>CAKAOJ020000416.1:87500-441377 GCA_916701645.2 Sebastolobus alascanus | reverse complement strand
AAAAGTTTTGTCTGTCGATTAATTTGGTGGAAAAAAAAACTCAGTTTAAAATTTCGAAAATTTTCATGAAAAAAGTCATACTATAGTATGACTTTTTTCATGAAAATTTTTCATGTCGAAAATATTCGTAAAAAAATGTCATAGTATAGAATGTCGAAAAATTTCATGAAAAAAGGCATAGTATAGTCTGTCGATTAATTTGGTGGAAAAAAAACTCAGTTTAAAATTTCGAAAATTTTCATGAAAAAAGTCATACTATAGTATGACTTTTTTCATGAAAATTTTTCATGTCGAAAATATTCGTAAAAAAATGTCATAGTATAGAATGTCGAAAATGTTCATGAAAAAAGGCATAGTATAGTCTGTCGATTAATTTGGTGGAAAAAAAACTCAGTTTAAAATTTCGAAAATTTTCATGAAAAAAGTCATACTATAGTATGACTTTTTTCATGAAAATTTTCATGTCGAAAATATTCGTAAAAAAATGTCATAGTATAGAATGTCGAAAAATTTCATGAAAAAAGGCATAGTATAGTCTGTCGATTAATTTGGTGGAAAAAAAACTCAGTTTAAAATTTCGAAAATTTTCATGAAAAAAGTCATACTATAGTATGACTTTTTTCATGAAAATTTTTCATGTCGAAAATATTCGTAAAAAAATGTCATAGTATAGAATGTCGAAAAATTTCATGAAAAAAGGCATAGTATAGTCTGTCGATTAATTTGGTGGAAAAAAAACTCAGTTTAAAATTTCGAAAATTTCATGAAAAAAGTCATACTATAGTATGACTTTTTTCATGAAAATTTTTCATGTCGAAAATATTCGTAAAAAAATGTCATAGTATAGAATGTCGAAAAATTTCATGAAAAAAGGCATAGTATAGTCTGTCGATTAATTTGGTGGAAAAAAAACTCAGTTTAAAATTTCGAAAATTTTCATGAAAAAAGTCATACTATAGTATGACTTTTTTCATGAAAATTTTTCATGTCGAAAATATTCGTAAAAAAATGTCATAGTATAGAATGTCGAAAAATTTCATGAAAAAAGGCATAGTATAGTCTGTCGATTAATTTGGTGGAAAAAAAACTCAGTTTAAAATTTCGAAAATTTTCATGAAAAAAGTCATACTATAGTATGACTTTTTTCATGAAAATTTTTCATGTCGAAAATATTCGTAAAAAAATGTCATAGTATAGAATGTCGAAAAATTTCATGAAAAAAGGCATAGTATAGTCTGTCGATTAATTTGGTGGAAAAAAAACTCAGTTTAAAATTTCGAAAATTTTCATGAAAAAAGTCATACTATAGTATGACTTTTTTCATGAAAATTTTCATGTCGAAAATATTCGTAAAAAAATGTCATAGTATAGAATGTCGAAAATTTCATGAAAAAAGGCATAGTATAGTCTGTCGATTAATTTGGTGGAAAAAAAACTCAGTTTAAAATTTCGAAAATTTTCATGAAAAAAGTCATACTATAGTATGACTTTTTTCATGAAAATTTTCATGTCGAAAATATTCGTAAAAAAATGTCATAGTATAGAATGTCGAAAAATTTCATGAAAAAAGGCATAGTATAGTCTGTCGATTAATTTGGTGGAAAAAAAACTCAGTTTAAAATTTCGAAAATTTTCATGAAAAAAGTCATACTATAGTATGACTTTTTTCATGAAAATTTTTCATGTCGAAAATATTCGTAAAAAAATGTCATAGTATAGAATGTCGAAAAATTTCATGAAAAAAGGCATAGTATAGTCTGTCGATTAATTTGGTGGAAAAAAAACTCAGTTTAAAATTTCGAAAATTTTCATGAAAAAAGTCATACTATAGTATGACTTTTTTCATGAAAATTTTTCATGTCGAAAATATTCGTAAAAAAATGTCATAGTATAGAATGTCGAACAATTTCATGAAAAAAGGCATAGTATAGTCTGTCGATTAATTTGGTTGAAAAAAAACTCAGTTTAAAATTTCGAAAATTTTCATAAAAAAAGTCATACTATAGTATGACTTTTTTCATGAAAATTTTCATGTCGAAAATATTCGTAAAAAAATGTCATAGTATAGAATGTCGAAAAATTTCATAAAAAAAGACATAGTATAGTCTGTCGATTAATTTGGTGGAAAAAAAACTCAGTTTAAAATTTCGAAAATTTTCATGAAAAAAGTCATACTATAGTATGACTTTTTTCATGAAAATTTTTCATGTCGAAAATATTCGTAAAAAAATGTCATAGTATAGAATGTCGAAAAATTTCATGAAAAAAGGCATAGTATAGTCTGTCGATTAATTTGGTGGAAAAAAAACTCAGTTTAAAATTTCGAAAATTTTCATGAAAAAAGTCATACTATAGTATGACTTTTTTCATGAAAATTTTTCATGTCGAAAATATTCGTAAAAAAATGTCATAGTATAGAATGTCGAAAAATGTCATGAAAAAAGGCATAGTATAGTCTGTCGATTAATTTGGTGGAAAAAAAACTCAGTTTAAAATTTCGAAAATTTTCATGAAAAAAGTCATACTATAGTATGACTTTTTTCATGAAAATTTTTCATGTCGAAAATATTCGTAAAAAAATGTCATAGTATAGAATGTCGAAAAATTTCATGAAAAAAGGCATAGTATAGTCTGTCGATTAATTTGGTGGAAAAAAAACTCAGTTTAAAATTTCGAAAATTTTCATGAAAAAAGTCATACTATAGTATGACTTTTTCATGAAAATTTTTCATGTCGAAAATATTCGTAAAAAAATGTCATAGTATAGAATGTCGAAAAATTTCATGAAAAAAGGCATAGTATAGTCTGTCGATTAATTTGGTGGAAAAAAAACTCAGTTTAAAATTTCGAAAATTTTCATGAAAAAAGTCATACTATAGTATGACTTTTTTCATGAAAATTTTTCATGTCGAAAATATTCGTAAAAAAATGTCATAGTATAGAATGTCGAAAAATTTCATGAAAAAAGGCATAGTATAGTCTGTCGATTGATTTGGTGGAAAAAAAACTCAGTTTAAAATTTCGAAAATTTTCATGAAAAAAGTCATACTATAGTATGACTTTTTTCATGAAAATTTTTCATGTCGAAAATATTCGTAAAAAAATGTCATAGTATAGAATGTCGAAAAATTTCATGAAAAAAGGCATAGTATAGTCTGTCGATTGATTTGGTGGAAAAAAAACTCAGTTTAAAATTTCGAAAATTTTCATGAAAAAAGTCATACTATAGTATGACTTTTTTCATGAAAATTTTTCATGTCGAAAATATTCGTAAAAAAATGTCATAGTATAGAATGTCGAAAAATTTCATGAAAAAAGGCATAGTATAGTCTGTCGATTAATTTGGTGGAAAAAAAACTCAGTTTAAAATTTCGAAAATTTTCATGAAAAAAGTCATACTATAGTATGACTTTTTTCATGAAAATTTTTCATGTCGAAAATATTCGTAAAAAAATGTCATAGTATAGAATGTCGAAAAATTTCATGAAAAAAGGCATAGTATAGTCTGTCGATTAATTTGGTGGAAAAAAAACTCAGTTTAAAATTTCGAAAATTTTCATGAAAAAAGTCATACTATAGTATGACTTTTTTCATGAAAATTTTTCATGTCGAAAATATTCGTAAAAAAATGTCATAGTATAGAATGTCGAAAAATTTCATGAAAAAAGGCATAGTATAGTCTGTCGATTAATTTGGTGGAAAAAAAACTCAGTTTAAAATTTCGAAAATTTTCATGAAAAAAGTCATACTATAGTATGACTTTTTTCATGAAAATTTTTCATGTCGAAAATATTCGTAAAAAAATGTCATAGTATAGAATGTCGAAAAATTTCATGAAAAAAGGCATAGTATAGTCTGTCGATTAATTTGGTGGAAAAAAAACTCAGTTTAAAATTTCGAAAATTTTCATGAAAAAAGTCATACTATAGTATGACTTTTTTCATGAAAATTTTTCATGTCGAAAATATTCGTAAAAAAATGTCATAGTATAGAATGTCGAAAAATTTCATGAAAAAAGGCATAGTATAGTCTGTCGATTAATTTGGTGGAAAAAAAACTCAGTTTAAAATTTCGAAAATTTTCATGAAAAAAGTCATACTATAGTATGACTTTTTTCATGAAAATTTTTCATGTCGAAAATATTCGTAAAAAAATGTCATAGTATAGAATGTCGAAAATGTTCATGAAAAAAGGCATAGTATAGTCTGTCGATTGATTTGGTGGAAAAAAAACTCAGTTTAAAATTTCGAAAATTTTCATGAAAAAAGTCATACTATAGTATGACTTTTTTCATGAAAATTTTCGAAAATATTCGTAAAAAAATGTCATAGTATAGAATGTCGAAAATTTCATGAAAACAGGCATAGTATAGTCTGTCGATTAATTTGGTGGAAAAAAAACTCAGTTTAAAATTTCGAAAATTTTCATGAAAAAAGTCATAGTATAGTATGACTTTTTTCATGAAAATTTTCGAAAATATTCGTAAAAAAATGTCATAGTATAGAATGTCGAAAATTTCAATGAAAACAGGCATAGTATAGTCTGTCGATTCATTTGGTGGAAAAAAAACTCAGTTTAAAATTTCGAAAATTTTCATGAAAAAAGTCATACTATAGTATGACTTTTTTCATGAAAATTTTTCATGTCGAAAATATTCGTAAAAAAATGTCATAGTATAGAATGTCGAAAATGTTCATGAAAAAAGGCATAGTATAGTCTGTCGATTAATTTGGTGGAAAAAAAACTCAGTTTAAAATTTCGAAAATTTTCATGAAAAAAGTCATACTATAGTATGACTTTTTTCATGAAAATTTTTCATGTCGAAAATATTCGTAAAAAAATGTCATAGTATAGAATGTCGAAAATGTTCATGAAAAAAGGCATAGTATAGTCTGTCGATTGATTTGGTGGAAAAAAAACTCAGTTTAAAATTTCGAAAATTTTCATGAAAAAAGTCATACTATAGTATGACTTTTTTCATGAAAATTTTTCATGTCGAAAATATTCGTAAAAAAATGTCATAGTATAGAATGTCGAAAAATTTCATGAAAAAAGGCATAGTATAGTCTGTCGATTAATTTGGTGGAAAAAAAACTCAGTTTAAAATTTCGAAAATTTTCATGAAAAAAGTCATACTATAGTATGACTTTTTTCATGAAAATTTTTCATGTCGAAAATATTCGTAAAAAAATGTCATAGTATAGAATGTCGAAAAATTTCATGAAAAAAGGCATAGTATAGTCTGTCGATTAATTTGGTGGAAAAAAAACTCAGTTTAAAATTTCGAAAATTTTCATGAAAAAAGTCATACTATAGTATGACTTTTTTCATGAAAATTTTTCATGTCGAAAATATTCGTAAAAAAATGTCATAGTATAGAATGTCGAAAATGTTCATGAAAAAAGGCATAGTATAGTCTGTCGATTAATTTGGTGGAAAAAAAACTCAGTTTAAAATTTCGAAAATTTTCATGAAAAAAGTCATACTATAGTATGACTTTTTTCATGAAAATTTTTCATGTCGAAAATATTCGTAAAAAAATGTCATAGTATAGAATGTCGAAAATTTTCATGAAAAAAGGCATAGTATAGTCTGTCGATTAATATGGTTTCAAAAAAACTCAGTTTAAAATTTCGAAAATTTTCATGAAAAAAGTCATACTATAGTATGACTTTTTTCATGAAAATTTTTCATGTCGAAAATATTCGTAAAAAAATGTCATAGTATAGAATGTCGAAAATGTTCATGAAAAAAGGCATAGTATAGTCTGTCGATTGATTTGGTGGAAAAAAAACTCAGTTTAAAATTTCGAAAATTTTCATGAAAAAAGTCATACTATAGTATGACTTTTTTCATGAAAATTTTTCATGTCGAAAATATTCGTAAAAAAATGTCATAGTATAGAATGTCGAAAATGTTCATGAAAAAAGGCATAGTATAGTCTGTCGATTGATTTGGTGGAAAAAAAACTCAGTTTAAAATTTCGAAAATTTTCATGAAAAAAGTCATACTATAGTATGACTTTTTTCATGAAAATTTTTCATGTCGAAAATATTCGTAAAAAAATGTCATAGTATAGAATGTCGAAAAATTTCATGAAAAAAGGCATAGTATAGTCTGTCGATTGATTTGGTTGAAAAAAAACTCAGTTTAAAATTTCGAAAATTTTCATGAAAGAAGTCATACTATAGTATGACTTTTTTCATGAAAATTTTTCATGTCGAAAATATTCGTAAAAAAATGTCATAGTATAGAATGTCGAAAAATTTCATGAAAAAAGGCATAGTATAGTCTGTCGATTAATTTGGTTGAAAAAAAACTCAGTTTAAAATTTCGAAAATTTTCATGAAATAAGTCATACTATAGTATGACTTTTTTCATGAAAATTTTTCATGTCGAAAATATTCGTAAAAAAATGTCATAGTATAGAATGTCGAAAAATTTCATGAAAAAAGGCATAGTATAGTCTGTCGATTAATTTGGTGGAAAAAAAACTCAGTTTAAAATTTCGAAAATTTTCATGAAAGAAGTCATACTATAGTATGACTTTTTTCATGAAAATTTTTCATGTCGAAAATATTCGTAAAAAAATGTCATAGTATAGAATGTCGAAAAATTTCATGAAAAAAGGCATAGTATAGTCTGTCGATTAATAAGGTTTCAAAAAAACTCAGTTTAAAATTTCGAAAATTTTCATGAAAAAAGTCATACTATAGTATGACTTTTTTCATGAAAATTTTTCATGTCGAAAATATTCGTAAAAAAATGTCATAGTATAGAATGTCGAAAAATTTCATGAAAAAAGGCATAGTATAGTCTGTCGATTAATTTGGTGGAAAAAAAACTCAGTTTAAAATTTCGAAAATTTTCATGAAAAAAGTCATACTATAGTATGACTTTTTTCATGAAAATTTTTCATGTCGAAAATATTCGTAAAAAAATGTCATAGTATAGAATGTCGAAAACGTTCATGAAAAAAGGCATAGTATAGTCTGGCGATTGATTTGGTGGAAAAAAAACTCAGTTTAAAATTTCGAAAATTTTCATGAAAAAAGTCATACTATAGTATGACTTTTTTCATGAAAATTTTTCATGTGGAAAATATTCGTAAAAAAATGTCATAGTATAGAATGTCGAAAAATTTCATGAAAAAAGGCATAGTATAGTCTGTCGATTGATTTGGTGGAAAAAAAACTCAGTTTAAAATTTCGAAAATTTTCATGAAAAAAGTCATACTATAGTACGACTTTTTTCATGAAAATTTTTCATGTCGAAAATATTCGTAAAAAAATGTCATAGTATAGAATGTCGAAAAATTTCATGAAAAAAGGCATAGTATAGTCTGTCGATTGATTTGGTGGAAAAAAAACTCAGTTTAAAATTTCGAAAATTTTCATGAAAAAAGTCATACTATAGTATGACTTTTTTCATGAAAATTTAACATATCGAAAATATTCGTAAAAAAATGTCATAGTATAGAATGTCGAAAAATGTCATGAAAAAAGGCATAGTATAGTCTGTCGATTAATTTGGTTGAAAAAAAACTCAGTTTAAAATTTCAAAAATTTTCATGAAAAAAGTCATACTACAGTATGACTTTTTTCATGAAAACTTTCCATATCAAAAATATTCGTAAAAAAATGTCATAGTATAGAATGTCGAAAAATGTCATGAAAAAAGGCATAGTATAGTCTGTCGATTAATTTGGTGGAAAAAAAACTCAGTTTAAAATTTCAAAAATTTTCATGAAAAAGTCATACTAAAGCAGGTCGAAAATATTCTTAAAAAAATGTCATAGTATAGAATGTCGAAAAATATCATGAAAAAAGGCATAATATAGTCTGTCGATGAATTTGGTGGAAAAAAAACTCAGTTTAAAATTTCGAAAATTTTCATGAAAAAAGTCATACTATATTATGACTTTTTTCATGAAAATTTTTCATGTCGAAAATATTCGTAAAAAAATGTCATAGTATAGAATGTCGAAAGATTTCATGAAAAAAGGCATAGTATAGTCTGTCGATTAATAAGGTTTCAAAAAAACTCAGTTTAAAATTTCGAAAATTTTCATGAAAAAAGTCATACTATAGTATGACTTTTTTCATGAAAATTTTACATATCGAAAATATTCGTAAAAAAATGTCATAGTATAGAATGTCGAAAAATTTCATGAAAAAATGCATAGTATAGTCTGTCGATTAATTTGGTGGAAAAAAACCTCAGTTTAAAATTTCGAAAATTTTCATGAAAAAAGTCATACTATAGTATGACTTTTTTCATGAAAATTTTTCATGTCGAAAATATTCGTAAAAAAATGTCATAGTATAGAATGTCGAAAATGTTCATGAAAAAAGGCATAGTATAGTCTGTCGATTGATTTGGTGGAAAAAAAACTCAGTTTAAAATTTCGAAAATTTTCATGAAAAAAGTCATACTATAGTATGACTTTTTTCATGAAAATTTTTCATGTCGAAAATATCCTTAAATAAATGTCATAGTATAGAATGTCGAAAAATTTCATGAAAAAAGGCATAGTATAGTCTGTCGATGAATTTGGTGGAAAAAAAACTCAGTTTAAAATTTCGAAAATTTTCATGAAAAAAGTTATAGTATGACTTTTTTCATGAAAATTTTTCATGTCGAAAATATTCGTAAAAAAATGTCATAGTATAGAATGTCGAAAATTTTCATGAAAAAAGGCATAGTATAGTCTGTCGATTGATTTGGTGGAGAAAAAAACTCAGTTTAAAATTTCGAAAATTTTCATGAAAAAAGTCATACTATAGTATGACTTTTTTCATGAAAATTTTTCATGTCGAAAATATTCGTAAAAAAATGTCATAGTATAGAATTTCGAAAATGTTCATGAAAAAAGGCATAGTATAGTCTGTCGATTAATTTGGTGGAAAAAAAACTCAGTTTAAAATTTCGAAAATGTTCCTGAAAAAAGTCATCCTATAGCATGTCGAAAATATTCGTTAAAAAATGTCGTCTTATAGAATGTCGAAAAATTTCATGAAAAAAGGCATAGTATAGTCTTTCGATTAATTTGGTGAAAAAAAAACTCAGTTTAAAATTTCGAAAATTTTCATGAAAAAAGTCATACTATATTATGACTTTTTTCATGAAAATTTTTCATGTCGAAAATATTCGTAAAAAAATATCATAGTATAGAATGTCGAAAAATTTCATGAAAAATGCATAGTATAGTCTGTCGATTAATATGGTTTCAAAAAAACTCAGTTTAAAATTTCGAAAATTTTCATGAAAAAAGTCATACTATAGTATGACTTTTTTCATGAAAATTTTTCATGTCGAAAATATCCTTAAAAAAATGTCATAGTATAGAATGTCGAAAAATTTCATGAAAAAAGGCATAGTATAGTCTGTCGATTGATTTGGTGGAAAAAAAACTCAGTTTAAAATTTCGAAAATTTTCATGAAAAAAGTCATACTATAGTATGACTTTTTTCATGAAAATTTTTCATGTCGAAAATATTCGTAAAAAAATGTCATAGTATAGAATGTCGAAAATGTTCATAAAAAAGGCATAGTATAGTCTGTCGATTAATTTGGTGGAAAAAAAACTCAGTTTAAAATTTCGAAAATTTTCATGAAAAAAGTCATACTATAGCATGTCGAAAATATTCGTAAAAAAATGTCATAGTATAGAATGTCGAAAAATTTCATGAAAAAAGGCATAGTATAGTCTGTCGACTGATTTGGTACAAAATTTTTCGACATACTATACTATGACTTTTTTCATGAAATTTTTCGACATTCTATACTATGACATTTTCTCAACATACTATACTATGATTTGTTTTTATTGTTTCGACATACTATACTATGACTTTTTTCGACACACTATAATATGACTTTATTATTTTTTTTGACATACTATACCATGACTTTTTTTATTTTTTCGACATACCATACTGATTTTTTTAAATTTTTCCGTCATACTATACTATGACTTTTTTTTTTTTTTTTCGACATACTATACTATGACGTTTTCCTCGACATACTATACTATGATTTGTTTTTATTTTTTCGACATACTATACGATGACTTTTTTCGACATACTATACTATGATTTTTATTACTTTTTTCGACATACTATACTATGACTTTTTTATTTTTTCTACATACTATACTATGACTTTTTTATTTTTTCGACATACTATACTATGACTTTTTTCAAATATACTACAATGACTTTTTACATTGTTTCGACATACTATATTATGACTTTTTTTCGATATACTATACTATGACTTTTTTTTTTATTATTTCAATATACTAAACTATGACTTTTTTTCGACATACTATACTATGACTTTTTTTATTTTTTTTTCGTCATACTATACCATGACTTTTTCTCAACATACTATACTATGACTTTTTTTTATTTTTTCAATATACCATATGATGACTTTTTTCGACATACTATACTATGACTTATTTTTTTTTTTTTTTCGTCATACTATACTATGACTTTTTTTCTTCATACTATACTATGACTTTTTCTTGACATACTATACTATGACTTTTTTAATTTTTTAGACATACTATACTATGACTTTTTCTCGACATACCATACCATGATTTGTTTTTATTTTTTAGACATACTATACTATGACTTTTATTATTTTTCTTGACATACTATACCATGACTTACTTCAACATACTATACTATGACTTTCTTCGACATACTATACTATGACTTTTTTCCGACATACTATACTATGACTTTTTTTTCGACATACTATAGTATGACTTTTTTTCAATATACTACACTATGACTTTTTTGACATACAATTGTACGATTTTTTTTCAACATACTATACTATGACTTTTTCTGACTTTTTTTTTCTCCATATTATACTATGACTTCCCTTCAACATACTACACTATGACTTTTTTCGTCCTACTATCCTATGACTTTTTTTCGACATACTATACCATGACTTATTTTACATACTATATTATGACTTTCTTCAACATACTACACTATGCCTTCCTCACATTTCACACTTCCTCACCCTCTGGCCTGCACAAGTCAGGCAAACGAGACAGATATTTAGCAAAAAGGTTTTTCTTCCCGGGACAGTGCTGTCTGGTGAACTGGCATGGCTGGAGGGCTTGGCACCAACGCAGAATCCTTGTATTCTGATGCAGCTTGGAGTGCATCCTCTTCAAAGGTCTGTGGTCAGTCTGCATCACAAACTCTTCCCAAAAGGTAATACTTCAATGAATCAATAGCCCATTTTATAGCCAGTCCCTCCTTTTCCACAGCAGGGTACTTTTTTTCTCCGGGTCAAACAGTTTCTTACTCAAGAACAGGCAGGTTTCTCTTCACCAGGCTCTCCCTGGGCGGGTACTGCTCCTAGTTCAACACCAGAGGCATCAACCTGCACAAAGAATTGCTTCGTGAAATGTGGAACAAACCCTCTGTACCACCCAACCAGTCCCAAAAAGGACCTCACTTGCTTTTTGGTCAGGGGTCTGGGAATCATCTGTATGGCCTTTATCTTTTCTAGTTGTGGCCTTATTTCCCCATGGCCGACCAAGTACCCAAAGTATTCTCTTTTTGAGCCCAAGAACACTTGTTTGTATTCAGGGTCAGACCGGCTTCCTGTATCTTGCCAAGGACAAGTTCAAGATGCTGCAAGTGTTCTTCCCAAGATTCACTTTTCAGGCCCCCTGTGCCAGCTTTTTGGACCCCATCTACTTCACAAACTTTTGCAAAGAGAGGTTTCAGAGATGAGGCATTCTCCTGACTCTCTCTGAAATTGTCAGGGATTTGCCATTGAGGTTCAATGGGAGGGGTTACAGGGAGAGCAGGGTCAGGACATTTAGTTTTTCTCGTTGACGTTTTGTTTTCTTAACCTTATTTCGCCCTTTAATCAAACCATCATCTGCATCGGGTAGGGGTTCTAACCCCTTAGTCACAGAGCGAGTAACTACAGCACAGTAGTATGCTACAGAGTTTTGCTGGACCAAGTTGTCTAGCACAGGCAAATCTTCTCCAAGGATCACATCATAGGCTAGGTGATCTAGCACACCAACAGTTAACATGAAGGCTTGCCCTTCAACCTCAATGATCACTTCTGCAGTTGGGTAATCTTTCTTATATCCTTGAACACATGTGATATTTACATTTCGTTTAAAGTTAGTTAGTGCATTGTGGAGTAAGCTGGACTTTACCAAAGTTTTGTGTCAGCCAGAGCCTTTGCCACATGACCATTAACTGTGACATCCACTACATGTCTATGTGGAATCATTTCACTGTCATTAACATAATCATGGTTGTCATTTTCAGGACGAAGTACACAACTCAACAGTTTTTGATCTTTTTAAAAGACATAATGAAGCTTTGTGGCTGCTGACAGTAAAAACACGCAAAGTTAGGTTTTAGGTTTGAATGAACAGGTTTCTTACCAACCCCGGTGTTCGTATTGTCCACAACAGGCAAACCGAAAGGTTTGGTCTCCCAAAACCTTGGCTTCCCAACAGTCACCTTTTTCTTTGAAGGGTCCCGGTGGGCGGCTTTGTAGCGTTCTGCCAGGTTCCGCTGCTTCCTCTCTTGTCTGGGGATCGTTCTCCTTTACCCAGGTGCGGATGTCTGGATGGAGCACACTGAGGTATTGCTCTAAAACAATGGCGTCACCAATCTGCTCCTTAGCGCGGCTGTTTGGTCGCATCCATTGTTTATAATGCCCCTTTATCCGGTTGTAGGTTTCACGCACAGACTCTCCCACTGGCACAATAGTGCTCCGGAAACGCTGTCTGCAAGTCTCCTCTGTCACATTGAAATAAGGTGACCACCACTCTGGCTGCCCACTCCACTGGCTGCCACCCCATGTTCTGGCTATCCTATCAAACCGAACAACGAAGCTCTCTGGATCTTCACCTTCTTTGAAGTCAGGTATTCTGGGTTCACTGCCACCAATTGTTGTACGGTGAGGTGCAGGAGAGTAGGGTGAAAGGTTATAAAGAGAACTGACAGGGAAGTATGCTGAAAAAAATAAGGCAGACTTTTATTTTCAGTCTGGAAAAAAAACATCAAACAAAGGAAAAACACAGGGAGGGAAAAATCCTCTGCCTTCACACACACTGCTCACCTGAGACTGGAGACACCTGAAGTGAGAACCTGGTCAGTCAGAGCACACCTGAACAGACCTGGAGCCACTTAGTCCCCGTCAGTCAATGAACAACTCAACTACATACCAAAGAAAACAAACAACTTTTTAAAAGTTTTTTGACATACTATACTGTTACTTTTTTTTATCTCGACATACTATACTATAACTTTTACTACTATACTATGACTTTTATTTTTTTTACATATTATACAAGGACTTTTTTTTACATAATATACTATGACTTATTTTCAAAGTACTATACTATGACTTTTTCGACCTGCTATACTATGACTTTTTTTGACATACTATACTATGACTTTTTTTACTCTTTTTTCGACATACTATATGATTTTTTTATGACTCTTTTTTCGACATACTATACTATGATTTTTTTCAACATACATACGAAAACATAATGCTTCTGGCCACAGCTGTCGCTGGCGCAGAGGCATAAAAAATCATCAAAAGTTGTAGAATTTGTGCATGTGTATAAACTGTTAATACATGCTTTATAACACACTGTAAGGACTTCTTCGTTTGTAAACAAATATTAGAAAATATGATTACAGCCAAATATACATACTGTGTTATAAATCATTTATTAACTCTTTCTATACCAGCTATGGATATTTCACAGGAGAACTTAAAATTATTGACAAATACATTACTAAACATTTAAAAATTGCCTTATATCTGCTTACAACTACATCATAGTGTTTTTAAACAATCCATTAAAAGAAAACGTTATGAAAAACTTTATAATTGACCTGTTAAAGTCATTAACAGAATATATAATCCTAGTAACAGAAACAAATCTAGTGACATGATGACGACGGGTTGTGTTAAGAGTTTCCTTTATCAGTAAACCACAAAATTAACGGATACATGAAATAACAGAATTGATAACTAAGAATATCAGACAGGAAACAGTTTAGTTGGACATTCAAAAAGGTTTTCCTTTATTTTTTTTTCCTTATTTTGCCTGTTCATTGCGTTACACTCTGTATAGTGAAGTCAGGCCTAAATCCACAAACCATCATAGTCACAACTGCAACTATTGCATAAATACAAAGCAACATACAGGTGATGCTCAAAACATGAATGACTTGAATGAAACACGAAAGAGGTTACAGTACGCAATGGCAAGAAAAAAACAAAATGCAAAACATTCACAGCAAAAAAAGTAACAACAACTCGTGTATTTTTTTCTTTTTTTTCCTGTCAGCTTTGGTTTTTATATGTTGCAGTCTCACAATGACCTTAATCAAAAACTTAAAGATGGGTTCACGTAATGACAACAAACAGGCGTTACAGAGGAGGTGAACTGACGTGTACCATAAGGGTGACCTTGACGACAAATGCTATAAGGAAAAAGGGACAAAGAGGAAGAAGGAGACAACGATGAGACAAGTGTGACTTGGGGGTTGATGTCGACATTGAATGTGTCCCACACTCGCCTGCCCAAAAAAAAAAGCACCAGATTTTAGGCATCCAGATGAGGTACTAAATCGCACGCAACAATGCAAGTAAACTTTTCACTGATGGTCATGATTGGTTCTTGCCTCACAGCAACAGTGTTTCTGTGCAACGTGTCTTCATCAAGATTGAATAATTAACAAAACCACAAAAAGGAGAAAAAAAAAATATACAGAAGAAAGCTCTTATTAGCTCATATAAGTTTCCAAACAATAAATATGTAGAGTAAGTTCAGAGAAGAAAAACCACATACGCACACGCACGCACGCAACTTCTTAGTTCAATCAGTCTGAAAAAAAAGGTAAACCAAAAGATCCAACATGAATGTTTGTGTGCTAAAACTAAATGAGTGTAGATTTGACTTGTAAAGGGAACATCTCCCTTTTCAAGAGCTTCATATATGACCTTAATTCAAGCAATGATACTGTATTTATATAGAAATGTTTTAATAAATGTGCAGTGCTTAGTAATAAGGATTAAAGTCATTTAGTATTACACAATCTCTGGTTTTCTAAAGATAATGATATTTATTGGCTTAGTCCCTGCCCATTCAAAACACAAAATGCTAAACAAGCCAACTCTTAAACTAGAAAAAAAAAAAAAACATCAAAAAGATCAATTTGGAAGTGTGCTTTTGTCAGTGCCCACACTGAACAGATATAAAGTGTTGATTTGAATCAATGCTGGTATATTTCCTTATACTCTTTTTTAGAACAACCACATGCATTTACATCTATGGATAAAGAATCCTTTTTTCCTTTACATCTGAAAATCAAAAACAAATCAAAAAGGTCATTTGCAGTCGTAAACCGTTATTCTCTCCCCGAATCTGTGTTTCGCAGCAGTTGAGGTGTTCAGTCCCAGGTTTGTCCGAGTGTTTTTAAGTGTATGTCCGAGTGCCTGCGTGTGCTAGAAGAGTAGCGGTGTCTCCTGTCAGAGGTGGTGAGTGGGTGGTTGGGGGCTTGTGGTTCCCTGTCCTCTCCTGAAGGCTTTCACAGTTTGTCCGTGTCAGGAAAGGAAAACAAAAATAAAGAAAAACTGTAAGAGAGAAGAGAGGAGAGGAGTCCTGCCCCCCGCAGACCCCTCCCCCCCCCCCCCTCCCTCGGCTTCAGTTTTGTCACTCGTCATCGTCGTCTTCCTCCTCCTCGCCGTCAGACAAAGAGGCGCAGGGGCGGATCTGCCGGTAGCCGTCCAGCCACTTCTCCACCATCTGTGTGACGAGCGGGTGGTTGCGGCGGCGGGAGCTTTTCTGAAGTGCCACGAGAACCCCGCCCTCCGTCACACAGCAGTCCAACCACTCCCGCAGCAGCTTCTCCTGTTGCTCTTCATTACCCATCTGAAAGGACAAGGGGAGACAAATACGGCCATCAGAGGGAGCCATATCACTGATCCAAATTGAGGATATCTTGTACTCCTTGTTAAGCACCATCTCTTAAACTAGCGCTGACACGGAAGAGACAAACCTCCTGCACAAAGCTTGCAAGTAAACCAATTTCAACAAAAAACATCATTCATAACGCCGTGTCCTCACTGGATGCGACGCGAGCAAGCGTCGGCGACAAAATCAGATGGATTACATTGTTTTCTATTGGAGTGTCCTAACTGATCGCGAGCAACGTTTTGAGCTGAACTTTTGTCGGACGCCCTGTTCCTATTTTTTCCTGTCACTCTCGTTGAGAGCGCTTCAACATGGACGAGGAATGTCTGATTACTTTAGATAAAATGAGCCATCAGTGCCGCCAACAGTGGGAGAAAACCGGGTTAGTTGTCCTGGATGTAGATGAGGATAGTAACTTGATTATTGCCACCTTGAGCACAAGCATTGACACTCGCAGTTAAATGTGTAGCGTCCGCCAGTGAAAAACCGAGCTGGTGTCAAGAAATATAACAGCCACCTCACTAATAGTTAAAACAAAACACAAACACATGGCACAAAAGTGACAACTATGGAAATCACGGGAAATGTGGGCCGTCACTAGTACTACAGTATTTCAGTACGAAGCCTCGTTTTGATCCGCTCCCGTTTGCCTTTTTTTTTTTTTTTTAATCTATCTCGATAGAAAAAAAAAATGAGAGAAAGTAGGCCTACAAATCAAGTGCATTAAAACGCCACGAAAGTAAGAAAATCATCCTGTGCTCCTCTTACATCTTACTTGGATTATTTTGTTCAGTATCGTGGAATACACAATGGACTAATGTTACACTATGCAGCAGGCTGAGCAGGGACAACGATTGGTAGGTGAAACACCCACAATTAGTCTTTATTAACTTAAATTGTGGTTATGAAGAAATCAGTTAGAATTTTAGATTAATCTGTTGTTTAACTCCCTGTTTACCTGTTATCTTGGCACCTGTCTGTGTCACTGCCTGTGGTGTTGTCGCATCCTGTCCCGGGCAGGAGCAAGATGCACTGCGGACTACTGTATATTGTATTTTATTTCCAGTAAATATCACAATATAAAACACGTGTTTTCTGTTTAAAAAGTACAAACGTAGATAGCAAGTACTACTAACCCATCTCTAAAGTGGTTATGTTCGGTTAGGTCTGGAGCACACAGCTGATATGTACGTGGTTTGTTTACATGACGTAACAGAACTGCATATTTATGTATTCAGTTTGGACAGAGAACGTTCGAAGCTGCGCGATGCTGCGCGATGCGGCGCGATAGACGGACGCTCGCATTCAGTTAGGACACGGTGTAAGATAAATTCCAAAGGACAAACAAGAAATGTGTAGCACAGTGTGTGTGTGTGTGTGTGTGTGTGTGTGTCTGTGTGTGTGTGTGTGTGTGTGTGTGTGTGTGTGTGTGTGTGTGTGTGTGTGTGTGTGTGTGTGTGTGTGTGGGTGGGTGGGTGGGGGGTCCTTACTTCCTGCGCTGAGAGGAAGTGTATGTGAAGCAGCTTCCTCTCGCTGTCGACCAGTGGCAGGAACGTGACGGTCACGTCATCGTCTGTGTTGAGGTTGGCGCCCGCGCCGCGATTGTCAAAGCCGTCGTTCTCCATGGCCACCAGTGCTGAGAAGTGGCCCCGCGTGTAGCCCAGAGCGATGGGGCTCTTCCAGCAGAAACTCTGCTCCCACAAAAGGGGCAAGTACACACCTGAAGGAAGGAGGAGGAAGGAGACAATCATTTTCAAGAAACACATTATGTCTTTATGAAAATCTAAATTTACGAAGATGACATTATACTATGTGATTATCTTTGTTGTAAAACCTATTATTTGAGTGTCATTACTTTCTTTTAAACTAATTTTACAGTTGTTATTACATAGAGTCTAGTGCTTAAATACATTACAGTAATTATAAGTATTTATGTATTCGACAAATAAGAAACTACAAGAGTAGTATCACTTTACTGTCTGAAAATTGTTTTCTCACTTTTCTGAATAATGGCTTGGTTTTAATGACTGTACACGTGATGTATGTTTGACAATAATTAAGAATTAATTTATCTTAGTCCATCCCTCTCACACTGGCATGACTAATAAAAGCTTAATTAGTGTTAATTGCCAACACTTCAAAGACATTGTTTTTGCATTTGTTCTGCACAGATTCAGGGTTCCCTTCTTGGTCTACAGAGGTTTTGCTGCTTCTGCAGTTGAGTGTAATAAAACTCTCAAAAACAACAAAAAATACTTTAGAATTGCTTGTAATACAATACAGTACATTACTCATATTGAGGATGGCATAATTTACTACTGTAGGTTTTTTTGACGCTTTGTTCAAGAGGAAAACATGGATGTTTTGGCACTGGTAGTGCCCAGATATATTAGAAAAATCACCTTGCATACAATTTGATTTAAAAAAGTTGATAAAACCACAGATGCAACCAATTTCAGATGCAACCAATTTCAATTTTCTTTTCGTAGTTACTACCTAGCTATCTAGCTATCTAGCAAGTGAACTGCGATGTTGGAGTGACATCATTGCATACATAACAGGGTTGGTTCGCTGAAGGCGAACCAACCCTGTTATGTATGCAAACTCAAATAAGTGGATTGGGTAGCGGGACAATGGGGCCGATCTATTCAATTCAATTCTATGTTTATATACTACACTATAGAGTGGAATTATAATTCCTATTTAGGTTTTGACCAATTTGTTGCTGCATTAAAAAGGTTTACACTTGAATTGTAATCACTGTTAATTTTGATGATTTTTTTACCATGTTACTGGTGCACGATTTATTGTTTTGATAATAAATAACAATTCACTAAGTTTATATAATGTATTTATTTGTATCATTTTGTTTTACAAAGTTAGGAAAGCAATGTTTAAGGAATGTTTTAGTCAGGTCTGATGTTGCCTTACACATAAAATAATTATCCCAGTGACTTCCACGCAGTGAGGCATACAGCTTATTAATTAAACGCTGGTATCGGATCGGTACTCGGTATCGGCTGATACCCAAAGCCCAGGTATCGCTGTCGGTATCGGGACTGAAAAAGTCAGATCGGTGCATCACTAGTAAAATCTTGATCTGCAAAGTGACTAGTAAGCATAGCTGTCAAATCAGTGAAGTGGAAAGTAAATTGTTTTTCTCTGAAATGCAGTGTACAAGTATAAAGTAGCAGAAAATGGAAATACTCAGGTAAAGTAGTATACCACGAAAGTAGAGTAAATATATTTAGTTACGTCCCACCACTGGAAATGTCCTAGCACGCTGTGTACTGGTTACGCACAAAACAAAGCAGAAAACATGTGCTCATATTTCATATATTTCTCCAGTTCCATAAAACACAAAGCAGCTCTCACACCTCGTGAATACTTCTAGAGCCGACACCACTATTGAGAGGCCTGCTCTCCTCTTCCAATAACCACTGTGTTTTTACTGGGTTCACTTGGTCACCACTTTAACTGAGCTCCCCTCCCCTCTCTATAGGCGACCATATGCACGCCTCCCTCTGTGTGTTTTACATTGGCTCCTGGCAACAGTAAATCACGGATCCATCAGGCAGGCTTTACCACAAACAGTTGGCCATTACAGAGCACTTTCATCATCCCCTGTGCAGCATCACTCAGCAGACAGACTGAAACCAGGCTGTTTTTTACTGCGAGCCATAAACGTAGAGCCGGCTCTCCACGCTCACAGGATTGTTTCTGATGGTTTACACATGTTCACATCTGGATGTGTGTGTGTGGAACACTTTACAGCATCACAATACACTTCTACGTGTGCTCATATGCAGTGGTGGAATGTAACTCAGTAGTACTTAAGTACAAATTGGAGACACTTCTACTCCACTACATCTCAGAGGGAAATATTGTACTTTTTACTCCATTACATTTGTTTGACAGCTATAGTTACTAGTTAATTTTCAGATTACATTTTTTTCATACCCTTCCTTTCCAGTGAAAACAATACATCTCTACATTTGGTGATTTTGAATTGAGTTTCTGATAAACTGAAGGAGGAAGTGTTCCTTAATGTGTTGAGGAAATTCTCCTACTTCTCAAGCTCAATAATCTATTTAAAAAGCCTCTTGGATCGGCTGGAAAATGCATCGTCACAAAGCTGAAAACAGCTGTTTTTCTAAGCTCATGAAAAGCTTTTTAGAGATACGTGGTTCTCACAGGACAGCAACGCTACAAATATATGATGATCTTATAGAATATGATGCATTGCTGTAGATTAAACTACCTGACGACAGAATATAAAGTAGTTAAAAATAGCACAAACTTAACCCTTTGAACTCTGCAATAGAAATGATACGCCAGTGCTTACATTGGTATTTTTGCTTATTGTGATGTCATTTCTTAGAGTATCTTCAAATTCTTCATATCCCTAAAATCTGTACAACGTGATGACATGAAAGACGGAAGCCCTAGCTTTCTGCTGCAAAAAGAATGAATGCTCTAGCTATTGTGGTTTTTAAATTACATTAATTTAAACAGGATCATGCAAACAGCGACCTCCAGCGGCCGCCTGCCTGCCCGTTTTTAAAGGGTTAAACATCTACAGCACTAAAATGCAACATACACATTAATGCAGCAGTAATTTTAATCCAAAAAGATATTTAAATACATAATAGTTTGACACTGACGGACGTTTTTTCTTCATAATGAGTACTTTAACTTTTAATACTTTGAGTAAATTTGACTGGTTATACTTGCATTCTGTTACTTAAGTGTGGTTTTGAACGCAGGACTTTTACTTGTAATGGAGTATGTTTTCACAGTGTGGTATTGCAAAGGATCTGAATACTTCTTCCACCGCTGTTCCTATGACGATAGGCAGGGGAGTGTTTTGTTATGTTGTTTATGTTATTTTGAATCACACTGTACTAAAATACCCCTTAAATGAAAGACACTAGACTGATGCATGTTGTAAATAGCAATTACTGACCGTTCAGAGGGGCAGTTATGTCAGCTATGTAAGCTATGCAGACTCATGTAGGCTGCAGCTATTTCACAAAGGAAGTCTAGTTCTTCTACGGCCACCGGAATGGAGCTGCACTCAACATTTAATGGTATTCG
This sequence comes from Sebastolobus alascanus, assembly GCA_916701645.2. Classification (NCBI taxonomy): domain Eukaryota; kingdom Metazoa; phylum Chordata; class Actinopteri; order Perciformes; family Sebastidae; genus Sebastolobus; species Sebastolobus alascanus. The sequence goes on along the minus strand of CAKAOJ020000416.1, from coordinate 420,277 downwards.
ATCAAAACAACTTCAGCTCCTCACCTTGAAAACGGGTGTACCCGAGCGTTTCGCCACGGAAACTTTTGTAATACTTCACTCCATAGACGATAATAGGCCTACGAAGTATGTGTGCAAGAACAAAAATGTGGGTCTGCTCCAAGCTGGATCCTGGCTGTAAAAAAAAAACACAAGGGGAAAAATATAGTTAAAAATCCTGGGTCGGTGAAACTACAAGGCAAAGATTCTTGAATACTGTACGTTCCCTCTGCCAACGTTACCTCAGCCAAGTGTCAAAACATGAAAGAAACTCACACAATAACTGCGCTTTCACACCCAGATGTAACAACAGATATAATAACAACCCGCCCAAAATACTTAGTCAATGAGGTCACACAGAGCGGTGAGAGGCATAGAAGTGCTGATGACAGGCAGGATGCACTTTCAGAGGGCATTACAGATTAACTATACTGTGGTAAGAGCAGTAAAGCTCCTTGCATAATTCATACATCATTAGCGTGTCACATTTTAAGCACATCAAGCTCCTGTCCTCCATATTAATGTGTGTGTGTGTGTGTGTGTGTGTGTTTGCTTTCGCGTGTGTGTACCTGACTAGCGAGGGAAAGGATGAAAGCCCAGTCTTCCTGCCACTGTTCCTCCCGAAGGGAAAAGTGCAGGCCGAAGCTCTGGGAATACCACGACTCCCACTCCTTCCAGCGCGTGTAAAACCTGCAGACCAAACACACACACAAATACTGTTTTGTCTGTTGACATTAATTGACCTCTCTGTGCAGAAAGGCGTGTGACTGCTATTCATCTCTGTTGTGGCTTAGGTTGAATGGCAATTACTGATTACATGTAAATAGTAATTTTCTCACTGCAAAACCCACAGTTTCTTAGAAATAGACATGAGTCACACTGGGCTGTTGTGTTGAATCAGTCTTCAACCTTAAATCAGCCTTAAATTGTTGCAGCGCTCCCAACTTTACTCTTTAGTAAAAGTTTACAATTAATCTCCTCCTAAAATTTGTGTGACAGGTCTAAATCCCCAGTCAAAGCCTCTCATTTCTAGATCAGAGTCTCAGATCTCTGCATGAGCCGACAATCCAGACTTTGGATTCTTGGTATATCTCCAAACCTCCGCACCACATGTCCCGATTTCCAACATAGTCGTGCAATGCTGGAGGAAAACAAAACGTAACTTGAGACTGTTGAATGTCAAGTTTCAGCTGTTTCGAGGTCCTTGAGCAAGACACTAAAACTCAACCTGCTCGTTTTTTTTGTAAACATTACCGTGTAAAACACTCGTCTGAATGTTTAAAGTACAAGGATAGACATGGAGGAGACGCGGATGTTTTGCTAATGCTGCAATGGTGAAGAATGTAGTGTAAACACCTATTTATTCAGGGTGCAGTATATGTATATACAAAAAGCAGTATATTCACCTTGTTTGCCCAAATTAAAGTGGCAGCTAATTAATCCTCTCAGACCCACAATAGACCCATTTTTGTCTTTTTTAGTGGGTACAGGGGGTCTTTATGGGGAGATAGCAGGTCAGCAGTAGATGTCACATAGAAGTGGTGTACATCAACTGAAAGCTAAGAACCTGAAGATTAATTTGAGATGAAGCTCGGTACTGTGTGTCAAGTTGTTCTAGTCATATATCAGAAATAAGCATGAATTAATTAATTAAAATAAATTGTGAAAGTGTATAAGGGCTTACGATAGAAGTATATGGTGGCCATTCCCATGCTCACTTAAGTCTCATAAATTGTTGCAGCAATTTTTAAGGTTTATACCATTTGTTACACTAATTTGGTGCTAAATTTAACCATTTTTTTTACTACTCGAGAATTGATAAAAATGATCAGAAATGCCACATTAAGACACCAAGATCTTGAGGAACACCATAGAAAAAGCAAGCACTTCTGTTCTGGAAACTGCTCAGAAACCCGCTCATTGTCAATCTACCTAGGAAAGCCATCCATCCTCTGAATGTTCTAGGTCTCTAGTATGTGGCTGTAAAGTTCCATGAGGCTGTGATTATCCTAGAGGTCACCACAGGTCATTTTATACAGTGAGGTCAAATTCCAAAAAATGGTCTCACTACAATGAAATGGCTACTATGGGGACAAACATCATCACACATGAATACAATTGGGCTCATTGGATCAACGAGAGTCTCAGCTTTACAGTCAATACTTTTAATTTTCAATTTATGCAATTCCAAGACTGTTTAGGGACCCCAGAATGCAGAAATACTCACACACCAATTTAGAATAGGCAAAAATAACACATTTATACCACATTCAAAAAACTGCATGTTTTTGTCCCAAACTGCATGTGATTATCATAAAGTGGGCATGTCTGTAAAGGGGAGACTCGCGGGTACCCATAGAACCCATTTTAATTCACATATCTTGAGGTCAGAGGTCAAGGAACCTCTTTGAAAATGGCCATGCCAATGTTTCCTCGCCAAAATTTAGCCTAAATTTGGAGCGTCGCTCCCGCAGGTCTCAGGGGGTTAAAGCCATTCTCCTGAAAAGCCGCATGTGAGCACCAACTCACCAGCACAGCTGAAGTCAGTACTTTTCTACTGTTGATGTGTGGTGCATTTATTTCATTCAGTCTGCTAAACACAGTATGAACACGTCTGAGACTAGGTGCAAATCAGCATGCCGTACTGTTCAAAGGTTGTGTTTTAAAGCACTATATAACACACTGTAATCTCTACTCCTAGTCCCCGGTCCGCAGGCCTCACCAGTGAGAACAGTCGTGCAGGCTGTCGTGGAGTGTCTTGCGGAGCACCGAGTCCTTGTCATAGATGCCCCATGTAGCCTGCAGCACGGAGTCGAGGAGACAGTCCCCGGCCGTGCGGTTCCACAGTGCGTACAATCGACTGTCCAGCCTGGTCCCGAGCTCCAGGGACCAGTTGATGATGGGAGACTCCTCTTCGAGTTCTGAACAAGAGGGGAGGAGAAGTTGAGTGCTGTATCTCTTTGAGAACACATTGTACTAAGGCACATGCAAGGGTTGTATAGAGGCCATAGTGGGGGGGGGGGGGGGTTTCCAAGTTGCAAGACAGGTGATGGCATTTGAAAGGACTGCTTTGGGAGGGCGTTAATGACTGCTCACACCTGTCAAAATAGATTTGACTTAAAGATGTTTACACAGGTCTGAATGTACACTATAAAACTAGATGACAGTCAGGTTACCACAGGAAACCAGATCAGATATACAATGTACAGATACCTCTTACTGTATGCGCTAATTTTTATGGCAGAAACATGCAAGTGAAAAAATGAACTTTTTGGGCTATTTTTGTATTAACAAATCCCATAAAAAGTCTTCAGTCTACGCTGAACAAAAGCCAAAGTGTAAAAACAATAATTTGTCAAACTATTACTTAGTTATAAAGGGCAGCACGATGGTCATTGGTTGGCAGTGTGGCCTCACAGCAGGGGGAGGTCACAGTTTTAAATCTAACATCTGCCACGTGCTTGCGTGGCTTTTCTCTGGGTGCTCCAGTTTCCTCCCACAAATTTTTCAAAAAAAGGTATTAGCATTTTAATTTCCATTGTTAGGAATTTGCTTATCAAGAATAAAAACTGTTGGTTTCTTTTTGGTGAATTATAAAAAAAAAGTCACACTTATGGTCTTTTCAAACCAAACGTGAATAATTTGTCAATTAGTCAAGGAGTCAATTTAAAAATTCAAAACCATCTATCTCTATAAGCCTATCCACACTATATCTGAAACTTTCTTATTTCGAAGTGTGGCGTTTTTTTCTGCAGCTGCCGATAATAACAAGCCAACCAAAAAAATAATGACTTTTGCTCACACGATCAATAGATTTTCTCGGACGTCGATGTCATAATTCTTTTCATATCATCTTTTTTTCTTTTGTAAAACGTTATGACGATGCAACTGGCCATTCGCAGCCCAACATGAAACAAAACAGCATGTTTGTTTTTAACATTTAAGTTGAAGGCTTCATACTTTAAAGCTGAAATTGAGTGTGCATGGACAGATTTCTAATCTACTTTTGACCATATTTACATGTATCATTATTAAAATGTTAATAATTTTACCAGATTTTTGGGGGGTTGGAGCATTTGGACCGGCGGTGCAGTTACACAAATGGCTCAGTCGTGGGAGAACACAGTCTTCTCTTACTGTGACCATCTTTTTGAAATTTACAAATTAACTTGATTAACTGATTTATTTAGTAATTGAGCTTTCAAGTTCATGAAAACAACAACAACAACAACAACAACATAACAAGCTCAATGTGGTTTTGTTCAGTTTAAATCAGATTTAATATTGAATTATTTTCTACACGAATACACAAAACTTCTAGGAATGATCTTTCTTGCATTACGCTCAGTGCTTGAAGTGAAAAAAAAATAAGTGCTAGCACTCTCTTATTCACATGTTGGCATGTGTATCGGCCCGTATCAACAATCTCTTTAGTCTGAACATTTAATTTTCTGGAAATGTTTGTCCTAAAAGAGCAGATTCAGAAAACTTTCAAATAATAATTATATTCGTTCACAAATAAAAAAAAAGTTATGACGAACAGTTCACTAATTATTTTACAAAAAGGACGTGAACATTGTATTGATAAATTACAGCTCCCTGTTCTCATCCCCCCTCCCCGTGCCGTGCGCCGGCTCGTCAAGATGATCCCCACGTAGCTTTTATGTCCATACGGCTTATGATGCGCGGCGCAAATACGCTGGCGCTGCGCCGTTATGAATGGCCATTATGAATCTCCCAGAGAACCTGATATGGAGAGAGCAGATAAGAGTATCGGCAGCTTGAGAGATGTGCTGGTGCGCAAGAAAATGTCACGGTGCGCTAAGGAGTAAAAATTAAGAAGTGCCGGTACTGTGTACCGGTTAGTACCGGCCCATTTCGAGGACTGATTACGCTACATTGCTACCATGACACTTTCCCTGTCCTGGAATTTTTCCTGCAAATGCACACACACACACACCATGCACCCTGAAGGGTTTACATGACCAGGGAATCAGGTTTTATGTAGTGTTAACTGGCCTTGTCTTAATCCCTTAACCTCAAAGAGGAGACATGGTTTTCTGGTTATTTAAGTGCAAGCAAACGCACCCAGAGAGGATCTTGAAGGTGAAATAAGGGACTATGTCTCTTTCTGTACCTTTAATGCAGTGCCTAACATTTGACTATTTAAACAGGACACACGAATAGTTGCACAAAAGCAATGCCTTTTCAAGGTGTGTTTATATTTGTGTGTGTGTGTGTGTGGGCTGAGAGGAAGTACAATCATTCAATGGGGATCAGTGAAATCCCTAAAACTCAATTAGGCTGATTAGGGCAGACGCAACTGGTACACACGATAAAGACAGACTGCCTGGCAGCGTGACAAGCAGGCTGGCAAAACGCTGTGTTGGCAAGAGGGAAAATACAAGTAATATAACACTGCCAGTATTCGGCAGCCTTCCCATTATAGTACACAGTGTGTGACGGTGCTCCCTCTGTTTGCCAAGCCAGACCATCGTTGTCATCTTGGATCTGGTTTCTCTCTCTCTCTCTCTCTCTCAAAGCAATTGCATCCATATGTAAGCACAGCATGTGATAGGCTAACACCAAGTCATGAAGTTGACAGGGTAAATATTTCACCTTTTTGTACGTCTCGGTCCAGCACCTCGTCAAACAGTTTCTCCTGAACTGCTGGGGGCAAGTCCTCGATGTCTGACAGAAAGAAATACACAAAAAGAAGAAAACTGAATGACAGAAATCAAAAGAGCGATTTTAGAGGGGACACAAGTGCAGGGAAAGTTAAAGGCAGGGTTGACGATCTTGAGAAACTAATTTTTAAATATGGCCCAACCCTCCAAAAAAACAGCCCAGTGTTACCAACTCTTTTCCGATGAAAGTAGCGAGCAGCACTAGCTCTAAAAGTCCCTAAATCTAGCAAGAAAGTCACAAAGTTGGCAACACTGACTGCCCGTCCCTTCGAGCCTCCCTCCAAAGCCACAATTACCATTATGAACATAAACATATCGTAATGAACAACGAACCGCAAACATGGCTATTGTTAGTACTCACAACTGCCAAGCTAGCAGCTTGTGGAAGACGCGCAATGAGTGAAGGAGCAGGCAGTCAGGTAGGCAGACAGGCAGGCATCCTGAACAATCATTACATTCGGGCCGAATGAAATTAATGGACAGGCTTGTTACAGTCCTGCAACAGCCACAGACACCAGATTTTATTCTTTTTTTTGTAAGAGCATTTGATTTATCGATTGCTGTCGGGATGTTATGAGAATTTCAACTAATATAATAAACTAGAATTACCGCCTCGCGGTTGTATGCCTCCGCCGACCAGTCAAGTTGCAGTTTACATCCATGTGTGTCCAAACCGTCATCACTTCATCATTTTATCCTATTAGACATTTGTATGAAATTGTCATAATTCAGATATAAATTATTGAGTGTTTTGTGAGGTCACAGTGACCTTCCCCTTTGACCTTTGACAACCAAACTCAAATCAGGTCATCCTTGAATCCAAGTGGAATGTTTGAAGAGATTCACTCAAGGCGTTCCTGAGATATCAAGAGAGTGGCTCGGACGTGAGGTCATAGTTACCTTGACCTTTCACCACCAAAATCTAATCAGTTCATCCTTGAGTCCAAGTGGACGTTTCGCGAGAATGGGATGGCCGAGAGGTCACAGTGACCTTGACCTTTGACCACCAAATTCTAATCGGTTCATCCTTGAGTCCAAGTGGACGTTTGTGCCAAATTGGAAGAAATTCCCTCCAGGTGTTCTGGAGATATCACATTCACAGGAATGGACCAGACGGATGTGACCAGACGGACGTTTGTGCCAAATTAGACAGACGGACAACCCGAAAACATAATGCCTCTGGCCACGGCTGTCGCCGGCGCGCAGGCATAAAAATGTTTCTAAAATCTTTACCAACTCTACCTTTACAGGGGAACACCACTAAATTAAGAATTCCCATATGTTATTTCCATGGCCTAGGAAAGTGTAATCAATATGTGTGAACATGAGCTACTCTCTCTCAAAGCCCGAAACCAGAGAAGTAACTAGTAATGTCATAGGGTATAAAGTCTGGAGCCGCCAAAATAACCAAATGAGCTTTATTCTATTGTAGTGTGTACTGTTGTGAAACAGAAAATGTACCAATATACTCAGAACATTCCCCTGGGTGCTCTCAGTGTCATCTAGAACATCTTTCCCCATTCATTGTCTATGGAGCAGCACACATTTGAGTTTTAGCTCTCTAGTTTTTGGATTTGGGAGAGAGTTGTTCATGTTTACTAGTCATTTTAGACCATAGGAATAACATGTATGAATTTTGAAAATGGGCATAGTTCCCCTTTAGCTTTATTCATGTTATATTTGATGAATGTGTTCTTAAACTAGCTACTGACTGAAAGGGCCAACTAGAATTTTTTTTCTGTCATGGCTCATTTCAACTCAAGCCACCATGTTTTGTTCTTTCCACAATGGCCGTTGGCTTTCACTGCATGCTCGGAGCCCTTGTCGACACAGTAGCGTATTCTTCAGCTAAAATAAATGAATGCAGTGACTTTGTGGAACTGAACAGAATGGCTTTCTATAGTGGCCAGAAGCCAAGGTCTGTATTGTCCTGAACACTCTACATAACAAAAATCCTTAGCTTAGCTAATAACAGCAACACACTGGACCGTAAATAGCTATTCCACACAATGAGATTCAACGGAAACAGCACTGAATGCATGCAATTTTACAGAGAGTCATTGGCAAAATTTGCTAAATATAGCTTTGGTATGAACGAGAGACGTGCATCGTCGGCGGGCTGGCATGCTCAGTATGCAGGAACAATACTCGAGCAGTGAGCCAGAGGTAGCCTCCGTCTTCAGCAGTTGGAAACAGACAACCGTAGCATTATGTCCCCTCAGCATCCGAACAACAAGCAATTTCATACGCCACAAGTAAACAAAACAAGCATTCTATCACACGCTTGGCAAGCCAGAGGGGATGGCTAGACAGGGTTTCTTCTGCTGCAGAGTTTTAAGTTACCCTTATACAAAACACAAAGTACACTCTGACAGCTTCTGGAATTCATGTTATGACATTCACGCCCACTGTTTTGAGACAACTGCATATTTGTTTGCGGTGCTGACCTGCAGGCAGGGTGAAGGTCACCAAGTCAGTGAGGAAGTAGCAGGTGAAGTCTCCCTTGCGCTGGTGAAGAGAGGCTGCCACCTCACGACGGATCTGCTCGGTTAGCTCAGGACACACCATGGCTGGGATACACTTGACTGCCTGTTGGGACACCTGCAGAGAGGAGAGGATGAAAGGGAAGGAAGTATATAAAAAATATTTTAAAAAAAAGTTTATGAGACAGAGGCTGATGATTGAGCAAGAGCATTTCTAACAATTGCAGAAGTCACAAGTAACCATAAAAACATAAACAAACAGCTGAGTTAACTGATGCAAAAACAGCTTTCGGGTTGCATGCTGCGACCGACTGTATCACATGCTGCACTGAGGTCGAAGAGGTTACCAAGATAGGCTAATTAGGAAGGAAAGACGCAAAATGATGACAGGCAATAAGCTTGAGACAATCTCAGATGTCTTGCAGTTGAAATACATTGCTGAAGTTGATGCCATTAAATAAAGAATGACTGCTGTCTTATGGAAAGTAGGAATTAGGGATGCGCGATCGGACAAATATATCGTCTATCGGCGGTCGGGTGAGTATTTTTGGGGGATGTTTGTCATTTTATTTTGCTAAATTAATGGCCTGCCTCCAAAGAATGAGAGCCGAATTTTGCACATATGCAGTGAGAACAACGTGGCTCTAAGTGAAATTATTTTTCCAGCATAGTTGACTCCGTGATCTTATTTTACTTTCACGAATCTAATCCAAGTTGCCTCTCTAGGACAAGATGAGGGGAAGAAATGTATCTGTGTTTGGCGTTCAAGCAGATGTCAGCTTTGAAGCATGAGCCAGTGGTTACTCGCTGACCCACTCGGAAAAGAAACTGGGACAGTGGCTGAGTGTGGGAGGAGAGGTGTGTATACAGATAATCTGGGATCACAGTGCTGACGGCAAGCGAGCTGCAATCAACCTCAGCACATGCACATCGCAGACGAAAACACACACACACACACACATACACATTAGCTCAGTGAGCCATAGACGCACCAGGGAACTCACATTTTTAACAAAATACTCAATATAAAAATTATTAACTACATAAAATCATTATGAACACAGGAACGGCCATCACATTGGAGACTTCCTGCAAGCAGAGACAGAGGAGTGTGTGGTTGAATTCAAGTCCCATTTCCTCTCTACAGACCCTTTGCCCTTGCGATTCCTCCTTGCTGATCTCATTGGATGTTGAGATTAAGAGACTTCACAAGAAAAAGCTGCATCACCGCTGACCCAGAAAATGCCTTGCCGCAATCATACCCACAATTCAAGGGTGTAATCCACCATAAGGGCTGTGTATTGGCAAGAATCTGGCGATACGATACATATCATGATACAGGGGTCACGATTCAATATATTGCGATACTGTAAGTAAGGCGATATACTGTATGCGATTTTTTTCAAATCTAATTTTAGGAAAACTGTCATAGTATAAAGACACACCACCGTATATATAAAATCTGAATAAAATAAAGTCTCGATGTGAAATGCCTACTATGGGGACTAACATCATCACACATGAATACAATTAGACTCATTGAATCCTCAAGAGTCTCAGCTTTCTAGTCATGCCCAATTTATACAATTCTAAGACTGTTTAGGGACCCCAGTATGCAGAAATATTCAAATACACCATTTTAGAATAGCTGAAAATAACACATTTGTACTTCATGCAAAAAAAATACTTGGTTGTTGCCCAAAACTGCATGGAATTAACATAAAGTGGGCATGTCTGTAAAGGGGAGACTCGTGGGTACTCATACAGCCAATTTTCCTGCACATATATAGAGGTGAGAGGTCAAGGAACCCCTTTGAAAATGGCCATGTCAGTTTTTCCTTGCCAAAATTGCAAAACTTGCAAGTATGACATCAGTTGACCCATAAGATGCCAGTATCTTCACTCTAGCTTTAAAAGTGAGCCCGCTGTGACTTCCGAAAGACAGAATAGCGGCCGGGTCCGGCAGATTTTTAAGAATAATTAAAAATCGATATAGCGTTTTGGAGAATCGATACAGTATCGCACAACAAAATATTGCGATACTCGTGTATTGATATTTTCTTACACCCCTACCCACCATAGACCTTCCAATTTTTAGAATTCAGTTTTTGGTCCCCCCATTTTTTTTAAAGCTTGTAAATTGCATAAAATTATGCTCAATCTTTTGAGTTTAGTTTAACCTTTTTTTTTATTACAGGTTGAATGGGAGCATGAGAAACAAATTTGAGTGATGTCACATGGTGAATGACTGAGAAAAAACTCACATTTAGTATTTGTTGCACAGAATGATCCACATCGATCTACCAACATGCATAAAAGTTTAAAGCGGTAGAGTCCAGCGGGTGGTAGCAGTGTAAACACAATTCAAAAAGATACCTCTCCATCAGCCAATACCTGGGGCAGACGATTCATGAACTAGTCGAACAATCATATTGGTCGTCTCTACTGACCTCCGTGAGTAACACAGCCAGCATGTCCTGTCTCTGGAAGCGGATGGCTAGGTGAACCAGCGTGAAGCCGTCATCGAATGCTGAGGGCCGATTTAATAAGCGCACCTCGTCTGATTTTAGCTGTCGTGCGATGTCCCCTCCCGATGACTTGTAGGCCTCCACAGCTGCCAGGTCGCCTTCCACAACACCTTTCAGACAAAGAGGAAGGAAAAACGTCACATTAATAAATATTTCAATACTTTTAAATAGAAGGCATTTGCAATAGTAGACCCAATTAGGCAGTGTGCAGTTTGCACAAAAAAAAAAACATTTTGCATTTTATTATTACGTTTTTAAAGTGTGCTACTTTGTATGGATACTTTCAAGCACAGAATTAACAGCATGCGGATTAATATCAATCAAAAGATCTGAAAAGTAAAACAAAAGACTATCAGTTTACTTTTGTTTGCATCATGCATTGTACTTTGAACATGTTGATGACTGTGAGATTAAAATCACATGACTGTGCACAACGGATATAAAATGACTTATCTTAAGAACAACCTTGTGTAGAGGACATTCTGTGCTCAAACATTAAGGATAAAATATTAGAGATGAGAATGTGCTTTATCTCTGTGGCAGCTGTAACAGCTTCGAGACCTCATCGACTTTGAAGTCAAGGGGAAAAGACAATAGGGGGCCACATTGTAATCTGTCAGATATTTTTTCCCCTCTTAATCTCCAGGCTTAGATCTTAGCGTGAGGGTTGGAGGATGTGTTTGATCCGACAGATGCAGGTGTTTGCTTTTCTTTATTTTAAATTTATTTTGCACGAAGTGCAAATATTACTGGCAGAAGCTATCAGCGCCATCAGCACAGTATCTCAAGTGCTGATCTATTCACCAAGAAAGTCAAACTATAGAAACATATTTGACTGTGTGCAGCAGAAAACATACTACAGTCGTTTGCTTTGAAGTTATTATGCTAAGTAAGTTATAATTATAGTGATCTTCCTCTCAAATAAACACATTGATTATTAAATTACATTATTATTATATTATAAATTATTAAAAAAAAAATTCTCCATGAACTCAGACACATCTGATGCTCAGACCTGTGCCCATTTTTGGTCTATTCTGTGTTTTAATTAGAGCTGTCAATCAAATTAAATATTTAATTGCGATTAATTGCATGATGGTCCATAGTTAATCGCAATTAATCACAAATTAATGGCACATTTTGTATCTGTTCAAAATGTACCTTAAAGGGAGATTTGTATTTAATACTCTTATCAACATGGAAGTGGGCAAATATGCTGCTTTATGCAAATGTATGTCTATGTTTATTATTGGAAATCAATTACCAACACAAAACAATGACAAATATTGTCCAGAAACCCTCACCGGTACTGCATTTAGTATAAAAAATATGCTCAAATCGTAACATGGCAAACTCAAGCCCAATAGGCAACAACAGCTGTCAGTGTGTCAGTGTGCTGACCTGACTATGACTTGCCCCAAACTGCATGTGATTATCATAAAGTGGGCATGTCTGTAAAGGGGAGACTCGTGGGTACCCATAGAACCCATTTTCATTCACATATCTTGAGATGAGAAGTCAAGGGACCCCTTTAAAAATCGCCATGCATGTTTTTCCTCACCTTTAAAACTGAGCCCGCTACGAACTAAAAATCTCCTAAAAAGTTACAGTAATGCGTTAAAGAAATTAGTGGTGTTAAAACGAATTTGCGTCAAAAATATCGTTAACTTTCACAGCCCTAGTTTTAATGTAGGAAGGATTGGACAAAAAGGTGACGTGAATGTAGTGTGCGTGCAATAGTGAGCTGTGATGGGTATATCTTTAGTCCACCTCCTAAACCAAAGCAGTAGTGCACACACACTGATAAAAGTCGACTGAGAATGAAATGTGGGTGGTTGTATGATGAACAGAAGAAAACTTCAGAAGGTTTCAGCACCAATGCCAGCCTCTATTAATGTCATCAAACCAGAAACACAGTGAGATACAGCTGAAGTTATTATCTGTTGAAGGAGAATTAACTCTTTTGAGTGTGTTATCATGACAGAATAAAATGAAAGTGTAAATTGATTTCAATGCCACAACGGCTACACAAAATGTCTCTTTCCATTTCTAGCATATACAGTATGTGCCCGTGTAGTATGCTCTCGTACATTTGACAGCATTAAACACTGTTGAGCTTTTGTTCTCGCGTCAAAGGGACCACACACAATGCTCAGCTGCATAATCTGTGTGTGAGTGAGAGCGAGAGCGAGAGAGACACGGAGTGGGTGGAAGGACTCGCTGTGCCATGTGGAGCTGGCTAGCACTGTCTGTGAGAGATGAGGACAGAAACTACACAATAGCAGCGCAGTGTGATGGAGAGGGATCACAACCACTTTCCACAAAACACTCCATTAGTGTGGGTGTGCCCGTAGCCCTGCAGTCAGTACTGTACCCACAGATCTTTTAAAGAACACAAAAGGCTCAAATATGCAAACAGGCGTACACTTAAAAGACTGAGAAGAAAGGGAATGGATCAGGCTAAGGGCTGCTGGTCTTTTTCCTCCACACAGTTCATGCTCTTTTCTTTCAGGAAGCAATCTGATTGGTTCATAGCCGTGATATAATACCCACTTACCACTGCTATGACGTCTGATTCCTTTGCACTTTCAGTATCACTCCGCGTCTGAGAAAAATACGTAATGTGTTGTCATGGTTGCTTAGCGGCAGGGTCCGCCAGGTTACTCCAGAAAAAAAATCCACCTGCTAAACGACATCTATGAGTATAGAAGCAAAGAGGCGACACTCTGGTGCTTTTTTGAAAACAGCCGCTAGATGGCCGCTATTTTGGACTGAAAATGCCAATGAGTCCATTGCCATGAAAAACACTTAAATAGCCCTCATTTAAATCATTTTGTCCTAAAAGTTGTAAAATTAACTAATAGCCAAATCCGGAGTTACTTTCCTCGGCATAATGAACGTGCATCAGACCCACAGGACTGCACCGCCCTGCATGCTTATATGACAAATCCGGTTCTGCCGGCTTCCTGCTAGCTGTATGCAGCTGTAATAATGGATATATTGGCTGTGATTCATCACTTGTATTGTCTTATAATACACCCCTGGGCTGTATGCTGTAAGCCTGTACCGTGGTGGAAGTATTAACGTCTCTGTTCCCAAACAACCTACTGTATCGGCCAGTAGCTAGTAGCGCTAGCAGCATGACATAAACAGAATTTAATGGAGTTGTAGGCTATGATAGGAGCAACATCCTTGCCATGCCAAGCAACACACCACCTAACAAAAACAGGCAAGCCTAGCATAAACCGTAATCAAGGTTGTCGTACTGACGCTGGACAGTTTTTCAGTGGTTGCACAATAAATGTCAACATACAATTTGATGAAATGAAAAAAATATGCTAGCTGCTAGTGTACGTTCCATAGCAACCACTGCAGGAGGGCCTATTTTATCATGAAACATTTCCGAGAAAAATTGCTTTCTTTCTGCTGCGGCGTGGATTGTACCCAATTTGTGTGTTGCCTTGGACAAACGCGATGAATGTAACGATAAATGGAGAACAGTTGAAAATTAGCCTTTTGGCTAACACTGGCACGTTTACAGTGATGTTGATCAATGTGCATGGTCTCTAAGAATAAATAATTACATAAATAAATGTTTTGTGAAGATAATTTCCATTATGATAGTGTAGCAATCTGCCTCATTTTGTCATGTTTAAAGATACTGACACTAATTAGAGACTTACTGAAACGTGCATTGGCAGAACTGTTTAAGAAAATAAGTATGGGGGGCTGAATGGCACATTACTAGTCGTGAAGATGGATGTTATATGCAGTTAACCCAGGCCCAATCCCTATCTGATAGACAGAAGACTTTTACAGAAGACAATCTTCAAGGATTTCCCAATTTACTGGAACACAAATTAATAAAATAAGAAGAATTTAGTCCTTTTTCATGACAGACAATTTGACACGGTATAGCAAGGAAATGCAGAAGTGTCATTAATAGCATTATTTTAAATGCAAGTTCCTTTGTATTGTGTGTGTTGGCTCACTGACATTTCTCACTGAGGAACCTAAATGAACCACAGCCATTAATAATGCTATTGGTTACATCTGTGCTTTTCCTGTACCGGGTGTAACCACACATGTAAGCAACACCACATGAGTTTAGGGAGTTGATCTAGGGTCATCCACATTATACGGGCGAAGGTCATTGCTGTTGCCCAAGACTTACGGACTTATGTTGCATGGGTAATGTTATTTTTAGCGAAGGAAACTAGAGCGTCTATCAGAATTTTAAGGTCACTGTTTACAAACACCGATGTCTATACGTCCATGCAAGGAAAACCTCCCTAGCAACAGAGGACAGACTTGCTTGAATCTCCTCGACACAACTGGGCTATGCACTCACCCTCAATGCCCTCTGACTGCAGCTGGTCACACCTCATTCACTCACTCATTACTACGATAATAAAAACTAGGTAGTTTGCTATATCGTGAGCATTAAATTGATATATCAAACACTTGTGAATCATCATCACCTTGTGTCATGGCTGACAGATGTGGTGAGGCATTAGTGTAACTTGCATGTCATTGCAGGAATAAAGGTGGAACATTGCATTGTGGGTTTATTGGCAAAATGTAGTGTGACAACTAAGGACACTGCATTTTTGTTCCACTACAGCAGTGGTTCTCCAACTCCTCCCTACCCATTTTAGCTGGATAAAATGTTTGCCATGGATGCGGATTTAAAGTGTCACACACTATTGGGGGGGTAGGGGCACTCTTTCAGTCATTTTGAAGGAGACAGATACAGATGCAGCAGACACAGACTTACTCATGTGCTCGGGTCAATTTTCGGGTCAAAATTCAAATATGCAAATTAACTGTAACTTTCCTAAAATAATAAAAACCTGTTGATTTTCTTCAGATGACATTAATTGTATAACTAATAATGTTTTGAGAAGAAATAAGTTAACATCTTCCTATGATGGTTGTTTCTTATAGTTTATTCAGTCGGTCGTCCTAGTATGTTATATAGGTTGGTAGGATGAGGGGTAAACTTCATCAAACCACTTTTTTTATTGACGTGACTGGGATGTAATGTATCTAAATGTCCTCTTAACTTGTTTGGTCTCATACTGTCAGCTATCATAGTTTTCAGATATGAAATACACACTGGTCTCTCCTCATCTCCCACCACCTTCATTATTATTTATATTTATGTAAACGTAATTTAAGGTGCTGTTGGATTGCTGCTATACCGCCCCGTTACAGGTGCGTGCAGGACAGAAAACTATTTTGAACTGCAGTGAAACTGTTGTTTTTGAAAGGCTAGATGACGAAAAATATGGACTGAAGCAGAATATTTTGATTTCAATTTCAATTACAGAGATGGACGGAGCGTCACGTCGCTCGCTCTGCGTGTGTTTGAGAGAGAGGAGGGAAGAGAAGGTGGTAGGTAGACTAATGTTTCTGTAAGTTTAATAATAATTAGAATGAACCACTGCACTATGGGAATATTTGAGGGCAAATAATTCAGACACTGAAATAAAATCTTTAGTGCTGAAACTCTTAGTCGATTAGTCAATAGCCAACAATTTGCAAAAACAAGCAAAGATGTCAAAAAAAATCTGGTTCCAGCTCCTCAAATGGGAATATTTACTGCTTATATTGTTTTCTATGACAGTAAACTGAATATTTAGGGGGTTTTGGGGTGTTGGTCAAATAAAAACAATATGCATACGTCTACTAGCACTCTGGGAAACTGTAATTGTAATTTTTCCCAAGACCAAATGATTAATCGAGGAAACAATAAGCAGATATCGATCATGAAAAGAATTGTCTGCGGCAGCCGGAAACTTTTCCAAAGTACAGTACATGTAATAAATTTACTGGCGAAGAGGGAATTCCGACACGGCTTGGATTTCATTTCCTTCAAGGGACAATGGAGGAATTTCTTATCAGATCAGGAAAGCTAATACTTGAATATGCTAAAAGAAATCAGACCCACTCAAATCAGACACTCTGACCAGACGAGACTTGGTCCTAAGGGGACAAGCCACAAAGACGTGAGGGAATTCACCCTGTCACATGCAGTAATAGACCCAGTGTAGGACCAGAAGCAAACTAACACAGTGATGTTTCTCTGACATTCAGACCCCATTATGTAGCATGAAAAACCGTATAACTATTAATCACTGCAAGGGCTTCATTGGGATATCAAATACATGCGTGGCTGTCAAATTTGCGCTGTCGGGGTAACACAGAAGAATTGTCAGTCAAAGAGACATATAAGGAAAAAAGGCCTGGAGGTTGAGTGGGTGTGCAGAGCAAACTCTACGTAGCCATGGCGAAGGCAGGAGAAAGAGTGAGATAGTGGTGAGAGAGTGGGAAAAAAAAAACAATCGCTAGTTGTTCTTAAAATGTTCATCCTCCCTCCCACTCCACATTCACCATCAGTCTGCAGTGTGGGTGGCTGGACACCGTTTGTGTAGGGGGGTTTTACACTAGCTGAAAGCAGAGGATTTCTAGGCATATATATCAGCATCAGTAGGACGCAAATCAGAATCACCTTGACTTGGCCATACGAACTGATTTCAACCAATTACCTTGCAGATGGTAAAACCATATCAAGGATGCACACAAATTCAGGGGAATCCTATTTCACAGTCATCCATTCCTCTCTTGGCCTGCCTTACATCCTTCAGTTGACTCATTGCTCACCTCATGACATTACAAAACACAAGCTGAATATGCAATACAATGCAATAAAATCATGTTTTCCTGACACTCACCGACACAGGCATTGAGGAACAGCCAATCAGTCCTTCTCATCCTGTTCTTAATCTGCTTCATTTTTTTGAAATCCACCTCCAGCTCCTCTCTGCTCCCAATCCCAGCCCCTGATGCCAGTTCAATCCTCTGAAAGTCCATGTTCACCTCTGACTCCCGTTTCGAGGTCGGGGGTGACCTCCTTTGGCTGCTGCTACAACCGACCACCCCGCTCACCACACTCCCTACTCCTTGCCCAACCACATGTCGAACAACACCCCTCCTGTTGTCCCTGTCCTGTTCGTTAAGTTTTGAGGAAGGTTGTTGGGTCTCGGGCTCTGATGCCAGCTCAATGGGTTCAGCTAGCAGACTATTCGGCCTGGGGTGGTCGCACACCACACACTTGAGTGCCTTGGCCCAGTTAACGTAAGTGCAGGCAGTGCAGGTCCAGTGCTGTGAATGAGTGTTGAGCCTGTTACGGTCATTATATTCCTCACAGGGGTCTGTAGTGGTGGCCAGGGGACCAGGGCGGCATCCAGAGCCTGAGGTCTGGGGTGATTCCGTGGGGCTGCGTGGCTGCTGGGTATGATGTCCTTGGTGGATTGCATGTTGCCTATGCTGCTGTTGTTGAGCTTGATGCCTCTGGCAAAGGCACTGGGTGCAACGGATGGCCCGAGGCCAGTTCAAGTAGGTGCACATGTGGCACGACCACTTGCTACTAGTCTCAGGTACATCGACAATGCGTACACGGGGTCGGGCGCTGGAGTCGGGACAAATAAGTAAGCTTGAGCCCCCCTGGGTCGGGCTGTTGCTCAGGCCTGCAGGGTCCCACTGGTGCAGACTGGCATCCAGAGCTGGGCTGCTCTTGAAGGGCTCCTCAGTAATGATGGCACCCCCACTGGGCCTCTGAGCGCGGCACATGGTGCACTTGATGGCTGACGGCCAGTTCTCGTATGTGCAGTATTCACAGGCCCACTTGGCAACCAGCTCGGTCATCGTCGCACCGCCGCCGAGGGAGGCTTCCTGCCGATCAGAGGGCTTCTCAGCTCGGCAGATCCACTCTTAAGGAGATCACACAGCAAGCAGTACACTAGGGTACAAAGAAAAAAAAAAATGATGTTATGCCAAATAAACATATCTAACTACACTACATAATGAAAAAACACACCAAAATATCTTATGACTCAAAGGCATACACTTCTCAAAGATAAAATGATTAACAATACACTTGAGAGAAATGATTCTGCATTCAAACAGCTCAACTTTCCAGGTTTTCAGTGGCTTACACAAAACCCTAAACAAAGCATGCTTTATTACAGCCACCTGTGCCACTTACTTGTCGGTTAGGTCATTTACTGTCAAACACTTGCAAAAACCTACAGTGCTGTTTGCTCTTGACCTGACACTAACCTGCAGCAAAAATCAAAGGGAGCAATATTTACAGACCCACCAAGCAGTTGCCAGTCAGGACGAGACGGAGATGCAACCTGAGGTGCAACACTCACTGGCTTTAAAACACATACAGTAAGTTATATACACCAGGCAAATGTGTCCTACAAACCGAGCTGGGTAACAAGAGACAAGGACATGTGAAACCAGACACCCAGCAGGGAGGCGCGTGACTGGTTAAGACACTTTACTGGTGCACCGAAATTGAATTCGCCCCAAAAATCCTCTTACCTACCTACCTACATATGAAAGTGAATGATCCAAACCACATGTGCCCTTGTTACATTCCTGAAAAAATAATAAAAGCTAATAAAAGATGAAGTTAATTCGCTCACAGAAGAGTTGGTTGCACTGTGCACCACGCCTCCAAGTTTATCAACACACCGTGAGGTATTCAACACATTTGAGAGATACGATACCTCCAGAGCAAAGCTAAGAAAACATTAATATCCGCACGGGAACCTTGCCCCACAGCTAAGGTAGTCACGTTCAACATGTTTTACTCGTGACTTAGCAAATGGTCTCGGAGCACTCGGCTGAAATAAACAAGTTTAACTCTAAATGAGCAGTCGACTAAGTGTTCACAGCTAACTTTACTTAACTAACTAACTAGCTACTGGGCTATATGGCGTGTTAACAGACCCACGGAGCGAGGTAGCTGTTTGTATATATCTTACATGACAACCAGGCTAACGTTCTATCGGTTCGGTTGCCAAGCAGGAATTACAGCCGAGCTAGCTGCCCGCTAACAGGACGGGATTATGTTTTGCCCCCTGTCTGAGAGGCCCTTATCAACTCTACAAGAAGAAGAAGAAGAAGCCCTTACCTTTTGCTGTGTTTACACTCCTGTTTCCCCACTGCAGCCAAAACAAATGGAGCTCCCCCCCCACAACAAGACCAGAGAAACCCTCTCCAATCCGAAACTCGGGCTTCTCTCACTCGGCCGACACTAATAACCGCATATTTACTTCTTCTTCGGGGCGCCGTGTAGTTGGTAGTTGAAGGTCCGTATACCGCGGAGCAAGAACCCCCCCCCCCCCCCTAGTCCCGTACCCTCGGGTGTCCGCTTTGACGCTTTAAATCATTTCCATCCTTTTCCCCCCGACGGGCTTTAATGGCGGCTGCACAGGGGAAGGAAAGCAGCCGAGGCAGGGCGCAAAAAAAATACACTACGAGTGGAGAGCAGAGCGTAGAGAGCTCTGTGGCCGCGTTACAGTCAGAGGCAGGATCAGGGATTTACCACCTGAATCCGCCAGCCAATCCGATTGGTGGATTTCTGCGTGTCCCCTTGACACTGACCAATCAGAGTCTACGCCTCTCATCCCAACTGTTAAAAGGCTCAGTGAAAGCAAAACAGGCTCGAATGTCACAGTAATAATAACAACGATAAATTCCGTTTACAGATTATGTTATTTTTAAGGCGATGGGTCCAGTTAGTTACAGTAAAACAAAAAAATGTTTCGTTTTAATTCGTGCATCGTAATTTGCTGCATCTTTTTGCAAGCAACCACGTGGTATCCCTTCAAAGGGGATAAGGGGATGATGTCATCGTAAAAATACTGCAGCAAGCAGTCTGCAGTAATGCATGACAGCTTGAGCAACAGTTCTCAGCGCTCAATTATTATTATTGTCGGTCATCTACACACTCCGAAGCCGAAAATTAATTTGCACCAAGTCATTTGTACTCCTGTGAAAATGTACGCATGAATGCAACTCTTGTCTTACAAGGAAAGCCCATAAAGATGTGGTTTGTCTTTGGGAGAAGCCATAATAGTTATTGCACTTTAGTTATTGTCATTTTATGCTCTAATTAACCTTCAAAAAACATTTTGTTATAAGAGCATGAATGTAACCATACATTTTTTAAAGGTCTTATTGGTAACATATAATATAAAAAAAGACGAATAAAAAAAAAAAAAAAAAAAAAATCCACAGAGCATTTAAAAAGGTGCCAAATAAAAAAAATATAATAAAAATATTATTATTGACGGGCATCTACACACTCCGAAGCCGAAAATTAATTTGCACCAAGTCATTTGTACACCTGCAAAAATGTACGCATGAATGCAATGCTTGTATTACAGGAAAGCCCATAAATACATATCCAAATGTATAAGATGCGGTTTGCCTTTGGGAAAAGCTCAAATAGTTTCTAATAATTGCACTTTAGTAATTGTCATTCTATACTTTAATTAACCTGCAAAACACATTTTGTTAAAAGAAATAAGAGCATGAATGTAACCATGAATAATAAAGGTCTTATTGAAAACATTTTTAAGTAGAAAAATAGTAAAAAAATAACATATCCAGAGCCTTTACAAAGGTGCCAAATTTAAAAATAAAAAATAAAAAAAATATAACTGTGAATTAATCATTTTTAAAAGTTTGGCAGGTCCAAAATTAATGTTTTGTTTATCTCTGTGGAAGTTATCTGACATTTGGTTCCCACTTCTAACAAGGCTTGTGAGCCAATAGTAAAATGACGTTGGTATCGCGTGGTATCTCTGGGTCGTCAGTTAGTGTGGAAAAAAAACAGATAAATGGCTGAGTGACGCTAAGTGCCTGGCAATGACTTGTTGTGAAGTAAATGCAATGGAACAAGGGAGGGAGAATACAACATCTAGAGATTGAATGTTATCAATAGCACCTTTATACTTGCGCATTGAAAGTGGCACTCCATTTACCGCAATAAGAACACAAAAGCAAATCATGTCACATATGCATGTCTCATTTATTATCCCCCAATTTAAGAACCATGTTCTCTGTGCTCGTCCAAGCATGTCCTTGATCTACTTTTTCGTCAAGTACACACATCCAGATAAAAGCTGAGAAGTTCGAAGCTGTGCACTGGACTTTGTGCTTTCAGGGAGGTGTTGATGTTGCAATGGCCCACTCGGGGAAGGGTTGCCCCATACAGTAGGAGTACATGAGTTTATATTTGTACTACGTTGGAACTTGAAAGGTATAGGATACTAACCATGTTAGTCCTCTCACGCTTTATACTAGCGGCCCTCAGAGCCCCAGAGCCCTGCTGGTTTTCATTCTGACCGTCAAGTCAGGGTTACACCTTGGGATGCCAGAAAGAAAGATTTAAAAAGCAATCATCTAGGGACTGAGGGCAAGGATTAAGAGTGAGGTCCAACATTGAGAACGGCTGCTCTATACCACCACAACACTCAACTGAGACAAGCCGATACAGTAAGTGCTGTTTAAATGCTACCCCCCTCCCTTATCTACTATACATTCATTATATAATTCCTTATTATATTCCAGTACTCAAAGGAAACCATACTCCTAACAAATTGATTTTTCGTCATTTCTTTTAACATCGTGTGATTGTGTTACCCTGGGTGATTATGAAGTAACATTTTGAGTGCCAGTTCCCAATAAGTGAT
This sequence comes from Sebastolobus alascanus, assembly GCA_916701645.2. NCBI lineage: Eukaryota > Metazoa > Chordata > Actinopteri > Perciformes > Sebastidae > Sebastolobus > Sebastolobus alascanus. The sequence continues at coordinate 398,003 of CAKAOJ020000416.1, read as the reverse complement.
GCATTGGCATTGCACGTCAGGGCAAATGAAATGAAGCAAAAAACAGGACATACAAACAGGCCGTGGAAATAAAGTGGAGCTTATTCACAAGGCAAAGCTTCTCCCGCCACAAAATGTCTTCATTTGTGAGTGCAACCTGCTGATCAACACGTCCTCCATGTGCAAATGTCTGTGTCCATGCTGAATATAACTGTGTCTCTAGAATTGACCGGTTCATGCAAGCACCCAGCATCGAATCAATCCGCACCTTGTTACTCACGTTGTCTTCATATGGGCTTTTTAAAAAAAAGTCGTCAGTCATGCTCATCATAACACCTCTGTCTTGCAGGAAGTATCAACTTAGCATATTCCCTCTGACTTTACAGTTATAATTCCAGTTTCAAATAACAAAGCAAGCAAAGTCACAGCTGCATCCATGAGATGCAGGTCCACTTAGAAGTCGTCAGTGAAAGAAAAAAAGGGAAAACGGCTTTAGGAAGCAGTGAGGATTGTTTCAGGTAGACAAAACACCACATCATGGAAAGGGAGGCATACACCTGCAGCACTAAAAGAAAACAAAAAACTGGAAGTCGATTATTGCAAATACAACACAGTTTGTTTTACTGTAATTTTACCCCTCAAGAGAGATCTGTGAATGTGTTCCGTGTGCAGATAGAAACTGCCCTGAGTGGAAGGCACTGTATACTGAAGCATGGTCATGATGTTTGCATCACATTATCCAGGTCCATACACGCGACACTGACCCAACCAGGTCAGAATACACAAGGTCTGCCGTCAACTATGCCAAGACAGGAAGGTGATCGTCTGCTCTCCGTTCCCAAGGTTACAATTCACACACTACAGGGGGGTTATCAGCCTTCCATTAGGACTTTAATAGAGAACAAGTCAGTGAGAAGTGAGCACGAAGTGGTTATATGATCACGGTCAGTAGTATTGGAGACAACCAGCACTGTGAAGTGGAAGTAGCAGCCAGGTTTTTTCTATGAAGAAGAACAGACAGATGCGGTTTTGTTTTTAGTGGTAGCTCTCTGTGTTGCAGCAGCAACACAGAGAGCTGGTTAGTAAAGCTACAGTACATTGTGTTTGCCCTGCGAGCCCCGTACAACACACACAGAAGCTGAGCTGAGTTTGGCTCAGGGTGGTCGAAGAGGAGTGGCACAACATGACAGCATTGGTATAGCACAATAATAAAGAAATCTTAAATTTTGTTAAGTGCAGCAAAGCGCATACAATTTCAGTGTTAACCAAGAAGAACAAGACATTGACATTCTTGTCAATCAAATTAGATTAACTATCAATCTGACAAAATATATATATGTACTGTATATATAAAGCACCCAGTATAGAAGTGGCAGAGTAAATTTTGTTTGAAATCTATCTTCATCATTTAAATAGGCAATCGTATGATTAATTTAAGACTGTGGAACATGGAAAAGAAAATCTAATAAATCCAAAATCAAGTGAGAGAAATGTGCATGTTAAAGGACCAGTGTGTAGGATTTAGTGACATCTAGTGGTGAGGTTGCAGATTGCAACCAACTGAATACCCCTCCGCTCACTCCTCCCTTTCCAAGTGTGTCGAGAACTATGGTGGCCTTCAAGTACCGTAAAAACATGAAAGGCTCTCTTTAGAGCCAGTGTTTGGTTTTTCTCTTCTGGGCTACTGTAGAAACATGGCGGTCTCAGTTAAGAGGACCCGCTCTCTATGTAGATATGAAGGGCTCACTTTAAGCTAACGAAACCACAAAGATTCTTAGTTTCAGGTGATTATACACTAATGGAAACATACGTAGTTATGAATATTATATTCCATTTCTGCTAATAGATCCGCCTAAATGTTACACACTGGCCCTTTAAAGAAATTCTAGGTACATAATATATCTCTTTTTCAAATGACACAATAAAACGTTAACAACCATTTGCCTACTTCTTTTTAAAATTGTTTGAAGGCCGCAGAATATTCTCCCGTTTCTTTTCTTAGATGGTTTGTTTAGAAGAAGGCAAAAAAAAAATAGTGCAAGAGGTAATGCAAGAGTAGGTGCTCAGAGTTGGTGAAGAAAATAAAAAGATATAAAGCGTGGAGCAGGGCCTGTCTTTTAGGGAGCCAAAACATCCACACTGAAGTACCCACACTGACCCCATTCCAAAAAGAAAAAAATGAAAACAGACGACATTCCCCCCCCCCCAGTGAGACACACCTGTTAAGCCTGCAAAGCCTAGCAAAGTTTCCCCTTAAAATGGAGATCAGACTAAGACGAGAAACACTCACAGCGGGACGCCACCTGTGCATGCCTTTCACTTTCAGGACTGGCACTTCTTTTGTCTGTATTTGTCTATCTTTGATTGCTTGAGATGCCCACCTCTCAAGGTGCGTCACTTATTTGTGTCCCCGTGCACACCCCGTGGCGTGTTTCTATGTGGTCTGTGAGCCACGAGCGTCCCCGTCCGGACTGAGGGCGGCTGGTCGGCCTTGTGCTAAAACGCTGGCAGAGACCATTGGCAGATGCCCGGCTTCGCTCACTAAGTTCTCATATTCGCTACTGTCCTCGTCTTCCTCATCGTCGTCGTCGTCCTCATCGTCTTCGTCGTCTTCCTGCCCCGCGGCTTGTCTGTCTAACGAGTCAGAGCTCGAACCGTCGCCGTTGCCGAGGTACGGGGTGCTGGGAGCGGTGACGGGATTGGAGCCCGCGCCGAGGCCCAGGCCCAGCCCGAGGCCCAGGCCCATCCCCAGCGGGCCAGGGGTCGGGTGTCCCGGGGAGCCCACGGCTTGGGGCCGGGGCAGTAGAGCAGCACTGGTAGGTGGGGAAGAAGAGGAGAGCAGAGAGTCACCCTGGGACAAGAGGTCAGAATAAGACGGTGGGTTAGGTGAGGTACTGGGCCGCTCCGGAGCAGAGGGTGTGTGGAACGTTATCCTGGAAAGAGGGGAAGCCTCGGAAGGTTCCGTGTTCTCCTCTGGAGTGGGATGGGAGTCTGCATTTTGGGTCTGAAGGAGCCCTGTGGAGCACAGAGAGAGATATATCTGGTAAAAAAGTGTAAAGCATGTGGACATTTTAGCAAAATGTTAGCACATAATATCTGAGGAAATAAAGTTTGATCGGTTGACTGATCAAATATTTTAAAAAGGCCCGAGGGAAAGGGATCGACTCTGAAGCTTAATAGTTCTTGTTTTTGCTGTTTGCTATAAAGACAGTTTTTGTTTCAGACCAGCATACATTTGAAATTTAATGACACAAATCCAGATTATGGTATCCAAACAGGCGCCTACTTCTCTCCTCTTCTGCCGTCTTGCGTTTCCTGAGAGCAATTTGTTCTTTGAGTGTGTTCACATCCTCTTGAATCTTCTCCTTCACTCGTTCACTTTGTTCTACCTCCCCACACACAGCCTGAAAACAAGACATACCGGTGAAAAACTCACACAAAGAGGAAAAACTAAGTCATCAAAACAATTTCACTACACGCGTTATGCTGTGTTCAGACCAAGAGCGAAGCGGATTTTCGCCTAGACGCGCCGGAGAGGAGGAGCAGCTTGTCTCCATAGATACCAACAACTTTCCTTTCCGCCAATTCCGCAATCAACCATGGAAGAAATAACCCCTGTTGCTGCTTCTTACATGTTGTGGAAGTCCCAGATATGTCAGAAAACCAAACGCCGTCGTGTCTGGGTTCATAACATCACCCGACGGCGAGCTGTATTCACATACATAGACGACAAGCAAACAATTTTTAAAATGCTTGTTTTCTGAATGGGGTTCAGATCGATCAGTGCCAGGCTATGCAGCTGCTCCATCAACTCAAGATGAAGTCATCTAGGCATAAATACAGCAGCAACGTTGTTGTTTATACCATAGACAGTCTGTGGTTTATACACATACATTATACAGTTTCGTCCGGTCTCTGTACAATATATGATGTACTATCGTAGCTCTGGGTGACCACAGACAGATACAGTCATTTTTTCCTCCATCTCAATGTCAGGACGTCATTGACGACAGGAGGAGAATCTCAACACTGATAGGCTTTCGCGACACAGCGTCACACGAATTTCTCGCTCGAGCTGAAACATTTCAACTCCCGTGAAGACGGGAATGACGCAAATTGTGCGCGTTCAAGTTGCGTCTATTTGCCTCTTTGCGTATGTAATCGCGACACGCAAAAGGTTTGCTTCGCTCTTGGTTTGAACACACAATTGGGCAAGATCCACCATCATTCAGCTCACCTGCACTTTATCTTGTAGCGCGCTGTAGACTTGGAATATTGTTCGTATATCCTTCATCACACCATCTTTGTCAAAGAACTCCGCCCTGGAAAGATATGTACAAAAAGATACTGTATATCCATTACATCATTAAAGACATAATAAATAACATCACACACACACACACAGTACAAGCTCACCCAGTTCATCAAGATCAAACATTTCAAAGGCATTAGCGCAGTAAAGGTGTGTAGGGGTTAAATTGCGTATGTCTTCTATATCATAAATCAAATATATATTCAGCTGGCTGTCACACAAAAACATCAGCTGAGTCAGCTGAGGTGATAATAAAATGATCTTATCAGAATCTGGATAGACAGGCCTGGCTAAACCCCCTGCAGTTTAGATGACACGGACACACAGTATTCAACCCTATTATAACAGAATGAGAGGCTTTAAGTTTAAACACAAAGACACAGAAATACAAGCAGAGGCATGTGCACCCTGACACATACCAGCTTTCTACTGCAGGCAGTCACCCGCAAATGTATGCTGACACCACTTACAGACAGTGTCAAGTGTAAACTAGGACTAGCACACAAATGTTGGATGTTCTTAAGTCGCACACCACCGAGGAGACACAGGTTAAATCCCTGCCAGCACTGCACCCCATCAAACAGAGAAGCGTTTGAGGAATGGAAGCAACTCCCACTGATTAGTTGAGGCCCCAGCTTGGAGGTGGGAGGGAGTTGCACATGTTATGCCCTCAAGGTGAAGCTGTTGTATGCGGTCAGGTGAAAACAGGTGGCTGCTGCAACTCCACGCATATCAGAGGAGACATATGGCTGTCTAAACTCTCTCTGACCCCCAACAAATGGGAGTTAACAGTGACATGGGTACAGTGCAAAGAGAAACTTCAAACCTTACCCATGCTCTTTGATGACCTGGGTGTAGTTGAGTGAGGTGTTGGGCACTGAGGAGACTTTGTATTCCTGCTGGCTTGTGTTGCCAAGGTTTGGGATTGAGAGGGTGATCCTCTGGTTGTACCTACTGAGTAGAGATGACCAGTTAGTACTGTTATATAACATACTTTATCAGGAAATGAATACTGTGTACACACATAGTATAACACTACGTACAATAATTTTTTCAACACAAACATAAATTTGTTTGCATTTCTTTATTTATTGAGATGGATTCTGGTGACTATAAGCTGAAATGACAAGAAAAATGAATTTACATTTACTTACGTTTTAAACTTATGTTTATATTTATTTTAACTGCACTGTTTTATGCCTTAGGTTATCATTTTGCTTTTCACACTTGTGCGATTTCTCCTTTTATATAAAGATATTTTATGAGCATTGTTGAAGGAGCCTGAGATCAAAGATTTTCATTGACAATGACTGCTTTTCTGGAATTGAAAAATGACAAATAAAGAAGACATTGACATGAATCTTGAAATGGAACAATACGCAAAATTAGGGACGCACCAATCGGACTTTTTCTCTCCCGATAAGATACCTCAACTCAGGTTATCTTCCGATACCTATTCCCAATCCCGTACCAGTTCTTTCCTTTTGTCAAATTTTAAATCTGTATACCTCAATGCATGGAACTCATTGGGATCATGTTTTATGTGAGGTAACATAAGGCCAGAGACTGAATGAATGTAACTGATGAACTGTAACTGATGGCAGAAACACTGAATTGTTTAATGACATTGATGAATAAACTGTATTTAATTGTGGATCGGTCACATAATGAAGTCATTATTGACCCAGATACCGATCACATCCGAGCCTGCCAAAAGAATCTTAGACCCCCTTTACACCTTGCAATAAAGTTGATTACATTTACACCTGGTATTAATATGCGTCTCCAGTGTCTACACTGAGATCTGATCGCTCTGTCTGAAATGTCTGAGAGGAAGCCTCTGGAGGTTGCACTACGCACGGGCTTGCAGCCAGGCAGATGGTGCGTAATACATGGACACATCAGCCTCAAAATGCTAATATGACTTTGACGTACATCAAAACTCGCACATACAGAGGGATGACGAGAGGCTGAGCACAGACAAAGCAGTGGCAGTGATCTCTCTGGTCAAGGTGGTTCCACCAGTGACCGGAGGAGCGCCGGTAGTGTGCTGCACACCCGGCCGAAGCTTTGAACATTCTCTGTTGATTACAACCGAAGCTCTGAAGCCCAAAAAATGGTACTCGGGAGTCGGGACAGCCCTAGCATTGCGTCTATCCGCCCACGTAGCTGTTGTATGTGGATTGAAAACGCAATTGCATTTACACTTGTGTTCAATGCGGTCACAATGCCACCTCTGGAAGTGGTTTGGCCGATCGGATCACAATCCATCCTCGATGCGTTTTGGGTGCATTTAAACCTGTACGTTCATGTGGTCAAGCACTATCCGATTGCACTCCGATCACCCAAAAATGCATTTTAATGCCAGGTGTAAAGGGGGTCTTGGATATAGAATAAATAGACAGAGTGGGAACTATGTAAATGAAGACTGGACACGAGTAAATATTTATTTGGTCAGACAGCAGTTTGACATGTCTCCGTGACCGTGTGTTTGCACATGTTGGTCAGCATGCAGTTATTACCTGCGGCTAGGTCTGAAAAGCACATACTCCAGTGCGTGCGTGGAGCTGTTGGCAGTGGAGATGAAGCTGAAAAGAAGGAAGACGAGGTCGGGCACACCAAGCAGCTCAGTCAGCTGTTTGTGGATGATCTGTTCCCTGAACGACATCTGCTGCTGCGTGTTCCTCCGGAACCGGTACCAACCAATGACGTTCTACACAGCCGAAGAAACATATCTTTTACAATGTGTTTAATCCAGTAAAATCTCAGTAATCCAACTTCATTTATGAAGAAGTAAAAAACATGTACATGGGTGACCAAAACATAATATGTGGAAATAATAATTATGAAACCTGTACAGCTACTTATTGAAATACTACAATGTATGGAAATGTAACATAATTAATTTCAATACAATGGTACATGTTGTTGTATAATATTATATTTGAAGCCAAAACTGTTGAAATCAGGACTTTGAAGGCAATTTCCACACAGCTAAACTTTAAATTAATTTGAGATGCACCGGTCAATCACACTTTTAGTTTGCAATCACCCATTAGTTTACAATAAAACTTAATTTAATTATAAAAAAAAATTCATGTCTAATTTCTAAAGGTTCATTTTAGTGTAGCCTTGGTTTGAAAGGCATCACTCACATTTTACAGGACATCAGCCACAATATACTGTATGTTGAAATGAAAATAATTTTTTTTTTTAAATTACTCACTTTCCGCCTATCTTTAAGAATGCTGTTGAGATTTTCTTCATTGAGTTTGCCTGCGTAGTCATAAAAGCTGATGAGAGGAAAAAAACAGTATAGTAAGTTCAAACTGATTCATCATGTTGCTGCTCCTCCTCTGCCTTGGCCTACTTCCTCTACCCAATCTTGTCAGATGGGGCCATCTGCTGACCAATGTCAAATTAATTCAGCCTGGGCTAAAATGCATGTAAGTTAAGTGATGTACTCATTGAAATTCTCAGTATGACATAAAACTAAGATACGACAAGCTACTCTGTACAAAAGCACTTTTTTATTGAGGAACAAACCAACAATAATATATGTTCAGAGCTCTCAGGCTCTCTACATGCATTAGGCAACAATAGCTCTTATAAAAATGCCACTTCACCCTACCTTATCTTATTATGCATGTGTAACAGTTTTATGAACAGTTTTTTTCCTAAATGAAATGATCACGGCCCAAAACTGTTGACTGACCATTTTTGTCTCCCTAAAGCAGTGTCTGTTCTACAATCGTACACCTGGTGACATGTTGGCACATTATACCATGTGCATTGATAACTGATGATAATCAGTTAATAATAATAAGTTATTAATTAAAAGTTATTATAATAATAATAATAAAAAGCTAATATCTTACCTAAATAACTGTGCACAAGGATCATGGTTATGGATTTCTGTTGGGAACAAATAGAGACAGATGTTTCAGTTATATAGCAGCATATATGCAAAATCTTTAAAAGGCATAAGCCAAAGCGTAGCCCCACAAAACCAAAATTAAGGACTACAACCTGCTGTCGTTCACAGAGGTATCTTTATCGTATTCATGAAGATGCCTGTAATTTATATGGCCAAAAATGAATTTCCCTCCTTCTGTTACTGATTATGTTACATTGGCTTTTTGTTTCAGTTGTTTCAGTTGACAATACAAAATCATGTACCAAATAGACTCTTATTCAAACCACTTTAAAAAGAGGTAATTAGCATAAATTTGCACACTTCAGTGACTGAAGCAGAAGGATAAGTGCTCAGCAAAAAAAAAGCTGCTTATTGGCATAATTTCTATCCCAGTTACATTTCACATTCAGATGCATCACATCATGCCTCTCCTCATAGGACTGAAGGGGCAGAGGAGAGATTCAGGAAGCAGTAAAAACCAAGCAATCCACACAACTGAAAGAAGATATATACATATAATCCACTCTTGATATATACTGATTCCTGTGGCTCTCCTGTAGCTATACTGACTGATGATCACTCATTTGAAATTGAAATGTCAAAGCGAGTAAATCTGACAGAGTAATTGTGTTTTGTTTTTCCCCTTCTTTAATGCCCCATCATCATCAGTCTGCTTGACTGATTTTTGAAGGTGTGCTTTGTAACGACTGTATTTGGTATGCCAAGAGGCATCTCCAACGAGAACTGTGTATCTATTCAACATGAATAGTTAGTCAACAGTCTATAAAACAGATATTAAGGGCCCTGCACACCTACACAGGTGTTTTCATTTATGGCTGATTAAACTTTAAGGTTGGACAATGATATTCTGGGAATTACGGGATGTCATCAAAATGTATGTACTTAATGACTGACATAAGTTGTCCTGAATAGATGCAACGAACAGGGGAGTGAGGAAGATGTCAACATCCTCAGTCTGTACACACCTACACAGTCTTGGGAAGAGCTATTAACAAGCAAAATAAGTGAGAACACCTGTGTGGGCACTAGGGCTGTCCCGAATACCATTTTTTGGGCTTTGAAGCTTTGGTGAGACATATTAGTTCGCTTCGTGGAGCAGCACGGCGCAGCAGTCTGACATGTTCTTCTGTCTGCCTGTCTCCATATCCCCCGTTTCAGTGCCCGGGACAGTGCAGCTGCTGCACTACTGTACACACACACACCTCCACACACAACAAACAGCAATATCCGTCTGAGAATAACTAATAATAATTAATGTTGAATATGAATAATGAATAATGTTGTGGGATTATTCCTTATTTCATGGGCTACTTTGGGATTTAAACATTATTATTACATACTTATATAAAAATAAAAATATTTTTTTTTAAACGAAGCATTCTAATAGTGATTTGGAGGTTGAATACGTGGTCGAAGCTTTGAAGCATTCGGGTCAGCCCTAGTGAGCACAGGGGCTTTTAACACAACTTTTTACCAAGCCCCCAAGAAGAGCGCCGGTCGTCGTTCCCAACTGTCGTAGTGGCCAAACGGCGGTACTGCATCTTCTGTGTCAGTCACGTGACGCATTGGGCCCAAAAATACTTTTTCCCATAGAAGATGGGAAAGAGACGTCTGTAACTCAGCTGATAATTTTTTTTTGAGGTGAATCAACTTCCCAGTACGAACACTCTAATAGACCTTATTTAAAAAATTAAGTTTTCAAAGTTGTAAAACGCACTAATAGCCGAATCCAGAGATACTTCCCTTCCTCCGTTCATGTGAATGAGACCCAGACCGAGGCCGGAGCGCAAGACGTGACGACGGCGTGACGTTGGGACCCCGTGACCGAGTCATGTGACCGAGTCATGTGACCGAGCAGATGCTACTGCGCATGTCCCATGTGCCCAAGATCCTACCAAGGATACTTTTCCAGACGGAGGTCGAGCCATTTAGGCTTCATGCGCCACTGAGCAACTTTCATAGGAATGAACGGGGCCCCGCCTCCAACGCTGTATCCAGTTCTCTTAATACATCCATGCTTTTTACGTGTTGTTCTGATAAGCCTTTTTTGTCACTGTAGTGTCTAGAAGGTAACCCGCAAATTGTGAAAACTTGCAAAAAGCTCTCGCGAGACTCGCTGCCTGACGACCTATCCTAACCTTAACCATTCAAGGTCAGTGCCTAACCTTAACCATCTCGCGAGAGTCTCATAATTTGCATCTTACTTTCTAGCCACAAACTTTTTTCACAGCAGACATTTTGACTTGTCATAGCAGAACAGGCACAGGTTTTATTAATAACATTAACAATGACTCCGTTCTATTTAAGTCTCCCAAATACCAGGACCCTGACACTGAAGAAGCTAAATGAAATTCAGCCATCATTAATATTATTGTTACTTAGGGCTGACCCGAATGCTTCGAAGCTTCGACCATTGCATGGTAATCAACCTCCAAATCAGTATTCCAATGCTTCATCTATATATGCAAGTATGTAATAATAATCCCCAAAAAGCCAATGAAATAAGGAATAATCCCAAAACATTATTCATATTCAACATTAATTATTATTAGTTATTCTCAGACGGATATCGCTGTTTGTTGTGTATAGAGGTGCGTGTGTGTACAGTAGTGCGGCAGCGGCACTGAAACGGGGGAGATGGAGACAGACAGACAGAAGAACATGTCAGCTAGCAGTGCTACGCCGCGCAGCGAAGCTTCGAATACTTTTGAATATTTCTCACCGAATCTTCGAAGCCCCCAAAAAATGGTATTCAGGACAGTCCTATTGTTATTTATACTTGTGCTTTTTCTTAAGATGCCACACGTTTTAGGTTTGTCTGTTTCAGGGCTTACCTACTACCTGGAGCAATTCTGCACTGCTGATCTGTGTGTCACTGATGCTGACCGTCTCTTCTTGCCTTACATCTCCTAATAGGAAGCCCTCCTGTGCAAAACAAAACTGTGGTTAGGCCACTAATGTAGACCTGAAACAATTAGTCCATTAATCAATTAGTTGATCAACAGAAAATGAAACAACATCATTTTTTCTATAAACAATGAATTGTTGTTATTTTTCCAACCAAAAATGCCAAACATATTCTGGTTACAACTTCTCTCTGTTTTATATTATAGGCTAGCAGATGGATAATATTTTTATGTAAATGTTTTGAACATGGTTGAGTGCATACAGAATAACAATAAAACGTGTCAGAATCACTGAATCATAATCAAGACAATCCTTCATGTAACATAAAATCAACTTTTTTGTTCTGGTAGTCATTTACTTCTTTACAATAAGTGACAGCTAGTAAATAAACAACAGCGCTGCCTCTGCTTATGTCAGGAATGCAGGCAAACTTATAAGCAGCAACTGTCCACCTGTCCAGGCCGACTTTTTAAAGTCTGGTATGTAAACAGCGCTGACGTTAGCTTCGTTTACAGTGAAAGGTTTCTCTCCCATACTGCTGACCACAAAGCCTTTCTCCTTGATTGCGTTTGTATAACGAGCAAGCCAAAGGGCCAAAACAAGAAAAAGAAAAAATATCTGTACGCATGTCAGTCACTTTGTTAGACGGTCAGACTTTAAATGCAACTGACATTAGCTTCGTGGCTAAGAAGCTAATCTAGCAATGTGGAAACGACTAAAAAAGGTTTAACATTAATGTAACCTTGTTATGAAATTAACTTCAATTAACTTCATATTTCCATGAAGCACTGACAGAGGTTAGCAGCACCGGCACACGGAAGTGACTTGACTTGGCAGCTTAGCTTATAACGCTAATGCTAAAGTAGCTAACTACTGAGTATTTCCTGGAACTCAAACTTTCCCAACAGCGTTTCCCACGTTGATATAGCAACGTATTCGTATATATGGCCCTGTGGAGGTAATGTGGGGAAACTAGATATGTAACACATGTGCAGCTGTAACACGTGAAACCATCTTAAAATGACTAGTTTGTCTTCATGTTTCTGTAGCTACACAGTCTGAGTAGGTACCTGCCGGTAAATAGACGGAGCCAACACTAGCTAGCCAGGCAACAGGATGATGACACTGGAAAACAACACAAACTAAAGGCGCTCATGAACGACCAAGACACGTCGCCGAGCAACGCACACTCGAGCAACAATTGCCCTAATAGTTTGTCAACATAATTGTGAATACTCACATGATCTGAGTTGCTGTTGGCGCTGTGATAACACACAGAACTAAAAGTATAACCTGAAATGGATGCCGCCATGATGGAAACATCCCGATCCATCCCGGTAGCCCCCCTGCGGTCGCGAGCACGCTCCTCAAACGTCTCTGAACCGCAAGGTCTGCTGGGAAATGTAGGCGTCGACTTTGACAGTCTCTTCTCCTCCAGCATGGAAGTCGCTATAGAAAGCGTGGAAGCGAAAAGTGGAAATACATCGGACCCACAAGACGACAGATGCTCAGTTAGCCAAGATTTTGAACCTTCAAAACTCGGAACGAAAGAATAGTAAGTGTTGTGATTCGTTGTGTCAAAGTTAACGTTGTTGCTTAGCTACAAGAGACAACAACAGAGCTAACGTCAGCTAACTGATATAGCCTTACCGTAGTTAGCTTAGTAGTTAACCCTTTTAAAATATTTTTTAGGACCCCTTGTTTCCACCATATTTCATCCACCGTGCAGTACCACAATGAGAGCATGTGGTGTTGAGAGCAAGCTGAATTGTTAGCTAGGAAATATGTGCTGTTGAGACAGTTAGCTAAATGGAGAAATGTGTGGGTCCTATCTGAAAAGGTTAGCAATTTATGTATGAATTAATTATATATTATATACTTGTGTTTATTTTTTGCACTACACTTTGTCATGTTTCTAATATAGCAATGTGTCATCTGTGTCCTTTTTCTGCAGTTGGGAAGAGGCATACCAAAAAGAACTTGAGACATTCACAGACAGTGGGGATGTTGGTGAGATATGGTAATCATATACAGAGTATTGACATGATGGCATGGTCATTGCCAGAATTAACCCTACAGTTACACTGGTTATTACGGCATGAATATGTGTCGTGCCAAAATATGGTGATTCCCAGTAAGAGATATGTTTTTTGGTGTCTGACAATAGCTTTGTCCCATTACTAAAGCCTGTGTGTTTCCGACTTCTTCTCCCAAGGTTTGGTGAGGAAAGCATGAGCCGTGTGCTGCGATGGATGGACAGAGCTGAGATCCCAGAAAATGCTGCCATTGTTGACATTGGCACTGGAAATGGAGCCTTTTTAGTTGAACTGGTGTGAACAGAGTTAAACTTTTTTTTTGACACTATTATGATTGTTGTTTCAAGGTCACTTAATTAGCGTGTTGTTAAAGGGTCAGTTCACCAAAATCATAACAAATCACAAAAAATATAGCAACATCTGTGGGTTATACAGGGTAACAGGGATATTATTAGTGGAAACACTCCTTCTTGTTGTATTTTGAAGATTAGAAAGCCACAATCTAAATGCCTTCTGCCTCTATTTTATGTGGATGATGGCAAAGGTCTCGCCAGATACTCTATGCGTGACTAAATCCCACTAAGGGTTAAGTGGAAAATATGTGTCTGATTTAGGTGATCTGAGCCTTTAATGGATATTTTGTAAATGACTACTAGGTTTACTGTGATGACCTTGTTAAAAAAAAATAATTTAACCTTTGTCTTTCTATAAATCTTTCTATAACAGGTGATAATTCTTCATTTGCTTTCTTTTTTTTGTTTCAAGGCTGGACACGGATACAGGAATCTGACTGGTATAGATTATTCTGCAGCGTCTGTGGAATTGGCCAGAAACATTCTGCAGGCGGAGGACTTAACGGATGTCACTGTAAAGGTGGGTTCAGTTGTGTTTGGCATTAAAACTATAGCATTACTACACAGCTAACTTACACTAGTGTCACAACACATTTAGCTGCCGCAGGGGCTACAGTCTGTTCACGTTCACATGACATTATTGTGATAAGAAGTGAACAACAGTAGGGAAATCTAAATTGGTACCGGACATACTTTCTAATTGGGAATTTGCAAGCTTTGTGGGTTTTGCAACAAATAAGGCTGTGGTGGTACCACTGGAGCACTCACATTATGGCTGAAATGTATATCTTTGCACTAGTATTTATATGCATTTACAATTTTAATTGATCACTGGTATGCTGTGTGAGTATTTGTAGTGCTAGGTGAACCGCATGAATCAACATTTTCTGCAAAAATTCATTCACTCCACTTAAGTGCTGCCATGCACAAATCAGCCATTTATACAGAAATTAATCCCCTCTATTCCTAAATGCTGTGATACAATATAGCTTTCAGCATACCGCGAGCCGGCCTGGGACGGTCAGAGGAAACTCTCCTGTGTTTACTATGTGGGAGAGTTGGATAGGAAGAAGTCCCTGGAAGTGATGGAAGTCTGCCCACCATTCACATTAAACCACCTCAAATGTATTGGCAGGATTTAACACATCTTCTAACATGCACATGCAAGAAAAACAAGTTCTAGGTGCTGGTCGGTCTATAAGGGATGTGATGAGTGAGTTTTCCTCTCCTGTGTGCATAATACAGTTGCATACATATATGCTATATGCATCACACGTCTATGACCGTGTGTGCTTTGCTTGGGCAGAAAGCCTTCTGCTGAAGTCAATATTGACCTTAGCTGGACAGGGGGAGCACAGAGGTTGTGTGAGTGTGTGTGTATGTGAGAAAGAGAAATGGTATGTTGGTATTTTTTTAATACTGCAGAATGCCAAAATAATTTTTGTGAATGTGTAGCCTTGAATGGAGTCTGAGGGAGTGTGAGGAGTTTCAACCACATGATTAAGAAAAAAAAAAGCTTCTTCGACTTACCTCAAAGGTCATTATGTCAATCCCTGCCTCAATTTACATTGCCTACGGCTACTTTGACACGTCACCTTCATACATTCCTTCAACATCCTCCAACTTTCAACTCGGATCATTTGCAGCAATATAGGGATTTCTGTCTCTAGTGGATCACTTGATCATCCGTCATAAATCACACATTTTGTGACCCATGGTTGTGGCTCTTGAGCTCTCCCCAGAGATCTGGTGTTCTGCCCTCAGTCAAGATAAAGGGCTCCTTTCACCGGTGGTATGGTAGGTCAGCAACCTCCGCAGAATTAACCACAGTCATGTTGGCTGTTGGAATTTAGTTTTAAAGTTAAACCAGTGAGGTATAACACATTTCATCGTGGTTGATGCTGAAAGTTATCTTCTGCGGGCAACTATATAGTTTACCCTACAGACTAAACACGGGCATATTGTATATTTGCTGTAGGTTTGATCAACAGACAATCGTTAACTTCTCACTTTTTCTGTATTTCAGGAGATGGATTTCTTAAACTGCCAAGGGGAGCTAAAGGACTTTGATGTCTGCATCGACAAAGGAACATTCGATGCGATAAGCTTGAACCCAGACAACTCCAAGGACGGCAAAAAACTCTATGTCCAAGCTCTAAAAGACGCTCTCAAGGACAAAGGATTGTTCGCTATCACTTCCTGTAACTGGACAAAAGAGCAGCTGCTAGACCGATTCAGTGAAGGTGAGGGGAAATTAATTATTGTATGTCTGGTAATTTATTTTGACAAATTCTGTTAAATCTTGTTAATTTCTTTATGTGAGAGCTGCTTAGGACTTTCTTATCAGGCTATGCAGCTCTCCAACCGTCAAACAAGGCAGATTGACAGGTAATTCTAGTTTAAACCCGACAGACAGATCAGACATGTAAATTTGGATTATGTAAAGTCATTCCTTATGCATTTGATACCACCTTGCTATTGCTCAAGCAGTTCCTAGTGTATTATTTTCTGGCTTCCTGCAGCAGTTCATTCATCTTTTTTTAAGTATTGCAGAAGGTCAGTATTTTGGTCTTGGGCAATACATACATACCTGCCAACTAGGGATGCAAATTTTGAAAAAAATTCTTAACCGATAACCGACCCTTGTTTACCGATTATTAACTGTTAACCGTCAAGATTAGTGCCTTGCATGCAGCGATGCGCCAGCTGCAGTGTATGAGCCAAACAGACAACTGAGTCCCCAGTTCACCGTCCAGGAGCGTTAACTTAGCAGCCAAGGTGCTGCGTGTTGTGTCGCGGACATGCAGCCACGTTCCCAGTAAAAGTCTCCACCGCACATTTAGTTTAGTTTAGCAGGTTGTCAGCTGCGTGTCTGCCCGGCGTAACGACACTCTGTCTGCCCAGATTAACAATAGCTATTGTCCGACAAACAGTGTGTGTTTTTGTGTTACGTCATTGCGGCCTAACTTTTGCGAGTGTCCGACAGACCGCGTGTGTGAGGCGGCTGGGAGTGTGGGTTTGTCGGTGGCGTTATAGCTGTGAACGTAAGTGTAGCAGACAGTGTTTGTACAGTTTATTTGTCGGTGGATAAACGCTACGAGGCTACAACTCACTCCGCTCAAGCAAGCTATAGAGCGGAGCCAACTTCCTGTATCTTG
This sequence comes from Sebastolobus alascanus, assembly GCA_916701645.2. Lineage (NCBI taxonomy): Eukaryota > Metazoa > Chordata > Actinopteri > Perciformes > Sebastidae > Sebastolobus > Sebastolobus alascanus. The sequence continues at coordinate 381,321 of CAKAOJ020000416.1, read as the reverse complement.
TAACTCCGGCTCTGCCTCTTAGGGTGGGCTCTTAAGGTGGACCAGCTTTTCTCCTTTAAGAGACGAGCCACTCCTCTGAGTTTTTCTCAGCTTTTTAATTAATTATTAATATTTATTTTAACCGATGGCGTTAATCGGTTAAAATGCTTAATGTCGGTTAACGGTTAAGCGGTTAGTTATTAACATCCCTACTGCCAACCCTCCCAATTTTCCCAGGAGACTCCCGTTTTTCATTGGCCTCTCCCGGTTTCCTCCAAGGGTCACAATTCTCCAGTGTTTTTCCGGATTTATGGCTAATTTTCACACTTTTTTTCCTTTTCGTTATCTTAACCAGTTTCTGGCAATGTACAGCATGTATAATACCTACAGTTTCTACTCGGACGACAGTACAGCTACACCAAATGTCGTTTCCCAGCGGAAGAGAGCAGTCTATGCTCACGACACAGCGCAGTTTGAGCTCATGTTTGAGCTGCTCGCCGCTAGGTTCAGCGCACATCACAGCGTGCAGCGCCCAAAGTTTGGCTTTGCACGAAATAGCGACAAGCCGTCGTGGAGTGGCGCAAGCCATTGGAAATGGAATTGGTTGCAGTGTACTATGATTTTTTGTTATTTTCATCATTTTAAGTCACCAGAATGCAAAGTAGAAACAAAAAATGCGAGCAGAAACAAAGTCCCCCCACTTTGGTTTTGAAATCCTCCCTATTTTTTAAAGTCTCAAGGTTGGCAAGTATGAATATACTGTATATATTTTAGAAATACACATGATTGGGTGTTTTTGAGTGTCCATTGGTATTGTACAAAAGAGCCACACATTTTGGCAAGCAATTGAAGCAATAGATAAGGTTTTTGGTCAGAATCAGTCTATGATGCAAATGATGACAAAATAGGGTCCCTGGTTTGACAACATTTACAGGCTATTTAAATTTGACATAAAAAGAAGCCCGTAAATATGTATAGAAAGAAACCTACCCTAATGGCTGTTCTGGCTAACATTCATACCTGAGTTTAGAGGAAATGGATATTTTAATACAGTACATTTTCTTCAGGATATTGGACATAGATTGTGTATTCTTGTGCTACAGTACAATCTGGTTAGCTGCTTGGTAGTTGTTGCCAAATGACTAAGAATTAAAAGCTGCCTGGAGGGGAAAATGCAATAAAAAATCTAAAAATATATAACAGGTTTGCTTGTAATGTTAAAGGTTCCCCGTGGAGTTTAGTAGCGCTATGGAGCTGTTTTTTCTACGAGTGGGTCCCCATTTTGTTTATCTCGTGCATGCGCGTGAGGACGCACATGTCACGTGCATGCGGGTGGAGCAATACACAGTCCTGCCAACGGTTACACACTATTTCACTGATCTACAGGTGGTGGTAACATGCCAAGATATGCAGCAATACGCCAACAAAGACAGGGAAGAAGACTAAAACTAGCAAGCATGGCTGTAAACAATGCTGGATGTTAAAATACTTTAAATACTGGCTGTTTTATAAAGGGAGGAAATACATTGGACATGTTTGTTAGAGCTCAAGGATACACACAATGGGTAACAATGACTGTAATAACATGTTTGTTTGCAAGAAAACTCCACAGGGCTCCTTTTAAGTGCTGTAAATAGCTTAAAATAATGGGAAAACATGTTGAGTTTTGTTATCTGACCCACAGTCAGACACAGTTCCACAACTGTGACAGTTACCTGGCAGGTTGTTAAGCTTCGGGCAACAACAGCCTTGTAAAGTCAGAATTTCGGCAAGCGGCCATTAGCTGTCACGCCTCCTCAGTGTAGTCACTCTGGAGAGCCTGCAGGGGGCCAAAGGGCCTTAAGATCTCATCTGTCACACTGACAGGCCGGCTTTACAAGGCCCCAGGAAGCACCACAGATGGTGGATGGATAGTTCACGACTCTCAGTTCTTCTCCTATAGCCCCTCTGTAGCCATAGTCGACGGGAAAAGATTCTAGGCATCTGTGTTAAAGACGGCAATTGTGGTGTCCTGTCTTAACCTGCACGCGTTCTCTGTGTTGCCTCGCAGGATTTGAGTTCGTGCAGGAGTTGCCCACACCGAGTTTCCAGTTTGGAGGCAAGACGGGCAACAGCGTGACGGCACTCGTCTTCAAGCGAGTACATTAATCCACATGTGCTCGGAGGATACTTGTCTTTTTTTGTGCCATCAATTCTGCTGGGGTTTTTTTTCATACTACCCGTGCAGACTTTTGATACAATACCTCATTATATAGTATTCATTTTTAAAAGCTATGTGTAATGAAGCAAGACATACAGTGTAACTGAGCGGAACAGTTCTCTTGAAGTAAATAAATAGTTTTTGTTTTGTTGCTGTCGTATTAACATTGATCCACAGCGCTACAGGAACCAGTTACATATTACTTGTTTACAACTTCTGTCATATTTGTGATACAGTTACAGTCGTTTCAGTTTCAAGGATGTTCACTTACATTAAAAACGGTGCTTCACGTTGGAATGTACAGAGCAGTGTCTCGCGTAGTATTCCAGAAATAGTACTGAAGTAATTTTCCACGCCCTCGTGCACCAACTGACACTTATTTGACTGTAATATTACTTTCCTGAACTACTTGTACTAATAGTTCAGCCCCACAATTATTCAGTCTTTGTTTGATTTGATTCGTTACCACAGGCCTAGAGGCTAAAATGTATTCTCTATTCATTTTATAATAGGGCTATAAGAGAAAGAAAATACACATAATTTCATTCCATTTCAGTTTCAAGGATGTTTACATACATTAAAAACGGTGCTTCAAGTTGGAATGTACAGAGCAGTGTCTTGCGTAGTATTCGAGAAATAGTACTGAAGTGATTTTTTTTTTTATCACATTACCTTTTAACCTTTTAAATAGTTTCACTGCATACACAGGGGTATTTGTTAACTCCTGACTTTTCTGCGGATTACAAAACAAAGTCATGATTTGTCATTGAAGATTATTAATCTCACACTGGAGGTGTTTTAACCCTTAAAAGCCAAGCGTAGCATCGATGCTACGCTAGACATGTTTCTACAAGACATTAAATAACTTTGGAACCGTTTATGATGGAAAAGATGTAGTTGCACCCAACTTCACATGGAGCTTTAAAACCCCTAAATACAACTTTCACATTGAAAAAAAAAAAAAATCCCTGGTTGACTATGGAGTTATTCAACAAACACAAGGTTTTTTGTTGTGAATCATACAATATATAACACTTGATACTGACTTAAAGAATAAGCTCAGAATTGGCAGAGGGTAAAAATTGCATAATATAAACTAGTTTAAAAAGCAGAATAATACAAACAGCTCACACACAGGTGGCGTACAATTAGATGCAGGATAATATGAAATGTGTTCACATGAACGTTTTGCTTCTGGCCCCTTGATGTAATGTAGGTTGTTGTTCTTGTGGTGTCAAGAGACTGTGAACTCCTCACCCTCGGGCACCAACTGACACTTATTTGACTGTAATGTTACTTCCTGAGGCTACTTGTAGTAATACTTCTTTGTTTGATTTGAGTAGTTACTACAAGCCTACAGGCTAAAGTGTATCCTGTATACATTTTATATAAGGGCTAGATGAGAAAGAAGATATACATGATAATTTCATTCCATTTCAGTTTCAAGGATATTTACATACATTAAAAACGGTGCTTCATGTTGGAATCTACAGAGCAGTGTCTTGCATGGAAGTAATTTTCTATCACATGACCTTTTGACCTTTTAAATAGTTTCAATGCATACACAGGAATATCTGTTAACTCCTGATTTGTCTATGGATTACAAAACAAAGACATAATCTGTCACTGAAGATTATTAATCTCACATGTGAGGTGTTTTAATATTGCACAATTTAAACTAGTTTAAAAAGCTGAATAACACAAATGGCTCACACACAGGTACAATTAGATTCAGGATAATATGAAATGTGTTCACATGAAACTTCATCTCCTCACCCTCGTGCCCCAACTGACACTTATTTGACTGGAACATTACTTCCTGAGGCTGTTTGTAGTAATAGTTCAGCCCCACAATTATTCAGTCTTTGTTTGATTTGAGTAATTATCACAGGCCTAGAGGCTAAAATGTATTCTGTATTCATTTTATAAAAGGGCTAGAAGAGAAAGAAGATACACACAATAATTTGTACTAAACATTTTTCCCTATTCCATGAATCATATTCCTTTGCAAGGATCCTGTTGAGAGTCCTGACCCACAGTTTGAAAACCACTGCTCTGTCTTACCAGGTAGTTAACTGCATCCATCTTTCATGTCATGTGAAAAAATAACCCGTACCCAATTGGCTAAACTGGAAACCAGCAGAGCTCGGGGTACCGAGAAACCTGATTAAGAACGTCTGACTTAATGAATAAACAAGAGGCCGTTGCCTTCTGTCTGCCATTTCCTTTCTCAATGGCATCATTAATAACTGTCAAACCCTGGGTCCTAATTGCGAGCTGGGCCAGCGGTCCAATGGGAGCCGTCGCTGTTGAGTAAACACATGCGAGCTTTACAAGAATTACTGCCTGGAACTTTACAAGGCTCTGGATATCCTGTCTGGATGTGCATATTATGTCCACATTTACAGCTCTCAGAGATTTTCCCATGAAGTGAGACCTCCTCCATTACATATTCTCTCCTTTACCTTTGACAACATTCACTAAAACGAAACATCTTGTTAGACGGAAGAGTGTTTTTCAATGTGTCATTAGATTTTAATATGTACTGAAGTTACCTCCTTGAATATACTGCAGCAGCCTACTCATTTCCCTTGCACAGGTGCTGTTGCTAAGGAACGAACTACACCACAATCCTGTTTGCCTGCGTAAAGTCATGAGATTCTTGGTCAGTTTTTCCATGAAACATCATTCCTAACGGTGGTTGCACTTCAGTCAGAATCAGGTTCATTTCCAAGTAGGTTTTCACATAGCTAAAAGGAATTTGTCTTGGTAATTTGGTGCATAATGGTGACAATAAACACAGTAAGAGAAAAGAAAAATAAACAAGTATTGCAAGTAAATAAATATAAAGTTGAAATGTGCAATAAAAATGTAAAATATATCAGATCAGAATCAGGTTTATTTCGCCAAGTATATACATACAAGGAATTTTACTCCCTTCTTTTATGCAGCTCTCTCAATGTACTTACACAGAATAGAAATAACAGAATAAAGAATGCAATAATAAAAATAAAATGTCTATATACAAGTCAGTGTTTGGGAGTTGTAAAATATACAAATAGTGCAAAGAAATAAATATGGGATGGATATACGTGGACTAGATGATTATGTACATGTGGAGATGTCTATATACTGTATGTACACTGAGAAGGATTTATATTTACAGTAACAGGTATGTACATATTATAATATGTACATAAAGTGACAGATAATATGTACATATTAGAGAAAAAATGTGCATTAAGGACTGTAAATTATAATCTATAATGTGCATTAAAGGCTGTAAGAATTATAGTCTAAAAGAGCAGCAGTGGATATTTGGTGTTACAGGATTATAGACAATGTATGACTTATTAAGTGTTCGACTTGTATCTGTTACAGTAATTATCATTCAGACAAATCAGTTCTGTGTCAATCTTTGCTTTTAGAGAAATTGCTTAAAACGTATTATTTATGAAGAGTTTACAAAGTCATTAAAGCATCAGTGGGTAGAATTGGAGCAAATATGATTAAAAAAAAGTCATTTTTATATAACAGTCACTATATCCTGACAGTAGTGCATGAGACAGGTAATCTGAAAAAAAGATCATGTGCCTATGTTTCCTCCGGTGCTCCTAATGGCATTTGCAAGATTTCACAGACCGGAGGAAAACAACCAATCAGAGCCGAGCTGGAGCCTTGCCGTCTCTGAGCAGCTGTCAATCACTCGCAAACTCCAATCAAACGGTCAAACTAGGCCACGCTGATCAAATATGAATCAATATTCTGTTACTGTAATGCCTATTTCTCTCCTCAAATATTTTCAGAATCATCTTGTAATGTACTGTTTAGCTGTAAAATGAGAAGTTTGTGACCCGGCAGCCATGTTGAGATCAGTTGAGGAAATACCAAGCACCGCCCACCAGGCGGAGCAAACTTTCAAATTTTATCGCTAAACAGTACACTACAAGATGATTCTGAAAACATTTGAGGCGAGCAATAGGCATTACAGTAACTTAATATTGATTTGTATTTGATCCGCGCTGCCTAGTTTGATCGGAGTTTGCGAGTGATTGACAGCTGCCTCCGTTGAATGAACAGCCAATAGGAACGCTATCTCTCTCTGAAATGACCTGTGATTGGCCAAAGTCTCCCATCACAGGCTAGATTTTTTAAAAGCCTGAAAACAGAGCCATGAGGAAGTGCAGAAGTCTAGTTTTCTCTCAGAACACTTGAATTACAATATTCTGAAAGGTTATTATGGAATTTTTGCCCAATGATGCCGAAAACATTCTGCCTACTGCAGGTTTAAAACATTTTATTTATGAAGAGTTTACATAGTCATTAAGTGTAATGTGCTCCTGTGCTGACAGTTACATGTAGTCTAAGTCTGTTATTTTGAAGCTAGACATATCTTGACCTTGTGTCTGACTGGCTTTCTAGTTAAATGGGCCCATTTTAACCAAAAGGGAAGTTGGAACCACTTATTTCGGCCATCTTTAGAAGTATTTTATTACCATCCACCATGAAGTAAAATAAAACTGTAGATCTCGCTGGGTTGAACCGAGCTGTACGGTACATTTAAACACCGTCAGCACTTTCTTGGCTTTTGGGTTGGCACACGGGTCTGAAGCTACACTTTTATTCCACTCATAATATGAACCTATAAGGGTTTTAGACGTGATGCCACAGCCCACTGGCTGCCCCACCAGCATGAAGACCACGCTTTCATTTTAACCTCTCAAGTGTGATACTGCAAATATTTATGTGTTTTTTTCCCCCTCCATCTCCCTGGAAACACGTTTGAAGCTCTCCTAATACGATTTTCGTGGATTGATTGAATTACTCCATGTAGCAGTGAAGTTTTCCATCGCAGGAGAGCCAATGTGGAAGTGGGAAAGATTCCTCAGCCCTTTCTAAACCTTTGAAACCGTTTCACACTCTGCCTTTCGAGTAATGACTACCGTGACTACATTACAGTGTTATATATTAAGTCCGATGAGGCGTTTACGTTCATGTTTATCGATTTTTTAACTTTCTCGACACATGTCTGGGTCATTGTTTTAGGCTGGTTACCATTAAAACACAGACAGTATGGCCAAAGGGCTTGGTAGCAACTTTTTTGGTTGGTTAATTAGTGTAAATGTAGCTTTTATTTGTAGTGCTGGGATTTAAAACGCATATTTGCTTCATTAACATCAATGAAAAGCATAGTAAAACAAAGTAGCACATGAGTATCGTAAACGCCTGAGGGAGGAACGTAGCGGAGCATACCAACTCGGAAAGGGTGGTGGGGGTGGTTTTTTTTTTTTTTTTTTTTTAAAAAGCTTTGAGTCATGTGTTATCACGCACTTAAAAGTTTTTTTTGTTTTCAATTAATAATGAAACTCTAAGGATTTAACCGTACAGTAACCTGGCCCTCCCGTTGCTAAACAAGTTTCACCGTCGGTCACTCTTTTATCCGGTCCCCCCCCCCCGTTCACATGGTTCGCCCCATACGCGGATATTGTTACAAATCAATGCTGAAGGCTGGAAGCAGCAGCGAGCTCTCAGCTGCTCGCAGTCCGGCTCAGTCAGTCCTGCGCTGGCGACGCTGAACTGGCGGCTGCAACTGCGAGAAACTTTTTTTTATTGTGATTTCCCCCCCCTCCCCCCCTTTGTTGAAGATGACCTAACGTCGAAAGAGCCTCTCTGCTGGTCAGGTAGTAGGACATTTGTTCAGATACGCGGTCGTTATAAGCTGTGTTGCAGGCGTGCATCATCATGTTTCTTCTTTCAATGCTTTGTACTTTGTCTGCTCATACATGGGGTTACCCCATGCGACTGAAACGTTAGATGACAACATTGTTAGGTTACTTTGGGGCCACAAATCAGGTTGAATTACATATAATAGCATTTTGTCTCAGTCTCTGCTACCGTTAAACCAGATTAGGCACAAAACAGTGCAGTTTATGGCATGTAGCACTCTTTGTTAATGTCAAATTATTGCCTCCAGCTTAGTTATTACAACATTTCTAGGCTAAATCAGCTGTTGTGTGGAGTTTACTACTGAGTCTCAGTTGTCTGAGACCAACCTGTTGCTGCATTAAAAGTTACTGCTTAATAATAACCTGCTTTAGAGGAGGGGGGGTGCACACTGCACACATTAACCAAAGCTCTGTGAGCCAGCAAACTCCCCTCCATCTATCAACCATGGTAATAAAGCCCAGGCTGTTGTTACAAATACACTACCTGTGTAGGTGGAGAGAGAGAGGCAGTGTGGTTGCCTTGCAGCTCATATTGTCATTCGGCTCCTCACCACAACCTGCCAGAACAGACTGAGAGAAGCTCGAGTGCCTTGAGTCATAGGGCCTGGTTGCATATCTCTCACCTATCTCCACCGCAGATGTCGGTGTTGTTGCCTCTCCAGATTGTGATCTGTAATTACTGATTGATGTGCTTTTTCTGAGCGTACTTCTTTACGCTGAAGAGGTTGAAACTATGTGTTCCTCCTTGGCTTTGTTTCTGTTTTTCAGAGAAGAGATATCAGGCTGCATCCTTGGAGTCCAATCAAAATACACACTGTGTTTATAGTCCATTGTTATGACTACGTGAGTCATACATTGAATTTCTGTTATTACACATTATGAAGCTGAAACTGAGCTTACACACGATAAGAACTGATAAGAACATAGAGAATAAAGTCTTTTTATATCTATTTATGGGTGATGTATTGGTGTCTTAACCACGGGATAGAGTTCATACGCATTTTGAAACTACTTTATTGTCTTCTTAGTTCAAAATGAAAGGAACTGAATCTGGAGCGCCGTGGCAGCGAAGCCGAAACTTCTTATTTGTCAGTGTTTCCTTTCCTTTGTGGGTATAGGAAGTAACTGTTGGTGCTTATGTTTTGCCCTCTCTAATATTGCACGGCAGTTGGTTGATCATTGTGGACACGGTAAACACGATACCACGAAGAACTGGTTTGGTACCAGGGTACCCTAATTGAAAATACCTGGAACTGTTTCTCTCTGCCACCATGGCAGCGGTTGTCCTTGACTTGCAGGGGGGATGGCCAGCTATATGGTAAACTAAACAGGAAGTTAGTTCTCTCAAGAATCCTGCTCAGAAAAAATGCTCTCACAGATGCAAGGTGTAGCTGAAGTCCAGGTTGGAAGTGGAGCAGAGATCTGGCCAAAAGATTGAATCACATGTCAGCTCCAGTGTCTGATTACAAAGGGGATGTTGATAAATGCCTCCCAAACAGTGAATAGGATCAGAGGAAACCTGTTCTGAGTATTTCCAGTTTTGGGAAGATTATGATGACCATGCCTGGCGCTTTGATTTAAAAAAATAAAATAAATAAACCACTGATGGAATGTTACAGCTTGGTGTGCGAAAGCAAATTGTATCTATCAAATCATGTGAACCTGCAAAATACTTGTTGATTTTACCTGACAAGTGCAAGGTTGAAAATGTTCTATACAGTTTCCTTTCGTTTTTAAAATAAATATAAATCGTTTTTCTACAAAACCCTTTTTATTTGATAAAATGTGCCAAATGCAATAGGCATTTAATACTTCCATAAAACAAACCAAACAATATAAGACCTTTTGAGTAAATGCAGTCTAAAATTAAAGCAGCGATGAACGGGCCCTCGCCCCTTGTGCATGTCGCGGGTACTGGCGGTACGCCGGTTGATGCGGCTGTGCATTCCCGTGACCACCGGTCAGTGCGCTCACAAGTTAGATGGAAATATCTGCGTGGAGTGTGTGGCGCATGGAAAAGAAATATTGCCTCTATGTGTCGCTAGAGAACACACACACTAATTATACATCATGTTGGTGTACATCATGTGTAGATCACACCATGTAACTTTCATGTAAATAGGATGATCTTTGTCACAAAAGGCTGACTTCCTGTTGTCAGTAGGTGGCGTTATGACTATAACTCAATATGGGCATGCAGATGTATTCAGGCTTTGACTGTTATCCAGCATGTCAAATTTGGGGCAAATTGGACTATGTGAACCGCTTCCTGTGTCATAGCGAAACATGCAAATTGCCCGCCTCGCCAGGGCAACGCCGTTCCACGAAAACGCCGTTCCACGAAAACGCCGTTCCACGAAAACCCAGACGCTTCGCAATTGACCACCATGAAGGTCTTGAGATTCTGCTGACAAAATTTGAGATCGTTATGTTGAATGAGTTTCGAAAAGTTCCATACTTGTAAAGTGCCTAAAATGGCATGTTGATCTATGACATCCGTGTTCTAGGTATCGATTATTCCTCTGCAATTTAGCGTCACATTAGGGAATGAACTAACAACCAAAATGCATCTGATAAACCCTCTAGGAGGAGTTTGTAAAAGTTTGCCGTTGGGCCCCTGGCACTTTCGTGCTCGGGCCCTAAATTAGCAAAACTATCATTTGAATCTGGAAATATCTCATTACTGACTATATTAAATAATATTCTGATCAAACATTCAGTGGCAGTGCTACGGATACATTTGGTTCAAAAGAGGTTCGAAACCCAGCCCAAACTGACTAAAGAGGAATTAACCCATGCTCATCACAGTTACTGCTAGTCACGTTTTGCTTTTAATGTTTTTAGTGAAGCACAACTTTATGCACTGACATTGTACTCGACGACAGCTCTGGCATTGTTAGTGTGTAGACTCGTTTTGGACGTACTACGGACATAATTTATGGAAGCAATTAAGGCCGGTGGGCTTTTAAAGGGGATCGCTCTGCACTCCAGTGTGTGCTCAAGACACGCACATTTGCAACGTCTTTGTGTTGCGGGCGAAAGGCCCTATTAGAGCTCCATTCTGTCTGTGGGCAGCTGTGTGCTGAGCGAGCCGCTGGGCCATTCTCCGTCTGTGTGTACAACTCTCCCTCAGTCCACACACTCTGCAACTTTCCACTCATTTTGACTTTCTGTATATTTCAATCTCACTTTTTGCTTGTTTTTTTTCACTTCGTCTTTCTGTTCCACTAATACTGTGGCTCTCTTTTCTTTCACTTGTCCTCTGGCCCGAGGCATTATGCAAAGCTACCAGAAAAGGGTTGTTAGCCATGCCTGTCTGTGCCTCCATGCTACTCTCTCAGAAGCTTCCCTCTCTTCTCTGTGACCTGCAATCATAACCGCCGCTGCTTCAGACACACTGAAACTCGTAAGACTTGGCTTCGGGCAGTTAAAAACAAACACGTTATTATTTCGTGTTCTCGGTATTCTTGTTCTCCCTCACTTTGTATGTTCCTTCCTCATTAACATGATAGATTTGTAAGTCTGGCGTCTCGACGCCCACAGAGCCAAAGACCTGCAGCTGAAAAGAAAAGAAAAGAGGCATTCTCACATACACCAGAGAAGCACTCCCCCAACCCCCCAAGACAGGCACCACACTCTACTTAGAGATGAAAAGCGTTCTGGGATGCAATAGGAAGGCTCCCATCAACACACCCCACTGTGGCTTTCCTATGTGGCGATAGTGAGGAATCATCTTCAGTTTAAAATAAAGAAGAAGTTGTCTCTCCTGTTGCTTTTTTTCACTCTCAAATGAGTGACTTTATACCCTCGGGGCCTTAGTTTTATCTCCGTCTCCGTTTATTTTCCTGTGCTGCTTTGGATTAGCTTCTCCTCAACATGTCAGCCGTCACTTAGCTCCTGACTGAATCATGTTGTGTTTAGATTGCGTTTCTGTAGATCCAGTCTGGTGAAAAAAATCCCCCAATTGCATCCCTTTAAAAAAGAGAAATGAAAGCTTCTGTTAGTGTTTGGCACAGACAGCCTGTGTTTCTAGAACCTGTTTTCCACAGTTGTGACAAAACTTAAGCGTCCCCTCCGACTTTTACAGTTAACGGCAATGTCTTTTCATCATACAAACCTGACACTTGATGTGCGACATCCTCCAAAAGTGGCTTTTAGTGCAAGCCTGGGCTTGAGAACTGAGCCACTGTGTCCTGACAATCCTGCTTGCACAAAGGAGGCTAATTATCACGGCGACACATGTCATAACTCGTGACTGTAGGCCTCTGCGGTTCGTATTCTAATTGGCTCTCAGTAGTCGGGTTTGAGTCTGTCTGCATGTTTTACATACACCTGCAGGTCATTTCAAACAACCGTACCGGGCTGAACACCAGCGAGATTTGCAACCATCTTGTATCTTACTGATGGCAGAATGTCAGAAAGTAGATGTAGTTGGAGAACTAGTAGAAGTATTACACTAGAAAGGTTTAAGCCAATCTTTAGTATGTGTTAAGCCAAGTTCACAATATACGACTTTCAAAGTCGTCAGATTGCTGTAGTCTTTAACTCGGGAGTCTTAAATCGTCTTTAGTCGTTGTGGTTTTCACACTACATGACTGACCGGCGATTTGTCAGGAAAACACAAGTGAGACGTACGCGGTAAATAACGTGTTACCATACGCAAGACACATTGCTGATGCTGTTGTTGGCACATGTTCACACGTTTCCACACGCTTTTTACGATTTATTCCTCTAGATGCAACAACAACTTTGCTCCGTGTTGCAAATGCAACACATATAGTAAGTTCCTATTGTTACAGGCGACCCCTCCTCCCCCAGGTTCAACCCGTGTCTCGTGCTCTCATTGGCTGTAGCTCATGGCCGGAGTCCCCGACATGTCGGTGAGTGTCGGCGAGTGTCTTCGAGCAGTAGTGAGCAAAATGTAACTCCTATTCCAACTTTTAAAAGTTAAAGAAGGGTAAAAAAAAGGTTTTTGCTGTCGCTACTTTCTTGTTGTCCAGCATATGGACCTCATCCCTGCATAGTAGAGGATTCAAAATTCAATTCTTTCAGTCTTTCAGCAAGTATTAGAACAAATCACACATTCTGCCCCCGTTTTGATTTGATATACTACAGCTCTTTAATGTAAAATATAAAAAAACATCCAAAATGATCAGTCATCATTGTTGAAACATATGTAAACCTTGCTCTAATGGACAAGTTCAAACGTATGTTTTCGACAACTTCTTGACAACACCCTGCTCTTCCTGTTTACCCTGCAGAATGGAGAGCTCAAAAACATTTTTCAACTTACACTATTATTTGCAGTGTAAACAGTGAAAATCTAAACAAGTGACACACCTTGAGTTGGCTTTCACATAGTGAACCGATGCATCTGTTTTACACCTCTACTACACGCTATACTGAGCAGTCAGAGGGTCCATATGGTGAGCTGAGCCCCCTCATGAATGAATGAATGGACCGGTGGAATGCTGCTCATAGTTTCCTTTCTCCCACCCACACACACACTCTCGCAACTCGCCCATAATACACCTCCACAACGGGAACGCGGCGTTACGTAATAACAGTAATGTCACTTTTATTAGTTGATTGGTAGCGACAATCTGTATAACATCACTCGCTTACACAACGTAGGAGTGGTCGCCGTCCTTATAGAGCTGAGCAATTGCAGGGGGAGCGCTGGAGGCTCCCATGTAATGTATCCCTGATGGATTAAGGCTCTGGTTAGTGTGCACAGAACAGGCACTCATGGATAATGGAGGAAACCACTGGCGGAAAGGCAGGGATTGATGGAGGGGGGGGGGGGGGGGTGGTGGTGGTGGTGTAATTAGGGGTACCTGATGTATGGAGAGTCGTGGCATGCGAAGGTCACTCCAGGGGGCAAGAGGCCCCATACCTCCCTTTACTCAAAGTGAAACACCTGATCCTACGCCTGTCAAGCTTCCTAAGATTTCAGTTAACTAAGTCCTGGTCTGAGACACAGGGGTCGACCCCAAATAAATTTCAGGCTGCCTAAATGGAGAAGCTGTGTTGTGTTTGCAGGTTGCATGTCACCATGCTGCAGCTTGGTAAACTGACCTTGTTCAATAGTCCAGTTTCCTATAACAAACACTCACTAATAAAGAAATGATGAGCTGTTCGAATATTATTATTATTATTCTGTCTGTGTGATGTCTGCCTCTTTCACATCACCAGTTGTCGTTGTGATCCCCTGTTTTGTGTTTGGTTGCTATGGCTACCTATTAAATTCCTAGACACAGTGTACTACTTAGCAACTGTTTTATGAAGGAAGTCAGAGAGAAACTAGCCCCCAGAAATATCTGTGAAAAATCTTGAATTGATTTTGCTTAAAGAAAAAAATCCTTTTAATGCTTCGTGGTGTGACCGGATAATTTGTCATTACATGTCATACATTACTGATCTACTCTCTGGAAGTAAATGTAACAACAGCAGATATGTTAAGTTAGCCTTATCTTAAAGTAAACATAGCGGGGGCGAGCCAAGTCACTACTTGCTTTATGATGCAGCTTACTTACTACAAATGTGAATGTGAAATCATGATGGGATGGGATGTTTGTGGCACTAGTTTATTGTGTTCTTTTTTTTTGAAAGGAGTGGCCATTGAGGCGTTTTATGTGACAACTCTGTGTCACAATGCTTTGTGGATATCACTTGCGTGCGTTCCACACCCAAATCAGCAGCGGCATGTGACCACAAGGGAAGCACAGCCCCTATACTGCAAAGGGAAGTGTGCTTGCATATGAGTGTTGTACTAGTGTTCATGCCAACTAAGCAGCAGTAAGAAGAATGGCAGTGTTAAAGGGATACTTCACCCCCAAAATGTTAATTTGCATATCAATTACTCACAACGTGTTACCTTGAATTTGTGAGGAAAACAAACTCTCACACAACTTTTGCAGTATAATCCAAGTCTCGTTTATCCAGTCGTATGCTCACTACTTCCCAAACACATGCATTTTTGCTAAAACCTTACTATTTTAAACACTTCTGCATAAATAGTCTCACGCTTGCACGGGCGCGCTATTCGACCGTGCGAATAATGTATATGGACATGTTATATACAGTATAGTAAGGGTTTAGTGAAAATGCATGTCTTTGGGAAGTAGTGAGCATAAGACCGGATAAACGAGATTTCGATTAAACTTCACGAGTTGTGTGAGAGTTTATTGATGTTTTGATATAGTTTTACTGTTTTTAAGCGCGGCCCCCATTTACTTCATCAAGAATTTTCTCTGTTGTTGGATTCTTCATTTACTGTTAAGGCATGAGAGAGAAAAGCAAAGTTTTCTTCACGAATTCAAGACAACACAATGTGAGAAATTGATAAAGATCATTTTTGGAGTGAAGTATTCCTTTAACTGGACTTTCAGGTTGACTCTTCTGGCAATTCTCAAGAAGTTCTTTTGAGTTATGATTCATGCTTCTGTTTTCATTGCAGAGATGTTGTTATGGTAACCGCTCTTATTCCAAACTAAAAAATAAGGCCAATTGTCTTTTTAAATTGCTAATTAAAGGGGAACACCACCTAAATTAAGAATTCCAATATGGTATTTCCATTGCCTAAAAAACTTCAATCAATATTTGTGAACATCTCTCCCAATTCATTGTCTTTGGAGCAGATCAACACTTTATACCCTATGACATCACAAATTTGAGTTTTTGCACTCTAGTTTTTGGATTTGGGAGAGAGTTGTTCATGTTAACTTATATTTTTTGGACTGTCTTAGACCATAGGAATAACATGTATGAATTTTGAAATTGGCCATAGTTCCCCTTTAAGTAGGGTGCTGGTTGTATTTATGCAGAGGTTGATGGTCACTGTCGTTAGAGAAACGTTCAGGGGAATCCGTTACAGGAGACCAGAACCTGACTACCGGCAACGCATAAAGTTTGACTGAATGAGCTCCTCATTGTTTATGCACTTCTGAAGATCTAGTGGTGTGATGGCGTGTTGTTTTTGGCCAGTGTTCCCGTGCCGCTGGGTACTAGGGTGATGGCCAGAGGATCCAGTGGTATGTCTTGACCTCCCTAGGACCATTTTTACGACCCCGGCCTCATTATATGTGAGAGGGGTGGCTGTGTGTTCACCCTGAATTAACAATCCACACCGCAGACTTTCACAAAGGAATGGCTCTTACTTTTATTCGCCCCAGACTACAAAAAAACTGACTGGACAAAACTTTTCTTTTTGATGTTTTAATATTGTTTCCCATGGCCATAATCCACTACGTAAAACATATTTCAACAGCATCCAGCTTCTTGCACCCTAAAATGTGTTCTAGCAATGCCAGTCTGAACAGAGAAATCTGTTCAGTTTATCACAAACATTTAACCTTTACGAAATAAGAATCTGATATGCACAAGGTGTCTCGCTTGCATCACCCATGCAGTGTTTTGTTTGTTTGGTCCTCATCGTATCATTAGTATGAAATGAGTTGGTTTCTTTCAGTTGCAGCCACCGATCAAAGTCTTGACACCAGACGCGCTCCGCACAAGTATGCAGTAACCAGAGCCAATTGGTGATGGACACCAAACACCCCGTCACAGAACTTTAGGGGGCCCCAAATAGGCTTCTATTCATCTGCCTGTACAAATCACCGCCTGGGCAAAGAGCCATATTATCTTAGCTGCCCTTTCTAGTGCCCTCCTGAGTCATTGGCTATTGTGAGCCAAGAGCTGCTGTCTGCACCCCAAAGTACACAAATCTGACTTTGAATTACCATTAGATTTTAGTCCACTACGGAGCTCAAATTTAGTTACATAAACCTAAAATGTTTTATAGGCCCAAACAATATCATAGTTTCCATTTAGTGTTGAAGCTTTTCTTTAGTTTAGTGCTAATCAAATGTGAAATGACAACTGTGCAATTACAGAGACCAGATTTGACCAGAGTCATTTGCTTGAGACGGGCATTATTGCAAGTAGGATGTAACTCCAGGGGTCTGAAAAGTGAAGCCAATGCTGAAGTGCCTTAAACTTGCATTCTATCTAATAGCCAGCAGGGGGCGACTCTTCTGGTTGCAAAAAGAAGTCTGATTGTACAGAAGTCTATGAGAAAATGACCCTACTTCTCATTTGATTTATTACCTCAGTAAACATTGTAAACACGAGTTTAAGGTCTCAATCGCTAGTTTCAAGTCTTCTTCAATGCAGCATGATGTTCATTTAGTAAATTATGGTCCCATTTAGAGTAAAATAGATCATAAAGCAGGGTATGCTTTAGGGCGTGGCTACCTTATGATTAACAGGTCACTACCACGGTGTTGTCCGCGTCTTCGAACTTTAACCCTTTCACAGTGTGTTTTCAGTTCATGAAAGTTAATTTCGAACCTTTTATTACACGGCTTTGTTGAATACTCGATTCTGATTGGTCAATCACGGTGTTCTACAGTCTGTTATTTATTTATAACAGATCGTTGCTATGTATAACAGACCGTTGCTATGGGCGCAGTTCTGATGTCGGACTCTGGCGGACCGTTTTTGTGTCAAATTATTGATTTCTTAAGTAAGCTGTGTAAGAAGCGGGATAATGTACAGCTAGTGGGTCATTGCTGTGAAATAAACCCCTTCAGGGCGACGCAAGACCCCCCCGCTTCGCGCCGGGGTCCACCTCTCCGGGGTTTATTTCACAACAATGACCGGCTCGCTGTACATTATCCTTTACTTGGTCACCTAAAAATGTCTCATGTCTGTTCAGTTGTTCTTAGCTCCACCCTCTCGTGTCACTTCTGGTTGCAAATAACCAAGATGGCGACGGCCAAAATGCCAAACTCTAGGCTTCAAAACGGCAGTCCACATACCAGTGGGTGATGTCACGGTGACCACGACCACTTCTTATATACAGTCTACGATCTTTACTGCAAAACATGGCAGCTATGTCAAATTTCTTGTTATTAACCTAATCCGAAGGGAGACGTAGCACATCCAGTTGCAGGGTCATGCTTCGTTTGATATCTACAATGCCTTGTTTAAAATGATTGTGTACGATATTAGGGAGTTCTTGTAGGTGAGGTGGTCTGCGAACCTTTCTCTTCCTGGATTTTCTTTCAGTATGGCAGCAACAGTGAGATGTAACCAACAAGAAGACTCACTTTAAGCAGTGAAAATCAGATCTGATAAGTAGAGAGTCCACACAAGTGCTCTACAGTTCTCTCTCCATTAAGCTCTGGTTTCCCCATCATGAGGAGTCGCTTCATTAAGTAAGCATGGCTCCAGGGTTGAATTCACACTCGACCTGCCCTCTCCCATGACCCCACTTGCCAGTCACTACACACTACACACAAGTGCAGGAGGTTAGCGCAGACACGCACGCATGTACAGAGACACACATACTCATTCTCGCTGTCGAAGGTGCCGTTTGAGCTCTGATGGAACACGTCCCGCTTCAGTCAAACGGCACACTGTTACAACCTTTACACATGACCGTCACGCTCCTCAACTCCCACTCTTAACACTCGCACAAACCCCGCCACGTCGCCGCGCCCATTACTCAGCGTCGGCCCCAATCAGCAAAGTAATCTGCAAAACTGATCAAGACGAACATTCCCTTCTCGTCTGAGTCCCACCACCAGCACCAGCCCCTCTTCGCCTGCGGAGGCCCAGTTTTGCTCCACTGACTCTCCGGGATAAATGGAGATAATGGGAGTCATATGCTAGCAGTCGGTTTGGGGCAGGCCGACATGAAACATTTATAGTCCTCATGTAGTCATGGGGCTGGAGAAGAGGGAAGGGATAGAGATGACACAGTGAAGTAACAAGACTAGAATTGGTGTAACATTTCTTTATCAAAGTGTGAGCAACCCGCCTATATTTTCTTTTATGATGTGTCCCTTTTTTTTTTTAGTTACTGTCCCAAAAAACTCATTTAATACCCAGTGCACACTTGCACCCTTCTCTCTAGAGCATGTTATATAAGTGTCACCACCCTTTACTTAACATGAAACCACATGTTACACGGGCAGGATAACATAGTAGGCCTGGAAGATCCATTAGCCTCGTGTGTTGCTCCGCAGCAGAAAGCTGTCATTAGGAGGAGTTGATTGAACCATGCTGGAACTCTCTAATTGGATGCTGTCAGTGTGTTTGGTGGTTGGTTAATGACGGAGAGAAGCTGAAGCCCAAGGTCGCTGCAGCTATTCCTACTTTTTCTTCTTCTTTTTCTTTTTTTTTAAGGATACCAAACAAACATGTCGACGTCGATCTGACGTCTAATTAGCGTTTGTCCTGGCTTCCGCTGCCACCTACATAAAAATGGACATTGACACAAAACCTATAACAAGCACAGCTCCTGTAGATAATTAAATATTTCTCAATCTGTTGAAAAACTGGTTTTACATTTTATTTAAATGCAGATTGCATTTTAAATTTTAGTGTCTTTTCGCAACTCACCTGCTACTCGTATGCCGAACTCGCCGTGGAACTGATATCACCTGTTGCGCATGCGTTAGAGGCCAAAGGAATTAGTGTTAGTGCGCAAGGAAAAATAGTCCTAAATGGAACTCGAGGAAAATATGTGAAAAAAACGTACAGTTTAGCCCCTATATTGGCCATATACATGATAGCATATTGCGTTTAGAATAATAACACTTTTCAATAACACTATTTATGTGTAAACGCTACCATGCACACTGTTAACAACGTATGACGTTACAACATTATGTGGTTGTTATTTTAAACAGTGTTCATTCAGTCGCACCATTGTCAACACAGGAAATGACCTGTAACTGTACCTTCCCGTCATTTAGATCTTTCCCATGCATTAACTAACATCAGAGTAGAGCAGATATGACAAGGTATGTTAAGCATATGGACCGTCTGCCTTACATATAACTCCCTCCATGTGTTTTAAGAGTTTCTGTTTGCTGCAGCAGCTACTGTCTGTGCATTACCATCTGCGGGTGCAGGCGGTCGATGAGGCAACCGCAGCTCCATATATGTTCCTTTTCTGTCCATGCTTCTTTAGCCACATCTGTAGTCATGCGCTGCCTTTTCCCGGACTAGCTAAACGTTGCTTTCTGTTACGGTGTGTTCAGATTCTCATATGCTCTGTGAATTATGTTGACATGCCAAATGTTCCATTATTTACAAGGGTGAGGAAACTCTTAAGCATATGGAGGCGTGTTTTGTTGACAAAGACGGTAGTTTCATAGGCGTGTAGGTGTAGCTATATGGAGAACTGAGTGGTTAAGTTGCTGTAAGTGTCGGGGTGGTAAACGCTGAATGGAAAAAACATAAGTCAGCGTTCCTTTTTCTGAACTATGTCAGCAGTGAAATAATAGAAATTTCTGTGAATGAAGCTCAAACAGCAAAGTCAAGTTAGCAAATGCATTTAAAATGAGGTGGCACAGTAACTGCAGTTTGCATGGTTCTCCCTCACATAGGAGCAGTATTGGATGGTACATATTTATAGGGATTTATATAAGCCTTGTATTAGATTGTTGTCTTGTGAAAAATTGTGTAAAAGTATTCATTTAAAATATGAACATAAAACCCAACTTAAAGGACCAGTATGTAGGGTTTAGTAGGGTGCGTTTAGGCCCATCTCTTTGCTCGTCTTTTCTGCCAGAGATGCACCCAAAAGCTGCATTTTTTTTTTTTGTCCTCCCAACTTTTGTAACTTCGTGGACGCAGTGTGGCAAAGTGGAAAATATCTGTGTTGCAATCTTCTTTCTGTTGTGTCCCAAATATGACGGTGTCGGTATTTAAATGAGTTTTCATTAGGGCTGTCAAAGTTAACACGATAAGAACGCGTTAACGCAAATTAGTTTTAACGCCACTAATTTCTTTAACACGTTAACGCAACATTATTTAGGTTGTAGCGGGCTCAGTTTTAAAGCCAGACTGAAGATACTGGCATCATATGAAACTAGAAAACCTAAGGCATCCAATGTCATACTAGCATGTTGGGATGGAGGCTAAATAAATGTTATGATTTGTGCATATTCTTATGCTAAATGCAGAACCTGTGAGGGTTTCTGGACAATATTTGTCATTGTTTTGTGTTCTTAATTGATTTCCAATAATAAATATATACATACATTTGCATAAAGCAAACATATTTGCCCACTCCCATGTTGATAAGAGTATTAAATACTGGAAAAATCTCCTTTTTTATTTTAATCGATTGACAGCCGTAGTTTTCATATTTACCTTATTCGTCTCTTTCCGTCAACACAGGGATCAGCTGAAGTGTGAGAGACGCCCTCTTACCTCCTACCTCCACCACCGCCACCGCCATCAGCACTCGAGGGCTGCTCCGCAGATGGGAGGTCACCAACCGGTCGTCCGTTTCGCCCAAGTGCACCATCTGCCCTCCGCCCTCGTCTAAGATGGCTGCCCGTGGCCTTCTCCTGCATCCCAACACACTGGAGCAGAGCTGCGTGTTACCATGGTGATCATTTTCTTGAAAACACTGGAAAAGAAGAAGGGTGTCGATGATGTGAGGTCCGTGAACACCGAGAGACGGCTGGTGAGAGAAACTTAACCTTTTACGAGCTTCACACAAAGCAAACCGGTTGTTAACCATTGTTGCATGTAAGGATCTGCACACAGTGTTTCACATATCAGGCAGTAGTCAGCAAAAATGAATAGATCAGTGATTATATTACATCATGGCCACATGCCACAGATGCCACACTTAGTCACGTATACTGACTTGCACAATGCGTGTAAGCACGCCAGAACACAATCTAGTAAACTCTTCACAATGGTAAGTCATTTTATCTTTAGCTGTCATTAATATCACAGTGAAATAAAGCTTACTTTATTACTTACTTACTTACTAGCTTACTTTATTAGCTCTCTTTCCGGGCCACATGAGAAGATCCATATCTATTTAATCTTCACTACCAAGAGGTCCAGGATGTGTTTAGCGGTTTAGGAGGTGAAAGCTAGCTTAACGTAGCTCAGTCCAAAGTAAAAAAGAAAAAAGCATTCTGATAAGCAAAGCCAATTTCTTTTACAGCTCATATGTTGAGTATTTAACATTCGTTAAAAAGAAAAAGGAACAAGATATGTGTGTTACGAAGGAGGTAGCTTACACACAGTATTTTGCAAATCGTTGGACCTCTGCAAGTAGCGTTAGCGTCTCAGAATTCTGATGCGAGCTAGGTTTAACAACTAACGTGTAAATTTAATGTTTAAACAACTCAAAGCCATTTCTTACAGCTTGTATGTTGAGTATTTAACATTTGTTTAACAGAAAAAGGAACAAGATATGTCTGTTAAGAAGTAGTTGGCTTACACGCAGTATTTTGCTAACCGTTGGGCCGCTAATGTTAGCATCGCAGAATTCTAATCCAGTGGGGATGCTGGCTAGGTGTCACTTTTAACTAGTAAATTTAACGGTTCGGAGTAATTGGAAGGCTTTTTCACATGCTTTTTTTTCATTTTTGACTGTAAAGTCAGCTAAAATGTTTTCTCCTGTTTCAATTTTTGTGCTAAGACAGGCTAAACATGCAGACCTTTGACAAATTTAGGGAAAAACTTGAAGAAATAAGTGATTATTATATTTCCTTTTTCACCTACACCTTAGTTTCAGTTGAAGTACCAAGCATGTCTTAAGGAAGGGATAATGTACAGCAAGCTGGTCATTGTTGTGAAATAAACCCCAACAGGGCGATGCGGTCTTGCGTCACCCTGAATGGGTTTATTTCACAACAATTACTCGCTAGATGTACATTATCCCGCGTATTACACAGCTACTTACTTAAGAAATCAATATTTTGACAGAAAAACGTTCCGCTAGAGTCCGACATCAGAACTGCACCCATAGCAGCGGTCTGTTATACATGGCAACGGTCTGCTGTAAAAAAATAACAGACCGTAGAACGCCGTGATTGACCAATCAGAATCAAGTACTCTACAAAGCCGTGTAATGAAATACAATAAAGAGTATTTACATTTTATTTTTATCTCACCACTCCATTTAGACAACAGATGAGTTGCGTAAAATGTCTAATCTGATCAAGGCTTTCACTCTTACTGCTGTTATCTCCCTGCCTCTATAAATAACTTTATAGGCTAAATCTTTTGTCTAACATCAAGATGACTTTGGTATGAAAAGTCAACAAGCCTTGCAAATGGGTTTCTCTTATTTATTTTTTACCTTGAGAGCCCAATTAGATTAGACTGTGAATCTTGTTTGTAAACTCAGTTAATATAACTCATGAAGGCTTTTGGACCTTTTAGTTGTTTGTTGACCTAGTTTAATATTGCCTTTCCCTCATGGGTTAACCATGCTGGGCCTGAAGTTTTAGTGTAGTGTTTTGTTTTGTTGATAACCTCAAGGTGAGTCAGAGCAATGTATCATGGCATTTCCCTTTTGTCCTTTGTCCAGACAGCCACCACCCTGTTGTAAGAAATGAACTGTGAGAGAGGATAGGTGTCTGATTAAAAGATAGGTGTGTGTAGAAACTGTTATATAATCCCAAAATAACATTTGCTCTTAATAAAAACTACATGTAGAGTATAGAATGTGTGATGTGTTTGTTAATATGACTCTATACCATATGCATACAATCTGATGTTACTTTTTTATGTAATCAGAACAGTGGAATCTGCATTTGCATTTACCACAGTAACATCTAACATCATAGCACCACTTTGAGAGGACACATACACTGAGAGGGCGCATCTCTTTGCAAATGAAATAAAATATTGACTGAGTCAATCTTTGCAAGTAAACTATTAAAAATCTATACAGCATTTTTGAGAATCGATACAGTATCACAAAACACGATATTGCGATATTCGATATTTTCTTACACCCCTAAGTCAAACGCAGTCATTTGATCTGTTGTTGATATTGATGAGTGCAGCTTAAAGTAAGCAGTTACTCTAACTATTCTATATGTTGGGTTGGCTAGGTTAATTTGCAGCATTAGGTAGGCTAATCTGTATAACAATGCATTGCATTTTACCGTATATGTATTTTACAAATATAGTGGAGTACATTTATAAAGTAGCTTAAAGGGACTATTTGTAACTTATCACGGGCATAAATCTTAACGGGTCGGTATCCCATGCGCGCTCGCGTGTGGGTACGCGAGCGCGCAGCAGCTCTGCTCCTGCCTGTTTGCACACCGTGCTCGTTCTCGCCCTCTCGGCTCGCTCCACCTCTCACGTGCACGCGCGCACACTACACACTGCAGAGAGTTAGTTTAGCTCTGAGAATATCTAGTGAATGTGCAGTGGACGTTTGTGCAGAAATAAATGCTGCCGCTCCTCCAGACCAACAGAGGTTTCCCGTGTCTGGTGAAGTGACGGGGCTCCGCAGCGAGTTATGTTATCCCGACCGGGTGTCGGTCTCTCCCCCCCCGTTCCCTCCGCGGTCGGTATCGGCTGAAGCAGGAAAAGCCAGCACTAGGATCAACATTGATTCATGGAGAGACCCTCGTCTGGTCAGCTAACATTACTGCCAAGCAGGTGAAATATAGAGTGATATTGTGTGTTAGCTGACGTGTGTCGCCTCACTGTTTAGACCGGTGCTCGTTCATGTCAATGTTAGCGCGAGCACAAGCGCGTACGCGAGCAACAAGACGCTGACTTTCGTTGACATTGCGGCCACAGGTGTCGCTGGATACAAGCAATTTCTGATTCTTACATATAGCCCCTTTAAAGTTGAAAATACTCAACTATAGTGTAAGTACCTTAGAATTGCACTTTAGCAAAGGTACTTAGTTACTAAACGTACGGAGATGAAATCAATATCGATCTTCTCATTTGATCGTGGTTTGATGGCAAACATGAAACATGAGACTTTTGTTCTGCACTTTTTGGTTTATTTTGTGTCTCCCTGACTGTCGGCCCTTCTGTTTGCTTGTCCTCCACAGCGTGAGCTCCACACCATGAGCAGAGGGACCACCCTCTTCTCCTGTGGGACTTTGGGTGGGTTATCTCTATTTATACCTTTCTGTTTGTCTTTCCTTCTTTGCTTCCTCTTTCATGCAAAAATCCCATCTTTCCTGTCCCCTGCATTCACTCAAGATCCGGACAGTAATAACGGTTGAGGTGGGATCCTTTGTCATAATATAATTTCACAAATATAATAATAGCATAATGGATTGCCCTTTTTAAATCCCTTGATAAGTTGAACCGCCAAAGTCAGCGACCCTCTCTATAAGCGTCTCATTGTTTATCCACTCTCACTTCTCCCTTTCTCTGTCAGTCACTCATCCCCCCCTCTCATGATCAGGGTGCACCTGCCTCCACACAACGTTGCACACCACTCCCACGGGAGTCAACTGTAATTGAATATGCTGTTGCCTATGTCAACAATTTCCCTTTAGCCCTGTTAGTGTTGCAGCAATCGCCCCCCTGTGTTAAAAGACATGCTACTGTAAATCCAAGGCTCGGTGGCGTCACAGGGAGGAGCGTGGCTCACCGTTTCCACCGTCAGTGTTGACATTGACATTGTCTGGCATGTCTTAGTTAGTTCAACCAACACTTTGTCTCTTGCTTTTCAAAGGGTGGCCTTTTGAAGTTCATCCCTTTCTCCCCTTTGTCAAGTTGTTTTCCTAACATTCCTGTCAGGTCGTCACTGTAGCCCCCGTGCATTGTTTGTCCGCCCAAAACAATGATTTCCGTCCACCAGCCTGTGAGAGAGAGCATGCCAAAAGGACGGGATTTTGGATCAGCGAGGGGAACTTTTTGCCAAAAGCTTCAATAGATTCACGACTTGACCACTTGGCTCGGTAGCTCAAGCCACTACGGCACTTTACTGTAGGTGTATTATCTCCCACAGCTGTGTGATAGACTCTTTTGTGTGGATGGTGGTGAGACAGCTGGCAAGTCTTACTGCTTTCTGAAGCACGTCCTGCTGACTAGTGGGAGTGACTTGCCAACTGTTTCACTGGCTGATTCTTATCGTAATATGTAGTGTTTGGAATCGGCAGTCTTGCAGGTCCAGGTTTTAGATAGTCAGTGTGTGAGTGGGGATGTTGCTCTTCCCTTGGATAGCACAAAAATGACGCCCATAACATTTGGTGGAACGATTTGCTTTGTGCTGAGGAACCGTCAGATTTCATTTGTGATCTTGGATTTCTACCATAGACGAATTTGGTTTGTTGTCCGTAACTATGAAAGTAATGGAGACAGGGACTTGATTCTAATGCTAAGAGAAGAGTATGGTGTCATCCCGACTAAGAGCTGAGGTTTTCTCCATGTCCTCCAGCTGTTTATGTGAAAAATAATCAAGACAAGGCACGACTTGTTGAGGCATGCTGTCAGCCACTAAATCATACAATATATCATCAATAAGCGCTGCCACATTTGTCAGAAAAAAAAACAAGCAGCTTCTTCAGACATACAAAATATGAATGTCTTAAAATTAGGGCTGTCAATCGATTCAAATATTTAATCGCATGATTGTCCACAGTTAATCGCACATTTTTTATCTGTTCAAAATGGACCTTAAAAGGAGATTTGTCAAGTATTTAATCCTCTTATCAACATAGGAGTGGGCAAATATGCTGCTTTATGCAAATGTATGAATATTTTTGTTATTGGAAATCAGTTAACAAAACAAAACAATGATAAATATTGTCCAGAAACCCTCACAGGTACTGCATTTAGCATAAAAAATATGCTCAAATCATAACATGGCAAACTGAAACCCAACAGGCAACAACAGCTGTCAGTGTCATGGTACATGTCCACAGCCTTAGTCCTTTCCAGCTGTGCAATGCATTCTGGTAGCGTGGCAGCGCGATTTTGAGAGACAGTGCGTCACGTTGGCTGCTCCTTATTTGCATAAAGTTGAGGTTTAGGATACTTTATGCAAATCAGGGGCGTCTGGCGCGAGTTGCCGCCTCTGGAAACTCCCTAGAAACTTTTAAACTAACTGTTGGCGATCCAAAATAAAGACAGATTCAGCAAGTGCATGGCTTATTTCTTGCATAAAATGTTTTTTAGAAACACATTTCGGTGAATTATTTTTGTGATATAAGAGAAGAAAGTTTCCAAACGAGCCGCCATGTTGGTTCCGGTTTGAAACCTGGGAGCAGCAGCCCACGGGGGAAAGCGTTCGTCCAATCAGGTGCAGAGTGCCTTGTGTCTGGTGGCAGCCCATCAAGCCAAAACGCCCCTGTGGACATGTACAATCAGTGTGCTGACTTGACTATGACTTGCCCAAAACTGCATGTGATAAACATAAAGTTCGCATGTCTGTAAAGGGGAAGCTCATAGAACCCATTTTCATTAACGTATCTTGAGGTCAGAAGTCAAGGGACCCCTTTGAAGATGGCTATGCCAGTTTTTTCTCACCAAAATTTAGCGTAGCTTTGGAGCGTTATTTAACCTCCTTCACAACATCTAGTATTACATGATTGGTACCAATGAATGTCTTAGGTTTTTTAGTTTCATATGATACCGGTATCTTCACTCTAGCTTTAAAACTGAGTCCGCTACAACCTTAAAAATGCAAGTTGCGTTAAAGAAATTAGTGGTGTTAAAATGAATTTGCGTTAACGCATTATCGCATTAAATTCGACAGCCCTGCTTAAAATGCATTGAGAATTGAGTTGTCATTTTTTCTTTTAATTTTGCAGTCAGCTTTCAGTACAGCTCCACATGAGCAACACAGGTTTGAGCTGTGCAGCTGCAGTGTTCTTTTCCTCTAGGCTTAATCCTGTCAGTCATCAAAGGGCAAATGACTGATGACAAAGTATTTGTTTAGATGCATCAAAGCTCGTGGATGTTTGCGGTGTGTAACTAACTAGCCCTAAATGTACTGTAGGGTTACAGTGAGTGTATGTTCAGTCTCTTCACCAGACAATAATCTCCAGCTTATCCTTACAGCAACCATTCCCTCTTGCCTTCAGCTTGTTTCTGTTTGTTTGTGCCTTTTGTGTCTGCGTGGTTAAGTATTCCTGCTATTGAGGTCAATGAGAGTGAGTTTGTATGTTTTGAATGTTGCAGAGGCAGATCGGTGGCTGGACCTGGGGCAGAGCTGTGCCGTCCAGCAGAGAGCTCCCTGCCAGTCTGGAGCCAGTCTGGAGAGCCTGTGGGATGTGATGCCGGAGCCGGGGAGCTGGCACTGGGCCAAGGAGCCCGGCAGCGCCGTGGCAATCACCAGTCTGATAAGAGATCTCAGCCTCGGCGACGGCGGCATGACCGCCCCCCTCTCCCACGCCGCGGCGTCCACCACTGCTCACTACACCACTACGGCCACTAGCCAAGCTCCTGCGGCGCCGCCGAGCAAACGCCAGTGTCGCTCTCTGTCGTTCTCCGATGAACTCAGTGGGTTCCGCTCATCCTGGAGGCCCCAAGGCTCCCGGGTGTGGACGACGGTGGAGAAACGAAGGTGCCACAGCGGAGGAAGTGTGCGAGCAGGAGGAGGAGGAGGAGGAGGTGGGGGTTTCTCCAGCGGCCATTTCCCCGCCATGCAGCGTAGCTCCAGCTTCAGTTTGCCCTCCCGCTGCAGCATCCCCTCAGACGTAGCCCTGGACCTGCCGTTCTTCAACCAGCGGCTGCCTCTCCGCCCTCAATTCACCGCCTCTCCGGTCTCCGCTACCTCTCCTCCCTCGCATCAGCATCACCACTCCCACCATCACCACTTCCTCAGGCCCCTCTCCCTCTCCCACGAGCAGATCAGCCTGCCAGAGCTCCAGAGGGAGGAGGCGTCGGAGGCCAGCTCCCCGGACTCCACCCCGGAGCTAGGGAGGCGAGCCGTCCCGAGAGCCAGGGGCACGGGGTGTCTGTCTCGAAGCAAGTCCCAGCCCTGCGTGCTGAACGAAAAAAAGATCGGCATGAAGCGCAGGAGGCCCGAAGACGCCCAGGAGCAGCGTCCCTCCCTGGACCTGGCAAAGATGACTCAGGTTAGCTGGAAATTTTGAACACATGTTGACACGCACAGACAAGCACACACTCTAATTAAGTTGCGTGTTATTATAATTGGACTAATTTCACAGAGCGTAGTATCACTTTCATTCACTGATCAACATAAATCAGCATCAATTTATTCCTAATCTTGCTTTAATGCTGCAAAATCTGCTCTATTGCATTAAGTTACATCCTGGACCAAACACAGTCACCACACAGACAAACACCTTTTTGTTCTTAGGCCAAGGGGAAGTTCAAGAGATCCTCAAACATGACCGGGCCTGTCTCTCTCCGAGTCTGATCAGGGACTGGATTAAATCAAGCTGAATTAAGTTTTCTGGGTCGTCGGTCCGAAGCTTCGGGGCTAAGCGATCTCAGGCCTCCCTCCCTCCAGCAGCTCAGGGAGTGGTGCTCGCTAAGGAAGCATTCCTCATGTTCGGTCACGCTGCCTAGCGCCACGCTCTAGCAAGCCCGCCTCCGGTTTATCATTTCATTTACTCTGTTGGGTAAACAGCCCATAAGGAGGTTTGAACCCCTCACAGTTCATTTGCTTCCTCTCTGCAACTTCCACCTTTCATTCCCTGTACTGCTTCATCTCTTTCCTTTGCCCTCTGTCTGCTATCAGGCAGCCAGAGCAACCAAATGTGATTTACAGCCGGGCCGGCTTAAGGCATAGGCCTTATAGGCGGTCACCTAGGGCACAACTTTCGCCCTTTAAACAAAAAAAAAAAAAAAAAAAATATACATATATATATATATATAAAATGCCTTCCTCATTTTAGAAAGAAATACACTTGTCAAGCCTGTAACTTTCATTGTAGTGAAACTGACTAAACACTTTTAAGCCATCAATATCAGGGACCAATTGTTTATTTTTAATATAATTAGGGGTGTCGATAATAATGCATTCACACAAATTTGTTTTAATGCCACTAATTTCTTAACGCATTAACGCAGTCGAGCTTTTGGAGGTTGGAGCGGGCTCAATTTAAAGGTAGAGTGAAAATATGGCACCATATGAAACTAGAAAACCTAAGGAATCCACTGGTACCGACCATGCCATACTAGCTTGTCGCGAAGGAGGTTAAATAACGGCTGGACAATTTTCAAAGTGGTCCCTTGACCTCTGACCTCTAGATATGAAAATGGGTTCTATGGGTACCCACCAGTCTCCCCTTTACAGACATGCCCACTTTATGATAATCACATGCAGTTTGGGGCAAGTCATAGTCAAGTCAGCATACTGACACACTGACAGCTGTTGTTGCCTGTTGGGCTTCAGTTTGCCATGTTATGATTTGAGCATATTGTTTATACTAAATGCAGTACCTGTGAGGGTTTCTGGACAAAATTTGTCATTGTTTTGTGTCGTTAATTGATTTCCAATAATAATTATAAACATACATTTGCATAAAGCAGCATATATGCCCACTCCCATGTTGATAAGAGTATTAAATACTTGACAAATCTCCCTTTAAGGGACATTTTCAACCGATAGAAAATGTGTGATTAATTTGCGATTAATAAAGCGGCTGGGGGTGTGGGGGATGTTGGGGCAATCCAAATTTCGTCTAGGGCACAAAAAGGGCTCGAGCCGGCCCTGATTCATAGTGGGGATATTTGGATGACACACAGCTCTGCATTGCTTTCCCCACGACAAGAGTTTGTTTGTTCTTTTTGTAAGGTCAGAGGAAGCAGTGGAACAGCCAGAGGGTAAAAATGACCCCTGGACAAACCAAAACCCAAAATAGAACCGTGGAAGTATTTTAATGACATGTACCGTTTTGATGCTTTGGCAGTGCTCTGGTGTTTTCACAGGATCCCGGAAAGATCTTGATTTTTCACATCCTGCGTCATTATTCATTCGAATGCTCTTGAAATTCTGCATAGAAGCTGTAGCAGCAACAACAACAACAGCAGCAGGCACTCAGACGCCTGTATATTCCTGCTTTCCTGCACTCGCATCATTCATATGACACGCTGGAATCTTCCCTCATCATACCTCCTGTCACGGAAATATTGTCCCTTTCCTGTTCTCTTATTAGAAAGTACCATCAGCGTATCCCTCTACCCCTCCCTTCCTTTTCCCAAAGATTTGTGTTCCCAGCCAGTCACCCTCAGGAC
This sequence comes from Sebastolobus alascanus, assembly GCA_916701645.2. Taxonomy (NCBI): domain Eukaryota; kingdom Metazoa; phylum Chordata; class Actinopteri; order Perciformes; family Sebastidae; genus Sebastolobus; species Sebastolobus alascanus. The sequence goes on along the minus strand of CAKAOJ020000416.1, from coordinate 350,451 downwards.
GTGGCCAGTCGATGGATCAACAAGGCTTTGGTAATGGAGCCTAGCGAGCATTGTTTCCTCTAGTCATGCCAGCTGCTAAGAGGGGAAAATCAAGCACGGTGATCACACATATACGCGCAGATACACACGCATGGAGTCGGATTTACGTTGCAGCGATTCTCGAACGCAGGAGCAGATGATTCTAGACGTAGTGTCCGTCCTGAGCGGTGAACAGGCAGAGCCATTGTTTCTCACCTCAGACTTGAGTGATCGCATGTGCTCAGCGCCGTTGAAAGGAGTCAGGTTGTGCAGGTTAGATTAATCATTTCAGAATCCACCATTACCGTGTTTACTTTCTCACTCCCTTGCGTGCCTGGAGTGAGGAAAAGTAAGCAGCAACGCAGCACATGCGGCATAATTTAGAACACATTTACGTCTCTTTCTCTTCCTACACTATACTCCGACTTAACTTGATCCAACCAGTCCAGGTTAAAGGCTGCATCTGGCGCGCCCAAGAAGCTAAACAAGCACAGTTGTACTATGTCGCGTAAATTAAATAACCCGAAGCAGCCGTTGAAGATTCTCGTAGTTGTCATAGGTTAAAGAGGTGGTTTGCCTCAGTGAGAGCCAAGGGGGGAAAGCTCCACTAGCTGGCAAACTGTCTGGAAAAGGAGGTGATAATGTGGAAACACTGGTCTGGTTACAACCTGTGTCTGTTTAGGAAACACATGAGATTTGACCGCTTTGCAGTTATAGATGCATTGAATTGCATCACATTTCTGGCATTTTTTAACTTCAAAAATAAAAACTTTTCTGCTTCTTTGACTTGTGGGAACTGACCACTGACAATCCGATTTAAGTGACGCTCTTCCTCCTTTTCCCCTGGCTGCGCGCACACACTTTCTCCCACTCACTCCCTTCATCACAACACTCTCTCAGACTCAAAAGTCATCCCACTCCTATCGAAGCATTTGGCAGACTAGATTAAAATGAAAATGTAATCTCAGCATTTTCATTTCCCACTTACATACATTTGTCAGACAATGCCCATCCTAGTAGTGAAAATGCAAATTGCGTTATTGAATTTTACTTTACCAGATTTAATGCATATGTTAATGGGGAAATGAAAATGCTATTGTGAGAATACTAGGGCTGTGAATGGATTAAAATATTTAATCGCGATTAATCGCACATTTTATATCTGTTCAAAATGTACCTTTAAAGTGAGATTTGTCAAGTATTTAATACTCTTATCAACATGGGAGTGGGCCAATATGCTTGCTTTATGCAAATGTATGTATATAATTATTACTGGAAATCAATAAACAACACATAACAATGACAAATATTGTCCAGAAACCCTCACAGGTACTGCATTTAGCATAAAAAATATGCTCAAATCATAACATGACAAACTCAAGCCCAACAGGAAACAACAGCTGTCAGTGTGTCAGTGTGCTGACTTGACTATGACTTACCCCAAAACTGCATGTGATTATCATAAAGTGGGCATACGTTAAAGAAATTAGTGGCGTTGAAACAAATTTGCACGTTATTATCGTGTTAACTTTGACAGCCCTAATTAAAATTAAAATGTAATCTCAGCATTTTCATTTCCCACTTACATACATTTGTCAGCCAATGCCCTACCTAGTAGTCAAAAATGCAAATTGCGTTATTGAATCTTAATTTACCTGATTAATGCATATTGTATAAATGGGAAATGAAAATGCTATTTTGAGATTACATTTTCATTTCAATTTACTCAAATGCTCCCGTACCCTCTGCCTTGCATTAGGGTGCAAATTTAGAGTTATTACTTCTTCTCACACCTACACTCACTTGTCAACATACTTCATCTATTATATAGGTGTATTAATGAGAAATATAGTCCATGTGAAGAAAAACAAATGTAGTATGTGCACATTTGTCACAGCAAAACGTTGTCACTTGTCTCGCCGTTACAGACATGTTTGTTTTTTAAATTTGTTGGACTAAGCAAATGCAGGAGAAGGTTGTTGTAAAAAGTCTGCCGGAGGTTTGGGAGTGGGGGGGTAGGGGTTAAGGATTGTGAGGGTCAACATTTTACAAGTACCTCGGGTGTGTTGTCAGTGGAACATGGTGTAATTTGGCCTCCAGATTCCTCAACCACGTGAATGAAGGCGGGTGTGAATTCTGGGGATGCATATCATGCTAATCGGCTGTAGCTCAACTACCGTCGGGATTTACGTGCGACCGCCCCCAAAATTCCTTGAATATCCTCCCTGTCAGTGTGTTTATCAGCTCATTCCTCTGTCCCCCGCCTCGTTTTTATCACCGACTGCCCTTCCACCTCGGCCCTTCGTTGTTGTTTCCTCGGCCTAGTGGGTGTAGCGAGCTGTCAGATGGGGATCTGTTGATTTCTAGGTCACTTTGCTGAACGATCGGCGACGCGGCTCACACTTTGCTTTTGAGGAATAAACGGCCTGTGTGAAATGGCCCGTTTAAAGAAAAATTAGAGGTTATCTTTGGCTTGGCTGTGTTAGCAGTATGGGAGGTTAAAAGGGGGGGGTGGGAAGGGGAGCAAATGCTTGAATGTGCGTGTGCCTGTGCATTCAGGAGAGAAATGGCAGGGTGAAGAAAGGGGGTATTATTTCTGCAGGGAAGCTGGCAGACAAACTCCTCACTCCTCTATTAATATCTTCAATCTCTCTGCTCTACTCTGCTCTTACCCGCCTCTCTCCATCCCTCTCCATTCCTGGGATGGCAGACATGGTGATCATAGCTGAGAATCGTGCCCCGCAGGCTCTGTGGGAACACCTAGGTGGGTGTCTTGAGGTGCGGCCCGCGAGGTGTACAAAGACATGTTGTGACTTGTCCCAAAAGTTGCCCTGTAAAGCATCACCGAACCGGCACAGTGCACAGTCACCTCTGCTTGTTCAAGCCTTTTGATCCAACTTAACTTATTTATCAATCTTGCACCTATCTGCCACGCATTCCCTCTACGGTACAGTGAATACCAGACAAAATACAAAGAGCAAAGCATACACAGATAATTGAGGAGTAGAGGTGTGCAAGTTTGTCGTCTGGCTGTCACGAACGAGTTAAGTTCTCCCGTCTTTGCCTGCACCGCTGCCCTCTCTTTTGTTTTACAGTTGTTTGCTGTTGGAGGTCTGTTTGCCTGTCTCCCTCAGAGCCGTTTGTGGCTGGATGTTGTTTATCTGACCTCATTTCAGCACGGGGCTAATCCAGAGAAACGTCCTCATATTTTGAATCTGTAAATAGCAAGCACCTGCATGTTTTTACGGTTGTGCGTGCACACCTCTCTGTGTATATGTGCTTATTTGCGTGCGTATGTTTCAAGTTCACACGTTCTTTGCCAGAGCGCTTAGCAGGGTGTTGTTTGTTGTTTGCCCTAATTATCAGGAGGATATTTGCCTAACCGCTTGGCTTGTGCTTGTGCTTCTCCCACAGCAGCTGCCTTTCGATCTCCACGTTGTAGAAAATGCCGGTACAGTGCAAGTTCTGGTTGTGTTGATTGTGGTCTGGAATAATGGTTAATGTCTATAAGAATATCAGTTATGTTTGTAAAATTTTTATGTTTTATTTTATGACAAATTGAAAAAGTAGACTCGCTGTTAGAGCACAATCCACTGTGAATGGAATAAAGTTATAATCCTTAAGATTTCCATTATATCATACTCCATTTTTTGTTACTATTTATTTATTTTCATGAGGTTAGTATCACCACGTCGGACAACTTCTTCTGTCTTCTTTTTGAAAACAATGTGACATCATGAATCCTCTCAGTCCACAGCTTGTTTGACTGTGTTGTAAACAGATACAAGAGTTCTTCTTTCGCATGTCTGGAGTGTTTGCTGCCCCCAGTGGTCGGTACATGTGTAATTTTGAACCAGTGGGCGACCTCCGGTTCTAAAAAGTGAGGCCAATGCGAAAGTGCCTTAAACTTGCATTCTTTCTATAGCCAGCAGGGGGCGACTCCTCTGGTTGCAAAAAGAAGTCTGATTGTATAGAAGTCAAAGGCGTTGTCTGGTCTGGGATATGTCTGTGTTTTCATCTTAGAACTTTAACCCTTTCACAGTGTGGTGTTTTTAGTTCATGAAAGTAAATTATAACCTTTTTGGTTGCTTTTTGGTTGTACTTCGCTCCACCCTCTCGCGTCACTTCTGGCTGCAAAGAACCAAGATGGCGACAGCCAAAATGCCAAACTCAAGGCTTCAAAACAGCAGTCCACAAACCAATGGGTGACGTCACAGTGACTACGTCCACTTCTTATATACAGTCTATGTTTTGAACCAGTGGGTGACCAGAGGTTCTGAGAAGTGAAGCCAATGCTAAAGTGCCTTAAACTTGCATTCTCTCTAATAGCCAGCAGGGGGCGACTCCTCTGGTTGCAAAAAGAAGTCTGATTGTATAGAAGTCTATGAGAAAATGACCCTACTTCTCACTGAATTTATTACATCAGTAAACATTGTAAACATGAGTTTATGGTCTCAATCGCATGATGTTCATTTAGTAAATTATGGTCCCATTTAGAGTCAAATAGATGATTTAGCAAACTTGGATACCTTGTGATTGACAGGTCGCTACCACGGCATCGTCCGGTCTGGGAGTTGTCCGTGTTTTCGTTATAGAACTTTAACCCTTTCATTATGTGTTTTCAATTCATGAAAGTTAATATCAACATTTTGGTTGCCTAAAAAGGTCCCATTCAGCATTCGGATGTACTTAGCTCCACCCTCTCGCGTCATTTCTGGTTGCAAGATGGCGAAGGTCAAAATTCCAAAAGTCAAGGCTTCAAAACGGCAGTCCACAAACCAATGGGTGACATCACGGTGACTAGGACCTGGGACCTGTACTATTAAAGCACGCTTGCCAAATCAACAAGAACTGAAAACTTAAAGGAGCACTCCACCGAGTTTGGGCTCAACACTTAGACATGTTTTACCCCTTTAAGGATTGTAACTTTACAGTGCTGCTAATTCTTTAGTCAGTAAATGATCAGATTAAGAAAGTAACCTAACTGCTGGTCATGGCAGTGAGTCATGTGACAGCATGAGTTTAGAGAGCCTCCATGTGTGTGGTAATAGTGAAAAGTGAGTATGGTTTGTGTGTGTATTCCATCTGGGTGGGGTTATGCTCAAGTGAAAGGGGGGAGAAAAAAAAACACAGAGGCAGAGCTGGGCACACAGTAGAAATCTAACCCTGCTCCCCCAACCTACCACCACACCCACCCAAATCCCAGTCAGCCTCGGTAGATTTTATAGAAAGCATATTGAGGAGAAGCAGCCTCTCTCTCCCCCTCCTTTCTCCCTTCCGCTCGTCTCCTCCTCTGCTGTGATAATTAGTAGTGGGGTAATACCGGGGGTTGAACAGAGAGAGAGCGAGGGCTCAGAAATCCCCTTTTCCACTCCAGTGGGGTAACTACAGCAAAAAGGCCTCCTCACATGAGCACCTTGAGCGTTTGCAGACGAGGTATCCTGCGTTTGAGCAGCTTACATGTAAAGTTAATCCAGCAAAAGCGAGACAACCTTTAACTCGGGCAGCCAAAATCCTGCGATATAGTTTTCTTTTGGACCGTGCTAAATCGGGGCAGGGGGAAAAAAAGTGAGTCTACTAAAGTGAGACTTAAAAAAAGGGAGACTCCCAGCTCATTGTAACAGGAAAAGCAACGTCCTAACACACTAGAGAACATTAGAGGTGTCCGTCATGTAAGCCGAGGCTCTATAGAGAAAACCTCATCTCTATTCACCTCCATGCCTCCAACATCTGCTGCTGGGGCACTCCAGAGATCATTAACCCCTTCACTGCGCTGCACGGCTGCCTTTCTTTGTTGCGGGGAGGAATTCATGGTGGAAAGAGAGCGTGGAAGACAACTTCTTAGTGAATTAAATCTCTCTAAAGGTCAAGTGTTGAGAGCAGTTTTTCCCGTACAGATTCTCCCCGACTCTCCCCGGAGGGTAGAACTACAAAACCTTTTGTATACAAGTTTGGGTTCCCAGTCGTGCTGTGTGTTTCACGGTGGCTTCTTCCACAGTGATAAATAAGCCCAGAGCACAGTTTGAAACCAGATGCCTTTTCGTGGTTTGCAACTCATAGCAATGTTTTGTGTGTTTTTTCCTGAAGCCAGAAGGTTTTGTGTACGTTCCTCGGCGGCTTGTTTGTGTACTCGTGTGCTCGCGTGTTTACATGTTCACATGCCGTCGATGAAAGGGAACGCCAGCTTTTTTGGCTGCCCGATCTGAAACCCAATTTCATTCTGGGAAACCCTGAGTTTGAATTCTCCCTCCGCTGACAAAGCCCTGTACTTTTATAGCCTCATTAGAGTGAAGCCAGAATGTGAACATGAGCTTGAGGTACACAAACCAACATCTATTCCCCCTCTTTGTCTCCTCCATACAGAAACTTCAGACTTTTCAGAGCTTGAGCTGCCCCGGATTCTCAGCCACCGACGACTTCCAGTCAAGCCTGCCCCCTCCCACCTTCGGCCGACCGGATTCGGACTTCACTGCCGTGTCCGAGCTGGGACTGGACTCGCGGATGAAAGTGGCAGGAGACGACGAGGAAGAGGATTCGTCCTACGAGGAGCTGGACAGCGACTCTGCTTGTAGCGTGGACTCGCCGCCCGGCTCTCCTGGGAGCATCACAGGCGGCAAACACACCCTCTGGAAGGGTGATTGTGGGACACAGAGGGACATTTTCCAGCTGGGGGGAGAGCTGGATCTTGACCAGATTGAGAGAAACTGAACATTTGGTAGGAGATTTTAAAAAGACTGTGTCTGGACTGTTGCGGAAAGTTATTGGACATTGATGATGTACGAAGAGATGGCTACTGAGAAGGGCTGTGAGGAAAAGAGTGGAGGACTTGGAAAGGGAAAGACAAGGGAAGTGATATAGATGGACGATTGAGTATGTTGTTAACGGCTGCCTTTTTAATGACACATTTGCCTTGAACATTCTTACTGTTTGAATCAAAAAGCAGTGACCTTAGTTGTTTTTTTTATTGGGTATTCAGCTTAACTCAGGAGAAGGAAAGTGAGGGTTAGTCTTAAAAAAAAACTCCCAGCCCCCACTGTCTTTTCAACCTGATGACCTTTCCAAAGTCAGCTAACCTTAGGTTTGTAGTACTGTAGCAGTAGCTGGGCTCACCTGTATTTAGCTTTTTTTTTTCAGAGAAAGTGGGGTGTCAAGGACGGGGTGAAACAGGTAGGGGTAAACAACAGGAAGAAGTATATTACCCTTGACCTTCCTCTTCGTCTTTTTGCGCACACACGAAAATCTGATTATTTTTTTTTGCTGAATGTAGGATCAATAAGCTTTATGAGGAGTTCGGACAGTGCCTTCTTTCGAATGCTTGCTCTACCGGTTCTCTAGCTTCAACCGAAGCCACCTTTTTCTGACCTTTTTTTTTGTTGTAGTTTCTTAATATGCAAATTGTATATTTGAATTAAACACTGAATCTCAAGTTTTCAGTTCTAATATCAATGTATATTTTTCTAAGTAACTGTGTTTTTTATGAGCTGTTTGTGAAGGAGCGAGAATACGAGGCCTTTCTTCTAACAGAATGGACATGAAATAAATGTACAACCTGCACTCGTATGTCTGCTTTAATTTCAGCTTATTAATGTAATGAATGCTTTGTACTTTTAAGCAAGATTTCTGCGGAAGACCGATTTCACTTTGACAGATCAAAGGTCTGAATAAGCTGCAAAGTTTCCAGATAGTCTTTAGAAGTTGTACTCGCTCCCCGTGCTCACTTCCTGCATCACATTTCAGAACTATTTTACTGAAGCTCACTCATTCATACTTCATTGTTTTGAATGTCCATAGATGCATTTTTGATGTGCTTGACCTAATACTTAAAATATTTAATCAGAATTAATCACAAATTAATTTTCGTGCATTTTTTATCTGCTCAAAATGTACCTTAAAGGGAGATTTGTCAAGTATTTAATACTTATCAACATGGGAGTGGGCAAATATGCTGCTTTATGCAAATGTATGTATATATTTATTATTGGAAATCAATTAACAACACAAAAAAATGACAAATATTGTCCAGAAACCCTCATAGGTACTGCATTTAGCATAAAAAAATATGCTCAAATCATAACATGGCAAACTCAAGTCCAACAGGCAACAACAGCTGTCAGTGTGTCAGTGTGCTGACTTGACTATGACTTGCCCCAAACTGCATGTGATTATCATAAAGTGGGCATGTCTGTAACGAGACTCAGAACCCATTTTCATTATCATATCTTGAGGTCAGAGCTCAAGGGACCCCTTTGAAAATGGCCATGCTAGTGTTCCCTTGCCAAATTTTGCGTAATTTTGGAGTATTATTTAGCCTCCTTTGCGACAATCTTGTATGAGACGGTTGGTGCCAATGGATTCCTTAGGTTTTCTAGTTTCATATGATACCAGTATCTTCATCCTAGCTTTAAACCTGAGCCCGCTACAACCTTAAAAATCGCAAGTTGCGTTAATTCATTAAAAAAAGTAGTGGCATTAAAACGACTTACCGTTAACGCGTTATTATCGTGTTAACTTTGACAGCCCTACCTAAGACCTAAGCCATTTATAGCTCTTGATGAAGACAGTAGGTGAACATCTGTGTAATGCGTTTATGTTGCCCACCAGCCCAAAAACAAAATGGCAGGAAGTCTAGACGTGGAATATCCCTGGCCTGTAATCCAGCAGTGACCAGAGGAGATGATGTCAGGGACCCGGGACCTGCGAAGGCAGACAGACAGAAGTGTGTTCCTCCCTGGGATTTCCTATTATGTCTCTCTTATGTCTGTCCAAGTCAACACTGAAACAAACTCAAAGCACCTGCCACCTTTTTATAAGATCTTTAGAGGTCCCTCTTTCTCTCTTTTTAAACGGCATTGAAGGCTTGTGTCGTCATTATCATTGGCCACCGGGGAGGCTGATTGCTGACATGAAGTGATGGGACGGATTGTTTTTCCAAACACGGGGAGGAGAGCCCTGGCTGCATAACAGTGTTTACGTCCAAAACAGGATGTTCCAGCCAGCCGCAGCTTTTCCTTCGATCATGGCCTTGAAGGAAGGTGAACTCCGACATCTTAACCCTGAGGTGTTGGCTTACACAAACCCAAACACGTACAGCGCACACATTCAAAGGCCTGGAATGAATACTGAGTGTGCTAACTGTCACTATTTCACTCCCAATAGGTGAGAGTTTGTCTCTCCGTCCGTAGATGTTGCAAGAATAGAGATGAGTTGGTGAAAAGAAGGACAGAGGGCTCAAATACAGAGGACGGAAAACGGGCTCGGACATCTGCTCCCGCCTCGCTTCTTTTATCTTGACACAAGAAGGCTGGAAACACAAAAACCCGTTACCATCAACAACAGCAGTCTGGTTGCACGCTGCTCCCAAAGGTCAGTGAACCACACACGCAAACACACACACACGTTTCCTCTCTAACAGGAAGTGGCGGGCTAAGCGGGGGAGAGAGTTAATATCTGAGGTAAAAGTGCTATAAATAGGGAGCATTGTAGTTGCGGCTGGCAAATGTAGACATCGGAGAGGGGGGGGGGCAGGAAAGGCCACGTAACACAAATTCACAGCGCCCTGGATTGCACACAGCCTCGATTACATGTGAGAAAACATTGGCTGCGTTTTCAAAGCGAGCTGTGCTTTTTACCCTGTCAGCAAAAATCACTTGAACTGTGAGAACTTCAAAAGGGGGTCAGAATAATGACGTCACTTTTTCTCAGCCTTTTAAGGCGTAATCTAGTGTTTATGTTGCTGCAGCTGAGTGGGAATCATGCTTGCATCTTAGCTTCAGAAGAATGTTTCTTATGAATACTGATGCATTCAAGGCCTCTAAGTTTGGGGTGAGGGTTGCTCTTTTTGTTGTTAAGGGATAATTGACATGGTACAGGGTAGACGAGACATTGTGTATACAAAATGCAAGTGAGCCTAAGAAGAGCAAATAAAGAACATGTACAAAAACACATAAAAGCAACATGATTGCAATAGTTTAATATTGTAACTTATGCAGTAAGTTTAGTTTTATAATGGCAAATAATTTGTTGGTAATAAATGCATTCAGAAGTAGCCTATTAATGATACATTCACCTCATAAGTCATGACACATGGCTTTCCACTACATGATTGTACATTAGCCGCTATCAGGGAGTTTTTGTCGAAGTTTTAGTGTTCAGAGATTACAACTATTAATTATATCATGTATACTGTGTAAGAATATAGCCCAGAAAATGTATTGAATGAATAAACAATGATAAGAAGCAATAGAATAAACAAAAGAAAAAGAAAGTCGGTTGAAAAATGGTTGGATGAAAGCTGCTCAATAATAACTTCAATAATAAGCAATAAGCATTGCTTCATTGGAGTCATGAGACAAAAATGCCGAGAAGCGCTCCTCCAGTTTACTGAGGGTACATTTTGTGCTCTAGGTTGGTCAAGTTAATCTTCCTGTCCAGGACAGCTGGGTCTACATGTGTGCTTGTTAGTACGTGCGTGTGTCAGCAGACACCTATCGTAGTTAGACAGGTGGCCGGCAGTGTCACATGTCACCGATTGACTACGCAAAGGTGACAGAGTGCAACCCAACACTTTATCACCATGGTTCCCGTCCCATGAATGCTTCGCCCTCCCCTCCACCTCTGCATCTCGTTGCAATTTACATCTTCATAACACGCTGTAATGACTGGTTTTGTTATATGCCTGCCACCCAAGAGTACCTGGAAATCCCTGTAGTACAAGCCTGGCATTTTTTCTTTCTTTCTTTTTTTTTTTGATGATTCAAACATTACATAAGCAAGACGCATATGTTAAAGCCACTATGCTCCCAATTTAATGGAGGAAAAGCTCCCATCTCTTGAAGAGTTATTCTTGCAAGAATCAGACATGGAATCCCATAATGAGTTGAAATCTCATGAGGAGTTTTTTTAATTACAGTTATATGTTTATATCCTGTTGTGAATAAGGATCTAGTTTCATCTATAATCATCTATTACTGTACTTATGATACGAAATGTCTCCACAGAGAGAGAGAGAGAGACGTGTTTTCCTCGCAGCTGTCGGTAAGAGGAACAGAGAGTGATTGGTCACCTGAACAGTACATGTTGTTGACTTGGCCGAGATAAACCCCCGGAAAAAACCCAGAAATCCACGTTGCGACGCTGCTCGTAAATCTTGCTCGGGTTTATGGGGAGCAGATGGCAACGTTGTTTGGTGCTGATGTGCTTTGTGGTGTTCACAGCAACTCAAATCAAGTGTTTCTCAAAGGACTGATGCTGCCAGCCCTGCTAAGTATACTCTCCTATTACAAGAAAAAGGAGTGCCATAGGGCCACAGACTATTTGACAACGCGTACGCTGCCAAGCATTTATTCCATTTTGGAAATGTGTTGCCATGCCGCCCAAACATTTCCCATTCTGCGTGTGTGCTGCTATAGAATAGGAGAGAGAGAGGAAAGTGGGAGAAGGGCAGTTTTACTCTGTGGAAGGACACGTGCTGAGAGAGGAAACACTCTCCCCCCCCCCCTTTTTTCTATGAATCCTTTTTCCTTTGTGAGCAAAAGGGTAGCACACACAGGAGACTGCCTGTTGACTTGTTACATACACAGTGATGACTGAGTGCCAAACAATGGGGGGACTGAAATAGACATGTTGTTGCAGCGGCTGGTCCACATCCATCCATCACATCAGTCACATCTGGGTCGACTATTGCTGCCTGCGAGTGCATTCCTCGTGGTCCGAATCCAGAGCGACTGCTGCTCATGAATCAAGGCGAAAAATCGACCGCATAGTCAGTGAATATGTGCAGAAACTAATGAACATTTCCTGAAAAACACATGAACAGAGCTGTTCTGTGACAAATATGGCATTCATCTGTCTGTTAGCCAATAATCGCCCTTGTGCAACAGATTCATTTGTATGCGGCAACTCAAATAACCCTTTGTGCACAGGGTTAAATCCCTGGATCACGCAAAGGCAGAGTAAACAGATCTGTATCAGTGTTCTGTATAAAAACCTTGATTTATAATCTGGCTTCAGGTCAGCTGCCCTGTCAATTTAAATCGCTGAGGTTTTGTTTTCCAGCTCGACGCGAGTGACCAAAGCAGACAGACAGGGTTGAGTCGGGACACTTGAGCTGTAACCGAACTGAAATCAGGAGGCACAGCTGCAGCCTGCCTGCTTACCTTTGACCTTGAGTAGAAAGGTAGTGGTGGGGGGTTGTCATTTCAGGAGTCTTGCCTTGGTCATGGCTAATAGAGGCTGAATTGGTGCGACTACCACCTGGGGTGATAATGGATGGGAAGTGACCCCTGGTTTGACAGCATCAATCGGTTTAAAGTGAATTGCTTACGTGCATTTGTAAGATAATACTATTTATTATTATAATAAGTTAAATGTGTAAATACAAACACTAGAGTTCTAGCATCTTATTTATCTCATTATGTTATTATGTTATGTAAATCCCTTAGGAGTTTCAAAACCTGTTCTGCACAATCTATGTGTTTTTTGTTATATATTTTTTGCCTTTATCACTTCCTTTTTTGCTAATAATAATAAACTAAAAATTAAAACACTGGAGGAACAGGTTTTAATGGGTAAAAAGAAAATAACATTTTCAAAGTCTGTGTTTGTTATCAAAAGACTCCAGACCAGGACAGACACATGGCAATTATCGCACTTTAAGACACAGTAACTAGCACATTTGACCTTTGACCTTTACAACCTGCACCTGCTGCCTGAGGAACTTTGAGCTCTGAGTTGAGGTGAATGACAAAAACAAAATAAATCACAAATGGGTGCATATGGCAGGATGGGATAGTGATCATAAAGATCCAGAGCCAGCCCTGACCAATTTGGTGCCCTATAGGCAAGATTTTAGCTGGTGAAAGTTTCTTAAACAGTGTTATTTTTGTGCATACAGGATTGACATCACCTATTAACCTGCTTATAATATAGCTACCATATTGACCTTAATTGTGAGACCCCCCCCCCTTTTTTAAGACTCCCTTTTTATTGTTGTCTTAATGTTTTTACATAAAAAAGAATTAAAACTGACCAGAATGCACCAGTAACAGTAACACATTGTAGAAAAACAAGGTGATGTATATATTTTAAATGAAATTGTCTTGTTTGAATAGGCCAAAAATAAACTTTAGTCCACTGCTAGGCCTATTTCTAACATAATTTAACCCTCTAAAAGTGAAAAATAGAACCATAGGTTATATTTTAATTAGACTCTGCCTGTCTCTTTGAGTACCACGATCTTAAAATTGAAATTATTCTCCTCCTCAGTTCTTGGTTTACTTGGCCTACTTTTAACCCCCTGCCAATGATGGTGGATCATCTGACTGGCATTAACATGACTGTCTTTTGAAGGCCGTTGAGGGTTTCAGTTTTTAAGACAGTGGGGAAGCTTACAGGGAAAGGGGCTAAATATCGCTCCAGAGATGAGCTGTCTTTACCGCGAGGTCCGTGACACCTCAGTGGCAAACGGCAGTGTTACGGCCAGGCTGTTTGAGCCCCTCTGGCACTTGGTACTCGTGATGCCTGTCTGCCTAGCGGCGGCTCTGTAAAGATTTGATGGTGCAGAGTATAATTTTAAACTTACAGTTGCATATATTCTGCATACATGGGCTGCTGGATGCTTTTTCCTCACGGTTTGTGTTGCAACGTGTCTCTGAAACCCAGAATGAACTTGTACATTGTGTCTCTGCTCTTATCTCTGATACCATTTATTATTATTTATAATCCCTCCTCTTCAGATAGACTTCAAACGGAGCAGATTACCTCCTCTGCAGCCATCGAATAATTCATTGTGCAGACCAACACACACAAAGGGTTGCCTCAAACAGCTTCTGTGTACATGACTTGAAATGAACTTGCAGCAGGTGACATATGGACTTACAGCTCTGTAGCAGTTTGTTGTGTAGATAACACAATCAGTGTAGTGAGAATAATAAGTTCTGACGACCATCAGACCTACTCTACCGCCCTCCAGCTGGGTCCTGTGGGTGCGCACAGGAAAGGCGCCTGCCGTCGTTCACACATCTGTAAACATGGGCAGACGAGGAGGCAGCAGACGCCGATGCTATCACCACAGACATTAGCCGCCGGGCGGACAGCAAATTAACATGAAAATGGTAATTAGGTTCAAATTAAGTCCCTGGATAAACTGTTTGGTATAGGTTTGTGACTGATCAACAAACAGCTAGAGGACACTTCAAATGCTTACAAACAATACTTACTTTAAAGGGGAATATGAGTAGATTTTTAACCATTCAAGAAATTCATGAATGGTCCCCACATTTTTTAAAAGTCCTTGATTATTTTTCCCTTTAAAGGTGCAGTGTGTAACATGCAGCCACCTGCTCAAAAGAAAAAGATGGCAGCATTACACCTCTACTACTGGGTCCATACAATCTAAACTTAACAGCAGGGCAAAAATATGCACAATTCAACCAAACTGCTTAAAATCTGAGAGCCGGTCAAAATAAAACTATCTTATAATCCTCACATGTGGCGTCAGCCTATAGTTTATGATAGCCATCTTTGTGTATGTGACACTAACCGGAGCTGTGATAGTTTGTTTATTGGACTGAATCCAAATTGACAGAAACGAAGAAACAACTCGCACCTTCGTCTCGTCCTCCCTGGAGGAGAGCGGTCGGCACTCGGGAGCTCCAGGAGTGGTTTGTTGATCCGCCGGGGAGTCGGGGCAGTCCTCCGGGATCAGAGTCCCGGTGCTGGGGTTTGCACCGGCTGAATGAAGCAGTCTCCCGGTGGCAGGGAGTAGGCTACGAGGCAAGGGTGCGAGTTGTTTTCTCAATTCTGCCACTTTTAATTTAATCCAATAAACAAACTCAAACAAACAAAATTAAAACGAACACGGACAATGGATGTATTATTGACAAGCCCTCAAGGCAGCTCTACTTCTTCGTCCTCTCATGAGGACAGACTGGAGTTACAATGACTCATTATCGCCTCTCGAGGTACAAGTGGTATAATAAGACAGGACGGGCCGGGGCTAGCTGGTTAGCATGCTCATTTCAGTAGATATCTCTGCAACACAATACATAGACGTCTTTGACATATCGTCAACACTGTAACGTCACATTCTGTTGATAATGTTAGTTCATTTTTAAAAAATGTTTTAATCTAAAACTCAGGCCATATCTTACACATTGCACCTTTAATGCTACATGTTTCCGTAGATAGTGAGCTTGATTGTCCTTTTAGCCCAATATCCATCTTTTTATGAACCATCGCGTTCTTCTCACAACTTAAGCTACATACTGCCGAAAACTTGGAACACAAAGGACGATCCTAAGAGAAACACATATTACATTTTAAAAATCAGATCTAAAATGAACTGGCAGCCACACACAAATTATGGAATATAATCATGGAAGAAATTCTTGGTACCGCATTTTGAAGAGGAAGCCCATTTTCAATATTGTAAGACACACAAACTGGTGAAATGTGTCTTGCAAAAATGAATTTCATAATGCAGCTCATCAGATATTTGGCATTATTCTTTGATTGGAACCACATTTCTCTTTTTCCTGTAAGACAATTATAGCAAGTCTCGTATTTTATTCAGCAAAGTGCTCATTAAGCGACTGGAGTTGCGCAATGAATGGATTCAGTTTGATGAATGTTTTCTTTCCCAAAACCGGAGGGGAGGAGGAACAAACAGGATCTTGGAATGCCCTCAAATCCTGTGGGAGAAGATATTCTTGATGCGGCTGGTTTCAGTGTTTCAGGTTCCCACCGAGTACTGACAGATTACTAATCTGTGTGAGCCAGTGTTGCTGCTTTGGTGTGGGTCTCTCTGTCAAGGATAGGCACAGATAGTCCCGTTTGATCTCGCTGGGAAGAGAGAAAATTAGAGTGCTTAGAAAATCCTTGGTAAAGCATCCGCAGCTTGCCTTTATCTCTGTAGACGTACATCGTGTTTTACTCATTTTACTTTTCTCAGCCAAGCAAAGCCATCAAGGTTAAAATTAATAGTTTCTTTTTAGAGAGGACCTATTATACTGATTTTGAGGTGCATACTTGTATTTTGGGTTTCTACTACAACATGTTTACATGCTTTAATGTTCAAACAACTTCTTTTTTTTTGTCATACGTGAGTCGTCAGTGACGTTAACGTCAACCACGACCGTTTTTAAGTGGTCGTGTTGCCTAAGCCTAACTTCCAATGAAAACAAAAGTTTGTTTTGAAAGAACACTATGCATGTTACAAGCGTATTATAGACACACCGTCCCTGGTCCGTCCAAAAGTAACGCGGGAGGGTTAACCCGTGCGTCGGTCTCTGATGCCGAGGGGCACTGACCAAGGGACGGTATTGGGAGTTGGAGTTGCGAGTCTGAATGTGTTATCCAAACCCAGTCTGCTCTGATTGGTCAGCCGGACCACTGTTGTGATTGGTCAACAGAACCAAACTCTTCGGCCTTTGCTCCAGCTCCGCTCTAACTAGCTTTGTTTGAGAGCGTGACACATTTGCATAACATCTGCTGCTAGGCATTATTTTGCATAATACCCGCTTAGCTTAGGTATTATGCAAATGTGTTACTTGGTGACATCACCAAGAAGAAGAAGAAAAGGCGAGACTTCAAACAAGGCGTTTCAGGCAGTTCAGGAGCAGTGTTTCTGTGGGGGAGAGTAACTCCCTTTGGCGTGAACTTTGGGCTTTGTAACTTTGCAGACCTTTTACATGCACAAAGAATTATATACCACACTAAAGGAAAGGGAAAACCACAAAAGCATAATAGGTCCTCTTAAAGTCACTTCTTCAGAGAGAGGGAAAGGTTACACCTGTAACTGACAAAGAGAGCGAGATAGGGAGGCTTACTGTATGTATGCATCCATCCGTCTGCAGTCCTTAACGTTCTTTGTAAAGACTTGACTGTTGTGTTTGTCTCATGTTTTCACTTCCCCTTACATCCTCGGTCTCGATGGCGAGCACAAGCAAAGTCGGTCTTTGTGTAGAAGCTCTACAGGGTGCAAACAGTGGGTGTCTTTATAATGTACAGTGTGCACTCATAGAGATATTAGTAAATGAGAAAGAGGACAATAGATCTTTATGGGTAAGCAAAGACGGGGCTGTAGGCCTGCAGGTTTGAATGTCTGTGACAAAAGAGAAAGGCCTCTTCCCATGTTTGCACAGTGTGCGCTTTCCAAGTCTGTGCCCTGGCCGCTTCTGCACTGTTTGTGTACAGTCTGTGCATGCCTTCCAGCGATCAAACAATGCGGTCGTCTGTGTAGGAGTCACTCAGTGTTTGTGCGTCGTAGCGAACAAGTCGGTTTATGCTCTTCACTCCTGTCTGAGATTTGGACCTTTCCTCTTGTTCTGGCTCTTTGTAGCGCTCCTCCCTTCCTTTGACTCATAATCAGGGAGATTAAAGGACGGGAGGAGTGTCGGAGGAGGGAGCAGAGATGGGGGGTCTCTTCTTATTTTTCTCTTTATTCCGTCACTGAGTTGTCTGATCCGTCCTCTCCGGAGCACGTGGCAGTTTCTTTCCCAAGGTTATGGAGTAAAGTCCACGCAGAGGGGAGGAAGTCGAACCGTCACTGGCGCTCCAATTTATCAGCTTCCCTTTAAGATTTACAGCCGTGCCGTGGTGTACTCCTCTGCTCGAGAATCCACAGGCTGCTATGAAGAGTGAGGCACACACACACACACACACATAGAGAGATACACAGTGTCATGCATACCACAGGCACTCCATCATGTCGGCGTATATATATGTGTTGTGCACACTTCTCTCTCTGAGAAAAAGAGGAAACAGGGAGAGGATGAGTTGTGAAATATAGGGGAGAGTTGATTGAACCAAGAGTGCAGCAATGTAACACAAACAGCCAAGATTTAAACAACTTCTCTTCTGCAAATTTACAGTGTTACAAGACACTGACCGCAGTATTTTGGTGTGAGAAAGCCACAGAAGCATTTTTCAACCTTTGTCCTTCGTCACACGTGCTGGATGATTTGTAAGTCGGGGGGTAAATACGGGTAAATTCAGCACAATGTAGTCCACAAAGGCCTTGTAAGGAGTTTGGGTTTGGAAAGCCCCATAGCATGCTATTCATTTTCCCTCCCCTGCGCTCGCCAGCCCACTCCACCCGGCTATTATGGCGGGGTTGCTCTCCAGGGACCCCCAACACAGACGCGAGTTTGGAAACCCAAAGCATGCCCGACCGCCTGCATTTCAGCGGAGGGGAAAAGAGAGGAAGGAAAGGACGAAGAAAATGAGAGAACAGCCTTGTTCCTGGCTGCATCATCCTGCAGTCTGTGATTTCCATTCACTGTGAACGTAAACAAACAAGGACATGAAAGAAGAAAACAGAGAGAAAAACAAGAGTAGGCGAAAGAGGAGAGAAGAAACAGTCAGGAGGCAAAACATATCTTGGCACGAGGCGTGAGATACGAGTCACCAGCTCATTTACTGGTACCACTGCCAGACTCCGAGACAAAAAACACATGCCGGCAACAAAAAGCTGGCTTCCAGACACACCGGCACAGAGAGGACCTTCTATGACACACGTCAGTCTAAACCATAGGTCAACAGCTGCAGGACAAAGATTTCTGATCTGGAGGTTACAAGATATATCTGGAGACGATTAACAGAATCAGAAGAAAACCATTGTGGTAGCACTTTCTATGACACCATGTCTATAATGCATTGTAAACATACTTATAATCATCTTATAGCACTGTATAATTATAGTTGTAAGCATTCATACATATTCATATTGCTTTATAACAATAATCATAACACATTATAAAGCATTTTATAACACTGTACTGGTGGAGGTTGAGGGAACCCTTACAAAAAAGAAGTATACTTCAAGTTTATTTTAGGAAGTAAATTTAAGTACAGTTCAAGTATAATCCCAGGTAATAAGTATACTAATATCAATGTACCACTAGTATACTTGTGAGTGTACTACTTGAATACTTCTTGGGACTAAATTGGCCCACTTTTTAGTTTATAAAAGTATACTTTGAAGTATACTTTAAATGTAAGAGTAGTAAACTTTGAGTGCACAACTAGTTTAAGCTAAGTATACTTAAGTATCATTTTGTTAAGTATATCTCTGATAAGTATAAAAAGTAATTGTTGAAGTAATCATCTTGATTGGGAAGAGGAGATTACGCCATAGTTAAACCCTGGCTGATCATTTCTGGGTGAGTTTCATCCGGCATTATGTACCCAACCTACAACCTCGACCTAAGTGGCAGAAGGATGCCACCAACCTTCATTGTGAACAAGTAGTGATGATCATTGATCCCTGACTGCCTCGCTCCCTCTGGCCTGTTGGACAGGTGACCCAAGTGCATCCAGGGTCAGATGGACGTGTCCGAACTGTGGAGGTCAAGGTCAAGATTCACACCTGTCTCCGTCCAGTTGCCAGGTTGTGCCCCTATCACAACTGGACGATGATACAGAGACTTTGAATTGACTCAAAAAAACACATAGCAGTTTTGGGGGCGGCTGGTAAAAGTCCCTAGGAAGGATCACATGACCACACCTGAAGCAGGGATGATAAAACAAACGTTCCTGTCTCAAAGGAACCGCCCCCCCCCCCTCAGGTGCAATCAATTCAACCAAATCAGAGGCCCTATATATGTTACCTCCTCCCTTTGTTCACTCTTTCTGACCTTCAACATGATATGTGAGTCCTAGCAAAAACCCCACACATGTACAGACTGAAGCAAGAAAGAGTGAACAAAGGGAGGAGGCAACATATACTGTATAGGGCCTCTGATTTGGTTGAGTGGCTGCATGTTGGTGCAGTGGTTAGCGCTGTTGCCTCACAGCGAGAGGGTCGCAGGTTCAAACCGGGCTTGGGAGTTTGCATGTTCTCCCCGTGTTATCGTGGGTTTTCTCCGGGTTCTCCGGCTTCCTCCCACAGTCCAAAGACATGCAGGTTAGGTTAACTGTTGACTCTAAATTGCCTGTAGGTGTGAATTTGAGCGTGAATGGTTGTCTGTCTCTATGTGTCAGCCCTGTGATAGTCTGATAGTTTGGCGACCTTTCCAGGGTGTACCCCGCCTTTGCCCAATGTCAGCAGGGATCGGCTCCAATTTGACAACTTTTTGATGATGAACAACTGAATGATGGACGTTTACATTTCACTAATGCAATGCTTCCCCCCAAAAATCACTCTAAAGACTCAATTGACACAAATTATAGATATTCTTCAATATAGATAATACCTGAAACAATTTCTACCTGACCTTTTGCTGTATATAACAGGTCATAACAGACAATAAACTACTGGTAATGTACTCCAATTTGACACAACTGAATGATGGACATTTACAATTCACTAATGTAGGCTAATCCTTCCCCCAAAACTTACTCTAAATGCTAAAATGACCCAAATTATAGATAATACCTGAAACCAATCTACTTTACCTGCAGCTGTATATTTTATTTTATGTTTGAAGTGACTGTATACATGTCAAAAATAGACTTGAATATGTAATTTAAAAGGTAAATGGATAATTGGAAGCTATTTGTGAAGCCGCTGGCTCTCAAATGTCTGATTCTGAAGTTTCCCACAAGCATTTGAATGCACCCAGAAGGGAGAGTTTTAGAAATGGTTCCTGCATGCATTTGCACAGCTTGTAGGCCTGTTAAAGGAAGGGTCGGTAATTTTGAGAAACAAGCAAGAGTACATTCGATTTTTAAAATGATTCAACAGAAAAACCCAGCCCAGTGTTGCCAACTCTTTTCCAATGAAAGTAGCTAGCAGCACTAGCTGTAAAAGTCCCTGAATCTAGCGAGAAAGTCGCCAAGTCGGCAACATTAACAGTCCATCGCTTCAGGCTTTCCTCCAAGGACACTCCCTCAAAATGATCATTATGAACGTAAACAACAAACATGGCTGTTGTTAGTACTCACAGCTGTCAAGCTAGCAGCCTGTGGTAGACTCCAGTGATTTTGTAATGAGTGCACGGGCAGAGTGCACGCAGGTAGACAGGCAGGCAGCCAATCCAATAATTTCATTCAGACCAAATGAGTCACATATACCAGATTTTTGTCTTCTTTTTTTTGTCGGAGCATTTGATTTAACGATTGCTGTTGGGATGTAAAGATAATTTCAACAAATATAACTAAATTGTATTTGAACAAAACTACCAACCCTACCTTTAACATTGATTTTTTTTAATCATAATAAATGTCAAGGAACAATCATGAGGTCAGCTGCTTTTCTAGGGATGACAGCTAAATTATAGTAGCTATGCATGGGCGTTTGATGAATACTTCTATACCGGTTAATCACGCTGACTGTTAAAGTTCTCGTAAGTGAACGACGTCAACTTATGACATCCAGGCCCTGTGTTATAGCAAACTGTTACATAACCTGGTACCATGTGAAAAGGCCCGTGTCCATGGGTGGACCTGTGCAGAGAACAGGACGTCAGGGACAGATTGATTGGGTGTCAGGAGAGCAGGAGGAAGGAGCTTTATGAGCTTTAGGCTCCAGTTTCTTTTTACAGCATTAGTCACTATTACCTCTTTCTGTTTCCAACTAACTTCTTTCATCATATGTTTACTGATAGGAGCAAGGACGTCGTTCTCAGTGTTGATTGAGTCAAACCTCACATGTTAAGTATCTGTGCAGCACAAATCCTCTTCAGCATCAAAGGGAACTTTGTGTTTATTTCTAAAATTGGTTCACTTTTCACATGAAAAGAGCCATAATTAGATTTTCACATTTTACTGAACAATCCCAGGCGTTCTGCTTGACCTGTGTGGAGTTGTGGAGATTATCAGATTTTGCTTTCCTGTTCTCCAATATCCTCCGCTGGGGACGAATGGCAAACATATATTCACCAATTTAAGCCCATATGGAGCCATCGTAACAGCTCTGGGTAGACACAGAGACTCCCTGCAGAAAAAGAGGGAGGTTTCATTTAAGCAATTTCCTTCTTTCCCTTCATTTTCTTCATTCCATTTTATCTTCCCCTGGTGCATACCATGGAAGCTATAGTGGTGTTTCCAGCTGCCAAAACCGGCCACAAAGTGCTTTCAAATCTGTGTCATATGGCCTTTCTGTGCTTTGCTCTCCCCGCGGCCTCACCACTTAAAAAGACTGCAGCCACTGTGACATAAAGGCAGAATGTGCTGGATGTTCAACAACAGTGTATACACTTTTTGTTTGGACGTATAAACACAGTCGATCTGATCTGTCATTAAGCCGTATGTAAATATTTACTGGAAACTTCCTCCTATTCAGAAGATTTCATGTTCAGGACGTGAGGCAAAAATCCCTCCCATGCATCAGATTTTGGAGGGCGGCCAATCATTGAAACAGTGGCTGTGGCAGGTGATCCTATAAGGATGTGAGCTGTCAGAACTGCATATAGGTTGATGTTCAGATACAGGCAGCAAAAATAACTATACAGCACCGGGTGGTGATGTTTTGTGTCTCAATTCTATTTAAAGATTTTTATATCATTCTGCAGATTCCCAGTGGTGTTCCTTATGTATTCAAATCCGAAAAATTCCAATTTTGGTCAAAGTATGTACTGTATGTTTAAGTGTCAAAAAGCTATTTTCCCAAGCCTAAAAATATATGGCTAAATATAGCATACACTTAAACTGATACTGATGTTTTTAGGTAGCTAAAATACGTTTTTCTGCTGCTCCCCTCCACAGTCGCTTTGACTTGCCATCAGACCGCCCTTTCCAACAGGGAACTGAAACCGTTATGTCGCTCTCATCAAAGCCACCAGACTACATTCACAAAAACAGTAATCGTTCCTAAAACGCGGGAGTATACATACAACCCCACTTGAAAAAATCCAAACTAACCCTTTCAGTTATTTCCAATTAGCACAGCTGACGTTGACTCAGCTAGTGCTAGCGTTCACATTATCCATAGCCTTATTGATTAGCTTACTTTGGTAACCTACATTACTGCTTTTTGCTAACAGCCGAGTGAGCATTTCCATCTGGAAGCTGTGGAAAAGAACGCAGATGGACCCACCCTTTAAGGAAGGAATGACTTCAAACCAGCATTTGTTGATTTTTTTTTTTGGCTAGTTGAGGGCAGTGCAACAAGCTGTAAACACAGCATTGATCACATTTTAAAGTTGTTATGGAGAATGTGTTAGCATGCAGTTGCCTATTTACATGGAGCAATATTAGCATTCAGTTGGAGTTGTGTTTCTGGCTACCTGATGAATGTAAGTCCAATATTAACTCTCCTTTTAGCTCCGTTTTTGGTCTCCACCACCAAATCCTGAGGGAAATATCTGTCTCTTTAGCTGCTAAATGCTCCCCTATGTTCTCCAGCTAGTTGCTAACTTTGTCTGTTTTCTGCTTGGTGCTGGGAAGGTAGTGTACAGTAGGTTTATCAGAGCATGATGAATTTTTTGCTGAAAACATCTGCCTGCTACAGCTGGAAACAAGGTCAAGGAGAGCAGTGATACTGAACTAAGTAAAGATATAACAAAACAATCAGCTGAAACACGCTAAAACACCCGTTGAGTTGAGGCGAGGTGATCATTTTTTGTAGGTTCACCAGGACACACAGTCATCTGAGCCGTTGTTAATGTAAAAATATTGATTAGTTCAGTTTTAAAGTTGCCAGAGTAACACACAGTGATGACAGTGATGATTGATGATGAGTTTCTATGTTTTCCTTTGTCAGTTTCTATCTATGATTCGTTGATTGGATGGACTCCAGTCTTGTGACACAGCTTGTTTTTGTAGATGGATGTTACTTTCCTTAGACCTGCTGATAACACTGCACTGTATATTTAGCTTGGAATCACCTGAACACCATCTTGTTACTGGCATAAAGCCCTTTGGATTACTGTAGGTGTTTGTCCAACAGAGAGTGTCAGACAGGGAAAAGCTCTCAGCGCTGACATGGAAATTGTTGGTTTGTGAAAGAGGGAGTGAGCTGACATGCAAAACAAACAGCACTCTTCCTTCTTTTGTGAAATCCTGAAGGGAGGTTTCCCTGCATACTGCCAACTTCAAACTGTCATTGGTCGGTCAAAGGTTGTATCAAGGATTGTTTTTCCGATAAATGCAGTGCTGATGATGAGGGATTGAAAGTAAACATGTTGAATCACTATTGATCAGAAAAGTTCTTCTACTTTAAACATTTCAGACAGGTCCTGCCCCCCCTCGTCCACAGATCGGTGTAAGGTTTCCGCCTTCCATCTGTCCGGCTGCATGCCTCCCCCGCCCGCCACCCTGTCTCTTTTCCACTAATGGTTGTTGTGTTCAATAAAGATGCACAGAAAAGTCTTTCTAAGTCACACACTCAAGTAACCTGGTTTGACACATGCAAACTCTGTTAGAGTAACCCAATTAAGCTAATACTTGATCATGAGAAACACAATTAAGATGCCTGACTGTCTCTGATGCTTAAATAAGATACTGAGAAAGTGTAACGGCTGTTGAATATTTGGCATCATCACTGAGTCTTTTTCAAGTTTTTTTGTTGGCAGTCTGTCCTATCTGGGAATATTCTGGTCAGTTTATGTATTTAGTTTCTCATTTCGTGATTGAGTGAGATCCCTGTTTGTAAGTCTTGTGACCTCAGATCGCTTTGCAACACATTGGTTGGTTACAAAGATGATGTAGTTGTGTTTCCTTTCAATTGTAAAGCGAATTTTGAGCAAACTTTTGAAATGTCGCAAAAAAAGAAATGCAAATTAGGCGCGTTTCCATCAACTGGTTTGGAGCGAATAAACTCAGCTACGCAAAGCATGGTTTCGTCAGAAGTTGGCGTTATAGGCTACGCTTAACGTATGGCTGTAAACCGCCAGTAAACAGAGTAGAAGAAGAAGTAGAAGTTGCGGACCGGAAACAAAACAAGTCGCCTTGGTCATCTAACCCATGTACGAGAGAAAAGTGGAGAGATGTCTTCAGGAATTTGTTTCAATTGAGCAAGTTTTAATTGTTCTTTTATGTCAGCTAGTATTAGCCATGTTTCAAATTAATGCAATGATTTTAATGCACGACCAAGGGCCGCCGACTGCAGAAACGACCGATTGGTCATGTGAGTTAAATGTTCGCTATGTCAGAACTTATTCGACAAAGGCATTTCCGTATCCCATTTAGTGCATCAAGTCTTTTGCAAAAACCCCTCAAGTCAGTGTAAAACCTATTTTGGTCAAGTGAGGAAGTTTCATAGAATTTGCCGTTTCCATACAGCTTTTCTAATGCGATACTTAAAAATGTGCATAAAATATATTAATGGAACACCGCTAGTGAAGCTATAGCTGCTCTTTTAATTAGGAAAGGTCACCATCCCTCTTCATTTACTATTTGCACCTTAAAGAAATAGTTCGACACGCAAGCAGGTTAGCTTAGCTTAGCACAAAGACTGGAAACAGGGGGAAACAGCAAGCCTGGTTCCGTCCAACAGCAACAAAGTCTTCCCACCAGCACACTAAATAACAGGTTTGGCTATATCTCGTTTGCTTAATCCATACAAACCAACCCCTCTGAAGTTTTATGGAGGTTATGTGTCAGTCTATTTCCTGGTCAGGGCCACTTGCAAGGCAACCAGTGATTCCAGGAAGTTTCTGCGCGGAGACAAGAAGTTGTCTAGCAGCCTGGATATTGTCTTCGGACAGAGCTAGGCAGGGCTGTAGTCAAGTCCAACTTAGTCGAGTCCAAGTCAAGTCATAGACCAGGTCCAGTCGAGTCTGAGACAAGACCAAGTCCTAAGGGAGTTGAGACCAAGTCAAGACCGAGTCCAGAGCAAATCGAGTCCTGTTCAAGACCACAATAGAAAATAGTGTCTATCCAATTCCAATAGGCTACGAATAGATAGAACTTGAGTTTTTTTGACATTGCGGCCCAAATTGCGTCCGGGGATATTTTTAGCAGCAGCGGGAGGGAAACACTGTAAGAATCAGACAATGTTCTGTACAACTGATCCCAAATCAGCAGCTAAGAACAACTTGACCAGTTCTCAATAGCCGAACCCGAGACCAAGACAAGTCCGAGTCCAACAAGGCATGAGTCCAAGACAAATGCAAGACTTCAAGAAAGTGGACTCGAGTCTGGACGCGAGACTCAGACTGGACCCGAGTACTACAGCCCTGGAGCTAGGCTAGCCGTTTCCCCTTATATCCAGTCTCAGCTAAGCTAAGCTAACTAGCTGCTGGCTGTAACCTCATATTTAACAGCGAGTGGTACCGATCTTCTCATCTATCTCTCGAAGCGAATAGGCCTAAGCATATTTCCCAAAATGTTTAACTATTCCTTTAAATTTATGCAGCACACTGGTACTTTAAAGGGCACATCCTCATACATGCACATGAATACACAATGCAAACAATGTTTACCACAAGGGGTTATCTTTAATACAGGAAGTGCGTGTTCAATGAAGGAACCCTAATTAAAAGATATACACACCACACCTCGTACTGTCTTGTCCTGTCAGATCCTGTCTCACTCTGCCTGATTACTGCCGCTGCCTCTGGGTCAACAGGAGTGGCAGCTGCATATACCTGACTCTTTAAATCGCTAACAGGCTTAGTTTTTATTGTCCCAAGAGCATCAAAGCTGTTGCAGCACTCCTCTTTGAAGGGAATGCTATATCCATCTGCAAACTGCTATGAGAAAAAACATGAAACTAGGTGTGTTCAATGCACACAATTATATCAGTTTCAGCTTGGAGAAAGATGCACTAACCAACACTCCTTAAGCACACTCATAATGAACACATCATGATTTGTTGAAGGGCATTTCCTTGATGAAACTATGCATTAGGTCACCTTTACCTGTCACTGCCACACATACCCAATAAAGGGCACACAGACGGAGGCATGTGGAGACACACAGAACGAAAGTGAGAAAGACGCAGCACGGTGTGTTTACTTTATCAGCTCGTCATGGCACGGCCCACACAAAAGGCCACGTTTTTTGGCCACACAATACTCCTTGCAGGTTATTCCTGGTGCCCCGGCGGTGGAGAAGGATGAAAGACCAGCCACAAAGGAAAGAATGTGGTTCCTGTTGTGGTCTTAGGGGGTCATGGGCGAGTAGATGTGGGGGTAGGGGGTCTGCCTTTTCACATTGGGTGGCCCCTGGGGTGCATGAGTCAAGGTTTGCTGCGGGAGGAGGGGTGAAGGGAGGGGAAAATGGGTGTTTATAGGCAAGAGCTGGAGGGGTCAGAGGCATGAGTTACGTTGTGAGAACAGGACGATACAAAGGATGTCACCTCGGTATAACCCGGCCACAGATAAGAGCGTTTTAAGGAATGAAGACAGTCAAGTTTTCACTGACGTAATGTTTCAAACTGACTCGAAATGGTGATGGAAGTGGAAATTGCTGAAGTCTTTGACAGCAGCAGCTACTGATATTAAGCCCTGACAGTTACCCTGAAGGGACATCTTGTCCTCTGCTAGAACAAGAAAACAAATACTGACAGAGGAGACACATGTCATGTAAATCCCTGTGTTAACATTGCCTTCACTACTTGTATTTGTGTACACTTTAGTATGTGTGCATATGTGCGTAAGCAGCCTGGCCTCCTAAAAATTACCCTAACCCCATGCAACGAAACTGCATTGTCAATTACGTTTCAAGGGAAATGTATTTTCTCCCAGATTACGTTTGTTTTTTATTACAAATACGTTTCTAATCAAAGTCTGCGGAAGTCCAGGGAGGGAGCAGGGAGGACGTCAGGAGGTCAGGTGGGTCAATCTAACAAAGGAGGACTTTCACCCAGTCGACTGCTGTTCGTGTCCTGTGTGAAACCAAAGTAAACGTTCACTTATTTTAATATACGTTCGTAACTTAAAGGAGCAGGATCTGGCAGTATGTAGTGGTGAGGTTGCAGATTGCAACCAACTGAAGCTTCTCCCGTGTGCCAAGCATGTAGGAGAACTACGATGGCTGACACCAAAATGTGAATGGCCCTATCTAGAGCCATCTGTTGTAAGAGTAGCGTAGGTCATTTGGAGCAGAGTCAGCGCGTAGAGAGTGTGTGTACGTGGGAAGTGAGTGGTGAAGCAAGGGCGAGAGAGTGGCGGCGACGGGAGCGAGTGGCGTTATCGACTCGGCCGGCTCCGTGAAGGGGACCTGCTCCGTATGTATATATAAAATCTAAGGTAACGAAAACACAATGAATTTTATTTTCAGGTGATTATACACTAAAGAAAACACACTTATTAATATTATATTCCATTTCTGCCAATAGATCCCCCTAGTTGTTACACACCGTTCCTTTAAATAACGTAACAAACATAGCCTACTTATTATAAGCCAAAACATGATCTTTGACTAAACATAACCTAGTAGTTTTGTTGCGTTTTTGTCTTGTTTTGCTTTAATTTACAACATTAAAGCTAGGGTTGGTAATCTTAAGAAATTAGAAAGACTACACTACATTTTAAAAATCATCCAACCAAAAAACTCAGCCCAGTTTTGCCAACTCTTTTCCAATGAAAGTAGCTAGCAGCACTAACTCCAAAAGTCCCTGAATCTAGCGAGAAAGTCGCCAAGTCGGCAACACTGATGGTCCGTCCCTTCAGGCCTCCCTCCAAAGCCACTCCCCCAAAATGTTCATCCTGAATGTTAACAACGAACATGGCTATTATTAGTACTCACAGCTGTCAAGCTAGCAGCTTGTGGAAGACTACGGTGATGCGCAATGAGTGCACGGGCAGAATGCACGCAGGCAGGCAGCAAAAAGTAGAGAAGCAAAGAGACAAAACTCCGGTGTTTTTTTGACAACAGCCGCTGCCGCCATTTTGGACTGAAAACGCCTATTATCTTTATAATACTTTATTGTTAAACACAGGCCATTTCGGTAATATGACAATAGAATAGAAATTATTTTGTTTTACTTTTCTACAGCACTTTTTAGGGGGACGTTTAACTGTTGTCCGGTAGTCGCTTTCAGTCCAAAATGGCGGAAGCGTAGCTCTGCTGCTGGGCGCTGATGTTACAATGGAACAAACAATTGACTTTCACTTCTTGGCAATATACATTCTTTGCAGCCAGGTAGGTAGGTAGACAGACAGGTAGCCCGCACCAATCATGTCATTCGGGCCGAAGGTCCAGCGACAGCCACACAGATACTGGATTTTTTTCTTTTTTTTTGTCAGAGCCTTTGAATTATTGATTGCTGTCGGGATGTAAAGAGAATTTCAACAAATACAACAAGAAATATTTTTGAAGAAAATTACCAACTCTAGCTTTAACCATGTCTTTAAAACTGCAGCCGTAATCCGGGAGAAGGTCGAAACGTAACTGAGACTGCAGTTTAGTCTTATGGGAACATCAATAGGAGGGTTGGCGTGAGAGACATAATGTCCTTGCTACTGTGAATGTTTACTGTGTTAATATCATGTGCTGACACTTCTATGACATTACACGCAGCTAAGATCCTGTTATCATATAATATAGGACACCGTGTGAGTGAGTGTGTGTGTGCACATGCACCACTTTGGGCAGGCTGCCATAACTGCCATCAAGAAACGCTGACACAGAATCTAGTTTTGCCACTGTCTGTCTGGCTGTCTGTGTTCACTGCAGCCACAGGACTGTCATTATCACAATTGATTCCGATCTGCTCTGCACAAGGAGTTGGGTAGACGCCAACCAAATAACAAAAGAATTCAGACGGAATAAAGATTTTAATGGCACGGAAAGCACCGCTCTAAATGGGCACAAAAGATCCTATTCCCTCAGGGAAGTGAGACCTGCATGTATTCAAATATATCATGGCATGCAAATGTTGAGTCTTTTGTGGTGATGATGGTGGCAGAAATAAAAAACCATCATGTTTTCACTTTCTGGGTCTTTGTAACGTCCCTCGCTCTCCCCTTTTCTCTGTTCCATGTGGTTGCGTGTGTGCAGTCTAATTGGCAGAGTGGTCTGGGACACCGTGACTGCTCGCCTGGAAGGCCGGCACAACAATACAGGAAGCCGGCACTTATCTGGAAGGGATAGGGAGGAGGACACTGCAGACAAGTCGAGAACTGTGCAGGATTTCCCATAAAATGTATTCAAAAGAAGGTAATCATTGTTCGATTATTAATCTAAAAGGAATGCAAACAATCTCTGCGCAGGAGAGGACAGCGTGTGGGAAACGGAGAGCGAGGCAGCAGCGTGTAAGGTCCCGGGGATGTTTGGAGTTTACACTGACCGCCATTTACTGATTCGTTTGTTTGTTTTCCTGGTGATGACATGCACGGAGCTTTGCTGATGTGTATCATCCAGAGTGCAGAGTGAGTCTAATGTGACAACTTTAAATACCCAAAAAAATTCACTGTATTCTCAATGGCATTTTTTTTCGTTAATTTCTCCTTTTCCTGCAACAAAAGTGTGAATTTATTTTCGCAGTTTGTGAGTGATTGACAGCTGGCTCAGAGACGGCGAGGCTCCAGCTCGGCTCTGATTGGTTGTTGTCCTCCGGTCTGTGAAATCTTACAGATGCCATTAGGAGCACCGGAGGACACAGAGGCACATGATTTTTTTCAGATTACCTGTCTCATGCACTACTGTCAGGATATAGTGACCGTTTTATAAAAAATAACTTTTATAATTATATTTTCTCCATTTCTACCCCCTGCTGCTTTAACTCTGCTGTTGTGTTAATATTAATGTTGTGCACCACAGGATCCGCTCCAGGTCACGTTGAAAGATGATTAAGCAAGAATTAAGCAGTCAATACTCGAAATTATTTATAAATCACACTGATGCAACCTTTAACTGTCAGAATAACTTGTTATGTAAGTGTTTGTTATGCATCAGATGAATGCTGATCTATGGTTTTACCTTTAGCCCTGGGGTGAATGACATGCTGTCTCAAGCAGGCCAGCTTCATTCATTCATTCAACTCTCCCTCCTCAGAAAAGCTCATTAAACCTGAACTCCACACAAGCTCCTCCAAGATAAGAAAACCTGTTGAATTGCTTTATTGTCTTGTGCAACTTCTTGTCGACGAGTCTGGGAAACATCAGCAGACAGATGGATTCTATAAATGTCAGTCTAACCAATGAAATGTAGAAATGTTATAATGGGAAAAACAGTTTGTCCCATTTAAGCCCTGCACAAGATCCACATGAAATATTGTGAGCGTTACATTCTCCTTCAGTATTTGGATTTCAGCTCTGTTTATGGTTATCCATCTAGCCATTCATACTGTCCCTTGTGTTTACTGTGTTCCCCTCTCCTCTTGTCTCCATGTCCCCAGTTTGTCTCCCTGTGTGTGTGAGTCTCCTTGTCCTGCCATCTACCTGGGCCCCAGCTTATCTACTCACCTGCTGGCAATCAGCTCATCACCGTCCTCAGCTCAAACACACCTGCCATTTATCATCTCCTCGTCTCTGCAGTATATCTACCCCGGCTCTTCACCCACTCATCGCCAGATCGTCAACTGCGGTGAAGTGAAGAACCGATGTTAAGTTCTTCCCTACGCAGGTCATAGTTCCCTTTGAACTGAGCATTTTCACTCTCTATGCTTTGGAATCTTACTTAATATGACAAAATAACATGTGCAGTGCACTTCACAGGGAACTACTAGGCACCCAGTGTCTACGCCTTGCGTCCCCATTAACTGGTCGTAAAAAAAAAGAAGTAATTTTTCAACTCACAAATTTGCCTTATGGGGCTTTACTCCCCCCAAAAACAACCCTTTAACGGGGAAAAGATAATGCGGAAACTGCAAAAGATGACGTGGGTACAGAATAGACCAAAATAGCAAAATTACAATATGGAAAATCAGGATGACAATATCATAGAAAGATTGTGAACCTGAGCCACAGGACCTCCTCTCCACCATGGAGACCTGGAACACGTTCTCATCCCAACTCGTCACATACTGCCGCTTTGTCACGCCCTTTGCGTCACTTTATTTTCGGCATCAAAACCACTGTAGTTACCCTTGGCGTCCCTTTAGGTTTATGCAACAAAACCACTATAGTTAGGTTTAGGAAAGAACTACATGTTTGGGCATAAAACTACTACGTTGGTACAGTGAAAATGACACCGAACGTTGGGGACACGAACGAACAGCTGATTGTAACGTGACTCACGGACACGAACAGTGGTCTCCTGGATGAAAGCCTTGTGTTTGTTGGACCCATCCACCTCCACTCCCACCTGCCCGGTGTGTGTCTCTTCGCTTTTAAAGCTACATTGCCACACTCCCGGCGCACTTTCTCTGTGCGTTTACTGTTGCCGAACGGACGGACTGCACAAACACACAAGAGGCAAGGGCATCATTCACACAAGGGAGGGAGAGTCAGCAGGGCCAACGTGTTCCTTCAGGCCTGTTTACATCATGTTCACGAACAATACTGGAACAAAGACCCCAAACTGAACCGTTTCCCCCCCCAAATTCCCATTTGGACAATGGCTTCATTTCAGAATGACAAAGAGATTGATGTCAGTCCATCCCAAATCCCCCTGAGTATCAGGTAATCTAACACAGAGATGGAACGGCAGATTTCTCTACTTCAAGAACTCCCCAATAATCTCCCAAGATTCGCTTTCACTAAGCGAAGTGGTCCCACCATTTACTTGAAAGGGCTGTGTAATGGTACTAATAATAGTTTCTCTATGTTGGGAGAATAAGACAGAACAAGCAGGTTGCTTTTAAACTCCTGACTTGGTAAATGATCTCAGCCGATCAGCTGCTCTGCCCCTGCAGGGTTTGTACACACACACACTGGAGGTAATTGAGAGAGCAAAGCAGTGCTGGGAAGACACAGCATAAACAGGTTTGGGTAAGGCAGCGCATAACTATTTACGCAGCGAACCGAAGCTTTTGCATCTGGCTTTGAGCAAATAAAAAATCACAAATTGCATTCAAGTGCAATGTACACAGAAACACAATGTATTTGCAGCTAAGGGGTTTTACATCCCCTTCCTGAAATGTCATTCTATTGCACTGTGCTCCAGTAAAAAGCCGTCTAGATGCCTATCTGGCAGAAGGACAGGAAATTTGAGGAGCCATAACCAAACCAATAAGCCCAGCGCTGATTATTCAACACCCTGGCCTAGAGGCAGCTGTCAGGGTAGTCGAACACTCCCCACGGCTTTGAACCTGAGCAGAGCCTTCGTGGGAGAAGATAGATGAAGCCGGGTGGAGAGCTACATGGCTCTGACTTGCAGCATGGCAGCTGTGTGTGTGTGTGTCCCTGTGGGCACAGATCTTAGACAACAATATGGCAGTTAACCTTCCTTCATCTAGCAGCCAAAATGACCACACTGCTAATGTTTAACAAAGACAGGTGACAGAGAGTGTATGTGTGTGTGTGTATATCCTTTGATAACCTCTTCCTGACCTTTCTATCAGGGGCTCATCTTCTAATAGTCCTTGTCAGGGGGGGGTCACTAATCATTTCACAGACTGTTGCACAACACCTTTCACCGGCTCCAAGGAACAAACTGTGCTGCCAATAACGCTCGTACTTAATAAAGGCATCCGGTGATACACACACAGTGATACACACACATACACACAAGTGCACAAGCCACAACATGTTTTAGCAATATTTGAGCTTGGAGGGTTTTATGACCGTGATTAACACTGAGCATGTAAAGGCTAAATCCACTGACCAAAACAATAAAGCCCATCATAAAAATATCATGTAATTTGTGGGTAAACACTCCAGCCAGGCCAGCACACTCTGTAGCACCTCATTACAGTGCAGAGCCAGCAGATGGCACCATTCCTCTGTTATATGTGCAGCAGAGGTGGTGATGAGTTCAATGTTCAGTCCAGAAGTCTCTTTTAAATACTCATTTACCTCCAGAAACTGCACAGCCAGATCTTCATTATCTCACAGTGACTCTCTCTCAGTGGTGTTTGTGTGAGTGAGAGTTTATGTGTGTTAAAATAAAAGGTTATTATGTAGTATTTTGGTGTGTTGCATTGCTGCACTGGATGCCACAAACATGGAAATATAACCGAATTAACCTTGTACTGTTTATCAGTTAATTACTTCTGTTATTTATTAATCACAAAACATGTGCAGACCTCCAGAGAAACTCCTCTGATGAATGTTCAGGGTGAGATGTCTGAGCTCACTGCTCCCTCTTCTGACACAGAAGTAGTAGCTCACTCCACTGTGTTAATAATGTGACAGATATGATGTAAAAGGAATATCTTAAACTAATGGGATGAATATTTTTTTAAAGAGAGGTGTTTAGAGTGTTTATTTAGGCCTATTAAAGTCTGAAATTGCTTATATGACATTAGGCTATGGAGTCAGATCAGTCTCAATATTAACGAATGCACAAAGAAGGATTCACAAATGTATTTTGTTATTTATATATAAATGAATCTCTCCACAAAAATATTTCTGACAAGCAGTTTGTAAATGCAGGTTCAACAGTTTGTATATAAATGTAAAAAAATCCAAATATGTTTTTGATGAAAATTGCAAATACTTTTAAATAATTTGTGGATTTCTATTAAATTTATTTAAAACAAGAAATATTTGTGTGTGCATCATTAAATATTTGTGAACCTTTAATTATTATTATTATTATTATTATTATTATTATTATTATTATTATTATTATTATTATTATTATTATTATTATTATGTTTTTATATGTGGATTTATTTATTTATAAAAATATTTTTGTGGAGCATTTATATTTACATATAAATCACAAATTACATTTGTGAATCCTTCTGTGTGCATTCATTAATATTGAGACTGATCTGACTCCATATTAAAAAGCACACAATATGCGATGAAACTGAATAGTAAATGATGATTTCTACAATGATACAAAAGCAAGAACCCAAATAGAGGTTCAGTTTAGAGTATAACCAAATTATATGTCACCATATATACAAATACCATAGCAAACAGCAGCCAATTTAACCATTAGCATATCTAATTCAGCTACTTTACACACTGTCATTTTCTGCAGTAGATGTGTGATAAAATATTCAGGGTTTCTGCTCACTTAAAGCCAGGGATGGAAGTAAGGAATTGCATTTAGCCTACTGTCGTTACTGTAACAAAGTTATTTTTTTTGTGCACTTGTACTTATTTTGAGTAGGCTAATTTTTTTAAATCAGTCATTTTACTTGTACTATTTTTTATGTCAAGTATAGTGCTTTGCTACATTTCAAATCACAACCGTTACAAAGTAAAAACAAAGTAAAAAAAGTCCTGATGAACTGCATTATAATGAAAAATTGTATCATTCATTAGCCCATAGTTTAAGTTTAGCAGCGTTATTGTAGCTCGGCATTGTTAAATAAAAAGGTTGCATCTACCCTAAGGAATCACTGATTTAATGCTCCACCCCACAAGCACGTCCAGTGACTTAAATCAAACACACCCACGACATTGAGTGACAGGTACCAGGTGCATGCTGGATCTGGCTAACATAACCTACATGCAAAATGCTAACATGTAGATACTCAAGGTGGCTTCTGAGTCACTGAGGAACTTTTACCTTCAGTGAGGTGTGTGAGGCCTTTCTGCTGGCACCTATAAAAGTATCTTTTTAGCACCGGTATCAGAAGAAATCCAAATGATACCCAACCCTAGTTACTGCAGAGCCTCTTTCAGCTCAAAATGTGGAGTGCATTGGGACAGAGTTGAGCCAAGTGGACTGGATCTACTGGGACAGAGACGCTGAGTGGACTGGTTACATTTTGCTTTGAGAATGAAGGAAGTCGAACCTGGAGCAGATTGAGGAGGACTTTGCGGTGCTCGAGACTCGCAGAATGAAGTTCAGGCTCACCAACAGGTGAGTTGGCCTGCAATAACACACTCACTGTGATGGTTGTAACTTTCTCCAGAGGAGAAGCAGTGTATGTGTGTTTGTGTGCATGTGTGTAGCCTACAAGTTGTGTAAAAGCTGTGCAGCTCTCTTGCTTTAATGTGTTTGTGGCTGCAGCTGCTGTTGAGTTTATATTGTTATACACGTCTCTGTTGTCTGTTTTGGTGATGATTTATTCTGCTGTTGATTATATAAGAAGTGTCATCTTGTTTAATGTGTATGGCTTGATAATAACGATTGTTGCACCCAATGTGGTTATGGAAAGCCATGCAGGGTTGAAACGCTGAGGAGTTGACGAGTGGATTTGATGACAGGTGTGCAGAGCAGGGAGCCAGGAGAGGTGATGAGCTGATTGGCAGCAGGTGAGCAGGTAGACTGGGCCCAGGTTGACTGCAGGACAGGAAGAGAGAGAGAATTTATCGCTTCTTTGGGCTCTGTGTTGTGATGCGTATACGTTGACATGTTAATGTGCTATATTTTGTAGCCTAAATGTGTTCTTTATTGTAATAGCTCTATCATATATCATCATCATATAAGCTACCACCCCATTTCCCTTTTTAAAAATATAACAGTAACATTTACTCAGAGTGCATTTTAACTGACCTACTTTTTACTTTTTTCCAAGTACATTTTTACCAAAGTACTTTTACTTGTATTTGAGTATGAATTATTTAAAGTACTTTTGCTTGAGTATAATATTCTAGTACACTTTCTCTCGCTCTCATTCTAGTACTCTTAAAAATATATTTTTCATTTACACCAAGGTTATGCTATAGGTGCTTGCTGCCTCCTTTTTTCGGTAGTGATATATTATAGCTAAAAAAGTGAAATTAATTAATGTTCATTTTTATGTTATTTGTTTTTAAATGAGGAAATATAGTTTTAGTTTCTCTTAAATGATATAGTTTTTATTTAGTTTCATTTTACTAACAATATTTTTCACTCCTTATTTTTATTTTAGTTTACTATAATAACCCTGGTCTACACAACATGGCACTCAATTAAGGCTGCAGATCATTGATCATCTGACATCTCACTTACCTCTACTGGTATCTAGCCACACAGATGGTTTTGATTTTGTTTGTTTAGGATTTGAGGTGAATATCTCGGAGATTTCCTCTGGCCCAATTTATTGAATTTTTTAAATAAAATGATTTTCAATGCGGTGAGCAGTACTGAATGAATTAAACACTTCACTACTTTGTATTGAGGCAGAAATCTCAGTGATAGACCAAACAAAACCCAAACCATGTTGCACCGCCATGTTTCTACACTAGCCCAGAACGGCTTGGGCTGGAGTTGATAACGTAACTCGCTCCCTTCGCCGCCACTCTCTCTCTTGCTTCACCACTCACTTCCCTCGTACACACACACTCTACGCACTGGCTCTGCTCCAACTGGCTCTAGAGAGAGCCATTTGCTTTTTCCCGTCGGCCACTGTAGTTGGTTGCAATCTCAACCTCACCGCTAGATCCTACACACTGCTCCTTTAAAGTATCTGGACTGAATTGTCCTTTGTGGTCCTCATGCGTATATTTATGAATGTTTTAAATTGATGCTGCTGGTTTTAATGAAACCAACAAAACATCTGTGCTGAAAAGTATGATTCAGCGTTCTGTAATGTTGCATTAACTGAGACAAACTGGACCAAGCAGGGATTACATTTTGCTTTGTTTTTTTTCTATACAAACCAAAATAAAATGATTCCCTCTAGACATTAAACAGGAAACTACTGGTGGAAACTGATTACAGCCATTTAGCCCTACCCACCCATCCTTTTAATTAAGGGCATGGCCTGTAATTGATGAATAACTTAATGTTTGCCGTAAATGCATTAATAATGGTGCGGGGATGGGAGGAAAATGGAGCGAACCCCCCTGAGAGTGCTCTCAGTGTCCCAGAGGTCTTATCAGTTGCCCTCCTTGTCCCTTATACGGCCCTATTTGCTGCTGACTGTCAGCCAGCCAGATAGATAGAGGTCTAATAGAGAGGCCTGTGCTCTGTTAAGTGATTGAGCTGTAAATACAGATTGACCTGAACTAAGGCTCTCATCATCTGTAAACTCATTCAACACTCTGCGTCCTCTCTCCCTTGATGTCTGGTGAATCATTTCCATCACTGAGAGGGGGGGGGGGGTCTGTGATCGTGAGATAGAGAGAAGGAAGAGAGCGAGCCACACAGCTCATAGTGTATATAGATGAATGTGTGTGTATAAATGTGTATGCGAGAGGGTGCTGGAGCGTCAAACGACAGCCCCCCGAGATGATCTCTCCATCAGCCCCACAGAGAGCGGAGATTGTCCCAGAGAGAATTTATGGAAATAGTCATAAAACGTGAAGACTTCAGTAATGGGATATGTCGATAAAACCCACGGCGGCACAATCTACGGCAGTTTACTGAGGAGATGAGTGGCCCGGCTGTTAGACAACTCAAATCTAATTTTCTCAATAAAGGCCTGTAAGTCAACAACCCTAAAGCTTCCATAAATCATAATACAGGACAGATTCATCAAAGACCCTATTTATTGTTATGGCAGAGTGCCACTGCAGCACTAATCCCATCACTATGTGTGTGCTCTAATGGCAAAATTAGCCGTTTTCCTAGTGCGTACCATCTCGTACAGAGTTGTTCCAGCACTGCAGTGGTTCAAGACTTCAGGTTTTGATTTCTGAATAATATCAATTTTTAACTCAATTGAATTATGATGATTTAAAAGAAAGGCGTGTGTTGTTGTAATTATTGTTTTTTAGGGAGAATATAGGATAATATAAGTCAGGAAAATGATTTTATATCGGATATTGGGCCGATACTGACTCAACTAGCTGGATTGGGTATCGGTGACAATGGGGCCGATCTATTTAATTAAATTCTATGTTTATATCTTATATACATTATACACTGGGATTTTAATTCCTGTTTAAGTTTTGACTAATTTGTTGCTGCATTGAAAATGTGTATACTTGAATTTTAATTCCTTTTGAAGATTTTTACCAGGTTGTTGGTGTATAATTTATTATTTT
This sequence comes from Sebastolobus alascanus, assembly GCA_916701645.2. Classification (NCBI taxonomy): domain Eukaryota; kingdom Metazoa; phylum Chordata; class Actinopteri; order Perciformes; family Sebastidae; genus Sebastolobus; species Sebastolobus alascanus. The sequence goes on along the minus strand of CAKAOJ020000416.1, from coordinate 311,686 downwards.
AATAAATTACAACTCAGTAAGTGTATATCTATGTATTTATTTGTCACATTTGGTTTTACGAAGTTAGGAAAGCAATGTTTAAGTCAAGCCTGACACAAACAAATGATCCCAGCTTATTAATTAAACACTGGTATCGGATCGGTACTTGGTATCGGCCGATACCCAAAGCCCAGGTATAGCTATCGGTATCGGGACTGAAAAGGTCGGATTGGTGCATCCCTATCATAAGTAGTGATGGGCACTGGTGTTGTAGGTGTACCTTTAATTGAGATTCTGTAATTAGGGAATGGATGTCCGTGTTACATTTTCAGACAATTAAGAATCACAATTATACCACAAGTATATTAACAAATTTCCTCATCCCTCAGAGGCTGGCTCTTGTGTATTTAGTAAGTCGTCTCGTCCCTATTTTTTGTCTTCAGAAACGAGCGTTAAGAATTATTAACTCTCTACATCAAACTCGTTCATCTCAACCTTTGTTTTTCCAGTCCGGCATCCTCAGTGTTTATCAAGTTAACCAACTTCAGATCCCTTTATTTGTGTACAGCTCTTTAATCAGGACCCTTCCCTCATATTTACATGAACAGTATTCTTATAATTAACAATTCCACAATCATTTGACTTGAAATAACTACAAACTCCTCCTCTGTGTTGAAAATCTCAGTTACAGTTTGGTTTAATTTACCGATGTTTAGTGATATGGAACGCTCTGCCATCTCATATTTTATATATATAATTTTTTTTTATATATTCATATTTTAAAATTGGCACCAGAACAATTTAAGAAAGCCATTAAAGGTTGTTTTTTTTTTTATCTCCCCAATGTTTTCCTTATGGGTTATCTCTGTAAATTGCTAACTAATAATGAGTTTTTATTGATGATATAATAATGAGATTCTATTTCATCACTTTGTCTACTTGCATATATGGATGTCTGCTAATGTGTATAATCTTATCTTTTTCTTTTTTCTTCTTCATTACCATCCTTTTAAATATTTTATTCTCTTTTTATAATTGATAAAGGTATGCACTGGAGAGTGCTCTGATCAAGACGCTGTGAGGTTTTTTTGCACCTCTCCATCACATTTGTTGTTGTTTATATAATATCAACTTGTATATTTTTATCTGTGTAAACAAATAAAATCTAAAAAATCTAAAATATAAGTATAATGTAGGGAAAGAAATGTGTTGCTGATGATGCAGAATCTGAGCTGCGTCAGTCACAAACAGTGAAATCAAAAGTAATAATTGGGCAGTGACTTTTTCTTGGTGCTTTATTCCCTATTCTCTACTGCAAGTGTGAAATCAATGAGGTTAAAGTGATGGCAGTTCGTTTTTATTTCAGGGTCGTATGTTATTAAGAGCAGTTAATGACCCACAACCCCCCCAGCAGATGATCCCCCAGTTTGTTCAATGTGCCAGAATTATAATAAAAGTAATTTTGAGTATTTAGTGAAGAATTCTTAATGTGCATTGACGTCTGAAAATCTGTAAACTCTTTAACCTTTTTTTATGGCTATAGAAAGAATGTATTATCTCAATATTTCTGGATTTAATTTTATATTAATCAGAACTGTGTGAACAGTGACTCTATAGGTCATTATAAAAGGTACAGATATGGTGTCACTGTTATGATCTTTATTTACCTGATAGACACAATCTACCCCCCCATCAGAGTAGGTCTTTTGACTGCTGGATGCTCCACATGGGCAGTGAAGCCTGCAGAGCCAGACAGCCAGGACGGACGCCTTATGAAAGCCAGCGACTCCTCCTCCCCCAGGGGAAGGAGAGGACCCACGCCGTTTTTACTAGCACAGAAGGGCAATAAGTGCTAAAGGAAAACAATTACACCCCAATCATTTCCGATTCTTTGGCAGTCATGGGCCAAACCAGTCTTGAGGATGAAGGTTACAGAGCAGCAGAGGGCAACTATGAACACGGACCGATGTGTTCAAGAGGCAAATAGAAATATCAGGCACTAATGAAGAAAGTCATGCTTAAAATCTTTGCTGGGGAACAAAAATGGCTCAAAATGATTAAAAAATGGCTGATGTGATTTTGCTTTTAGAAAGGTGAATGTATGCATATATATATGACATATTACGTTTGGGAGCCTGTTCCCTTGTTAAGTTGTTGTCTGCAGGTTTGGTTTTAAAACTGATTCCTTGAAGGGTTAGTTGACCAAAATAACCACCTAAATAAAACCATAACTATCTGCAGAGCTAAATACAAATACAGACGAGCGAGAATTTTTTTTTTTTTCCATAATTTGGGTGAACTGACCCTTTAAACCGAGTATATGTCTGGACTGTGTATGGTCAGTCTGTGAAATTGTGGCAAAATTGTTACACAAATAGTCAGTGGTCATGTCTATAATGTTAAATCCAGTGGTACATGTCCACCAGGTCCGGCGAGGACACTAGGGGACGCGCTGCTCCACTCACCTGGCCGCTCAAGCGGTGACGTAGTGGAATGCACCTGATTGGTCCCTGGTTTTCTGCTTGCCGTCAAACAGGAAACAACATGGCGGCCTGCTCGTAAACTTTCTGTTATTCTGTCTAAACAATCCACCAAAATCTACTTCTGAAAACATTTTAAGCGAGAAATAGTCTATACCACTGCTGAATCTGGTTTCATTTTAGAACTAGATCGCCTAATTTGGCAGCTTGCTCCAAGTTTTGTGAGCTGGACGCGTCACGCTGGATGGGCTCATTTGCATAAAGGACTGTTCTCCGCCTTTTCAGTCACTCAGTGACAGACTTTTGCGTTTGTAGGGTTGGCCCTCGAGGGTCCAGCCAAAAATGTATATTAGGAAGTTAAAGGGGAGATATCATGCTCATTTCCAGGTTCATACTTGTATTTTGGGTTTCTACTAGAACATGTTTACATGCTTTAATGTTCAAAAAACATTATTTTTCTCATACTGTCTGTCTGACTATACCTCACCCTCTGGCTGAAACGCTCTGTTTAACGCCTGTCTCTTTAAGACCCCCTCCCGAAAAAGCCAAGTCTGCTGTGATTGGCTTGCGAGATAAATATGGTGCACCTTTGCAAAGGTAGTTCTCAAGCTGTGGGTGATATATTCTAATGAGCCAGCATGTGACATAGGAAGGGGAGCCAAGTCTGAATGGCTTATTGAATCACATGTTTTCTGATTTAGCCCACAAAAAAACTGATTAGGCCGTCTTATTTCACAGTTTTTGGGCTGGGAGGCACTCCAGATACCCAAATGTATGAGCATAAGTACTGTAGAAGTGAGTTTTTCATGATATATCCAATTTACTATAGGAATCAGCTTCACTGCTCTCAACATGTGCCGGTGCATTTATATAATATACTGTATAGCTGTAGCTAATTACAATAAACATAAGGTTTATAAAGAGCATGTTGGGTCTCAGTCGCTGCATCCTCTGTCCAAGGCTGAAACTACATCCCCGTTTATTGCGCAGGGTTAAAGTACAACACAGCTGAGCTGTCGCCTCAACATATTTAGGTCTTCATTTGAGTCCGTGGTCGCGCTCGGTGTCAGAAGTGAAGCTGCTCTGGGGAGGCCTGAGCCTGGATCAACAGTAATCCTCCTCCAATGGAGGTCACTGTCTAGTCATAGGAGGCAAAGGTTCCCTCCGCTGTTTTCAGCCCAGCTTCCATTAGCAATCTGTTAGCGGCAGTCCATTGAGAGGGAGGAACCGGAGCAGGAGCTCCTGGGAGCACACAAACGTACACACACATGCTCACGGCACAGACCTTGTTTGATGAAAAAGAACAATTAAGGGAGAAATGAGGGAGAATCATCTGGGGAAATGGCCGATGAAGACTTTATTGATTAGAGCAGCTCCACTGATCCAGCTCTCACTGTAGCAATTACCAGCAGCCGCTAGTGGGGGGGGCTCGTAGTGCAGGGCCCCATCTTAAGACCACGACGTGAGAGACGGGAACAGAGGAAGCATTTTGGGACTATATTTGACAACAACACTGAAACTTAAACAGAAGAATGCCCCTAACTTTTCCATAAAATTATTTGTTTTTTTTTATTTTTAGTTTAATTTAATAATCTATTTAATACAATTTCTTTAATCATACCAAACAGGTACAGAATGCTAATGAAAAAGAGTAGAGGCAAGAGGCAAGTAACAGGGACAAAATGGTAATGAATGCACCTCTGGGCTCAGGGGAACGGAGTTTTAAAACTGCTTCCTTAAAGGGCTAGTTCACCCAAATAAAACCAAAATATCTGCACGGCTAAATAAAAATACAGATGAGCAAAATGTCCCTTGACCCTTTAAAAAAATGCATTTTAGGAGGTTAATAAGTATAAGGTTTTAGGCTGAGTCTGCTGGATGGAGGATAGCGTATGTTTCCTGTGTAAGACCTGCTCCTAATTATCATAAATAATTCCCGGTCCCTTTGTTTCACCACAATTACCAAAACCCTTGACTTGCATATTATGCACAGGCAGCAGAGCGGGCCGGGACCTGCATGTCTTCCTCTTTTTGTCTCTCGCTCTTACAAACATACAAACTTAACACCAATGATTAATTCAAATCCCTTGTGAATAAAGCAATAAAGTCTTATGGGGGCACATCTGAGTCTACGTACCTACCGCGGGGGCCAGTTTGATCATTTCCATTGGTTTGTTTGCTCAGCTAAGACAGCTTTGTATTTGTATTTAAATCAGACCGTTGTCTCTCCTTAGAGAAAAGACGCTGTCAGGCAATTGATGTGTTTGTTGACTTATCAGTGCAGTTGTTTAGATTGCAGACACTCGCATGCATTGATTGGCTTGAAACGGCGTCCTCTCTCAGCATAAATGTAGCATGTAGTTTAATTTTAACTCCAACAAGACAAGACGTCAGAATCTCTTCATGAGGGGGAATAGGTTACATGTTTTTTGTGTCGTCATCGTGCACTGAAAAGCAAGCGAATGTGCCAGATTAGATTATGGATCTTAGATGGATCTTCATCCCCCCGTGGCCGAGATACGAAGTTCAAAGGTCAGATGAGGTGACCTTGGGAGAGCCATCATCTAATTAGCGGTGAAGGGCCAAAGATTTAATCGGAAATGTGACCTGATGCTCTGCGAGCGGCATGAAGGTATTCACACACACATTAAACTGACCCCAAAACAAGGTAGTAAAATAAAATTAAGATAACGGAGATTTTATTGTTATAAACTGAAATATATAAAAACATTAATTATGATAAAAGTAGAAGTGCTTGAAAAATAATCTAAATAAAGTCAGGAAAAAAATATATGTTAAGTAGTTCTGATGTCACACGATCTGACGCTGTGCCCAGTTGGACTTTTTGTTAAGACTTTATATCTTTCGTTATATCTTTTTAGTGGATTTTTGGTTTCTAGGGTTTTGGGGTTTTCTGTTATAGTCCTTGTTTCATTCATTAGTGTTTCCGTTTTTTTTATATATATATTCGCCGTGTGTGTCACGTTTGGTTTTACTTCCTGCCTTTGTGTTTTCCCGCCTTAGTGATTGTCCGCCCTGCCCTGATTTGTTCCACCTGTGTCCAATCATCCTGCTCTCCTTGTGTGTTTCCCCTGTTTCAATGTCGGTTTGTCGTCACTCCTCATGTGTTGTGTTTCACTCTTGAAAGAGTTTTTTTCCAGTGTATAGTAGTTCAAGTTTTCTCCTTGAGACTTTACTTTGTGGCTTGGCTTTTTGTAACCAGTCTTCCAGACCAGCTGCATTTTTGTGTTTGTACATTTTTTCATTATTAAATCATTGAACTCCTCATCCTTACCTGCGTTTGGGCCAAAGCCTGTTATACAGAAAAAAACTGACATCTACTGTATGTAAAAAGAGAGTTTAGGGCTCTTTTTACTGAATGCTAACTCTCCAATATATAGAAGAATGGGTTGTTATGCCTTCACATGAGCACCTCATACTTTCATCAAAAGGGAAAGTTATACGTTCAAATATTTCAAATAGGGCTGTCAAAGTTAACGCAACAACGCATTAACGCAATTCGTTTTGACACCACTAACTTCTTTAACACATTAACGCGACTTGCGATTTTTAGGTTGTAGTGGGCTCAGTTTTAAAGCTAGAGTGAAGATACTGGTATCATATGAAACTAGAAAACCTAAAGAATCCATTGGTATCAACCATGTCATGCTAGCATGTCTACTAAACGTATGCTAAATTTTGGCGAGGAAAAACTGTCATAGCCATTTTCAAAGGGGTCCCTTGACCTCTGACCTCAAGATATGTGAATGAAAATTGGTTCTATGGGTACCCACCAGTCTACCCTTTACAGATATGCCTACAAATCTCTCTTTAAGGTACATTTTGAACAGCTAAATAATTTGGGATTAATCGCGATTACTATGGATAATCATGCGATTAATCGCGATTCAATATTTTAATTGATTCACAGCCCTAATTTTAAAGAAAAAAATCCTATTTAGGATTATTGTGAGTTACAGTAAGTGCAGGTCTTCTTGGAAATGTTACAGTATTTGTAGTATAGAACAGAACAGCCTCAGTTAAGGATGTGTCCTACAAAATATATATTGCAACTGTATAGAAACACAAACTTAAATAAATATATCTCCAAAAAATGCGTTCTCTACTGAACTAGAAACAAGTAGCAATTTAATTACACCTAAAACTACCAACTCTACACTAACAATTGAGCAAACCTGCAAAAAGAGATGTTGCTCAGTAGTAAAAGGAGCACCTCTGTTGAGCTTTCATGTCAAAATTTTCAGGCTGGTGATGGATGAAAAAGTAACCAGTCCTCCCAGTATACCATCTACCATCACAGAGCCACCGTGCTCTCACTCTGCAGCTCACTAACTACAGCCTCACAGTTTCACAACCTAGCGGGACCATTTGGCAAGGGCACAGAAACAAAAAAGAGATAATGGTCAATGGAGAAATATAAAGGGACAAACACAATCTGTTTCTGCACTAGATGGAGATGAATGGGGCATAATCCATTGCCTTCCATCACACCTACCCAGCCTGCACCGGGGCTGCTCCCCGCTTAACCGCAATGATGATTAATCCTACACCCACTATTTATACTTCCTAATTGTAATTAGCACGAATTATCAATTACGGTTAGTGCCTAATTGCCCTTCATAAAGACAGCTCCCCAGGTTTAAACGGGTCCATTTAAATAATGTAACTAATAGCTCTTGCCTTTGCGTCGCGGATACATCTTCATTGTTCCACGCGTGAACCGTGATGGTTGCTCGTAATTTAACAGGGCAATCGAGGGAAGGAGTGCAGGTGGCACTGCGGGACTAATTATTGTTAATGAATTATGATGTGACCTTCTCAGAACAATGGCTAATCAATGCTCACGTTGAGTGACAGTGCGCTCTGTGCAGATGCCATTGCTAGCAGGCCTCAGCCCCCAGCTTTCTGTCTCTTTTCTCTTGGTCTCTCACAGTATCTACACTTTCCTTTACACTCACCTCCCTGTGGCTGCTACTGCATTCTTTGTGTGTGTGGAGGACAGGCCAAAATATCTGTGTAGCCTAATTTACCGACAGAACAATCTAAAGGTCTAGCCAGGATATTGTGCCCCGGGAACGCAAAATGCTGCTGTGTCACCTGATTGTTTTTCCACAAAGACTAATCCTTACTATTAGTATTTAATGGTCTTTATCACATCATGCTCTGCTCTCTGTTCTACAATCAAAAGTGAGCCCAAGCTTAAGGAATGGAAATGAGATCAAATGCCCCGATGCTTGATCCATCACCCACAGCTATCTCACAACTGAGGATCATGATTTTCATTGATTTCTGAATCCATGTACTGTATACCTGCAGAGCCATGTGAACGCCTGAGGAAACTAATGCTTATTGTGTGTGTGTCATTAATGAGACACAATTCAGCACAAATCACTGTTTTCCTTTTGCACAGAGTCTAGACAAAAATGACATGGAAATAGATAATGACTAGCTTTTCCCCCTGTTTTTTTAGTTGCATTAACACAAGACTGAATTTTAAGTTTTTATGGGGCACGATAGTGTTTTTTTGAGCAGAAAAAAACCAGATCCTATGTAGTTTCAAGTGTTAGAGGGGACATATCAAGCTAATTTTCAGGTTCATAGTTGTATTTTGGGTTTCCACTAGAACATGTTTACGCACTTTAATGTTTAAAAAGCACATAATTTTTCTCATCCTGTCTGTCTGAATATACCTGTATTCACCCCCTGTCTGAAATGCTCCGTTTTAGCGCCTGTCTCTTTAAGACCCCCTCCCGAAAAAGCCCAGTCTGCTGTGATTGGCTTGATAGAAAAATATGGTGCACTTTTGCAAATGTAGTTCTGAAGCCGTGGGCGGTATATCGAAGAGTATAGAAGCAAAGAGACGAAACTCCAGTGTTCTTTTTTTTTACAACAACCGCTGCCGCCATTTTGGACTGAAAACGCTTATTATATTTATAGTATTTTATTGTTCAACACAGGACATTTCTGTAGAATATGACCATAGAATAAAAATAATTTTGTTTTACTTTTGTACGGCACTTTGTAGGCGGACGTTTTCCGGTAGTCGCTTTCAGTCCAAAATTGCGGAAGCATAGCTCTGCTGCTGGGCGCTGATGTTGCAGTGGAACAAACAATTGACTTTCACTTCTTGGCAATACACATTCTTTGGGTATATTCTCATGACATAACATAATATTGTGGGAGACAGGGTTGGCTTAAAGAGACAGGCGCTAAAACGGAGCATTTCAGACAGAGGGTGAATACAGGTATATTCAGACGGACAGTATGAGAAAAATGATGCTTTTTTAACATTAAAGCATGTAAACATTTTGTAGTAGAAAGCCACAATACAAGTATGAACCTGGAAATGAGCACGATTCGTCCCCTTTAAAGAACATCAGAACAATCACATACAAATTAAGATCTTTTTTACACATGTAAATCCAGCTATAAGGAGGGTTTTCACATGAAAGCAAAAAATTGGAACATGACTTAAAGAAATGCTATAAACTATGAACTACCCATCTCTGGTCAGTATGTGTTGGAAAGTTTGCACACTTTGCCGACATGACCACACTGTGCTGGTTGTTAGTTGACAAACATCAACGTGTGAACTGACCTTTACCTTGTTGTGACTGACAGTGTCCCTCAGCATAATTTACCCCCACCCCACATCGCCCTCCATCTCCTCTGTGATGCAGTTGACCCCTTTACAAATCACCCCCAACTTTACACATCTGCTGCCTGTCAGCATCTGCCAGGCGCACTCACCCGTCCCGCCCATAATGAAAAACTCTCATTACTCGCCTCCACCCAACAGGTATACAGGCCGTTAGGACAATTACTGGGCAATGCCACTGACCTTGTTGTTAGAGAGAGTCAAACAAACACAGAGGTCTAACTGAAAGGAGGCCTGGCAGCAAAAAAAAAACCCGTAGGTCGTGCAGTGCAGATAGGAGACTTCGAGCTTCATGCCCGTTGAGGAAGATTGTACTGTATTGATCTACAGTGGCACACAGCAATGCCAACTTGGTGCAGATAAAGTAGAAACATGGGTAGTAGCTCAAAGGTAGTGTTCCATGTTTAGTCAAATGACCAAACCTTGCGGACAATCTTCCAAATAATGCCATAGGTTATGAGCTTTATTTCATGTCAGCCCTGTATGAAAATAAACATGCACATACTAAAGCTGTGTATGATTTGTAATGCATCAGTTATCCTTTAGTACACTTTGTTTTTTGTCAAAGGCACATAGAGTGCTGCAGGAATGAGTCCAAAAACCCTGAAATTAGTTAGCATTTTAGCACTTCCGGTTCCCTTGTCTGGAAGTCAATGGGTTTTTTTTAATGGGTTTTTAGTTAGATAACACAATCTTAAGAAATTTTAACGTTTTGTTCTACAACATAAAATACATCAATAAATACCCCACACGTGAATTTTGAAGCTACTATGTGTCTTCAAAAAGGCGGTTGGCTAAATGAAACTACTAAACGTCATCATGGCGACTCGTCCGCCTTTACCTGAGTGGTGGTGACGTGAAGTCATGCGACTGCGGTGTACTGTAGTTTGTTTATAGCCTAACGTTAGCTTTTTACATCTGGAGATTGCATTCACGCTTCAAAAATCATAAAAGTGGTGTTCATTTGTGAAGATTATCTTGCTGAACAAAATGTGTTAGCATCATAAATGTTTGTTTGCCACAGAGCTTATTTTCTGCTATAATCCAAAACCCTATGGAAAAATCCCACTGGCTTTTTGTCGAGGGAACCCAGGGCGATGATAATTTGCAAGTTGGCCTACACAAATGTGTCATCCCTGCAGCACTCTATTGATCAGTTGCATCCAAGTTTTGCAAATCAGCTGGCAAAAAACAAGCTACTTTACATTGTTAGCAGCCGCAGATTATCAATAGGAAGCAAATGTGGATGCTGTGAAAAGGATGATGTCGAATTGGTAAATGAAAATACAAAGTTTGCAACTTGATACTGATATCATACTGACATAAATGGAGACAGACAGGAAGGTAGAAAATCTATCTAGTTTGGTACGCTGTTGGAGCTGAACAGTAATGGAAAGTGTACAGTTATGGGCCAAAACATGCAAAACCATTAGTACGTTCTTCAGCGATGTTACTGTATTTTTTTTTTGTCATTGTTAAAAACATACATACATACATACATACATACATACATACATACATACATACATACATAGCCCGTAAAATGTTGTCACACATTAGAATTGAGTAAAACAACGTATCACAGCAAACTAAAGGATAAGGACAAGAACAGGAAACAAGGACAAAGGGAATATAACAGAGGTAGAGCGCTATATATAGTATATGTTGTACGTGACATATTGTATGTACCTAATAGTACATCATATTATATAAACTAAATAATACCACAAATTATATGTAACAGGTGTGATCTTGCGTTGTGTTCTAAAGACACCACAGGCCAGGATTCCCAGTTGAGTTGGTTTATTCTAATAATAGACAAACAGTGCGGTCACTGGAGTAATGATGTTAGAAGCACTCATGTTACCACACAACACACAGCTTGGTAGTTGGCTAACTTAACCTACATGTGGTTGTTCATAGAACAGATATAATGAATTTGCAAATCTACAATCACACGGAAGTCTTTGTCCATGTCTCAACTCCTCTAGGTGCATACAGTAAACATTTATATGACAAAATTATGAACCCAAAATGAACACTCTTTAAATAATCTGCACAGTGTTATAATCGTGATTTACCATTTCCACGGTCAAGTTAAACTGGGAAGAACGTAAGGTTCGTCATTCCCTTAAAGGCAACCTCACGTATTTTAAAGTGACAGAACACTGAACCAAAATACAAATATACTGTATACAGCTCTGGTACAATGGCAAGTGGAAGCATTATTAATCATAATGTTACATATACGTCATATAGTACATCACACTATTATTTTTTTAAGTTTTAGATTAACTGGGAATGTTGGAACAGTTCAACACATCAGGTTGTCGTGACAAAAGGCCCCATATTTCCATGTAAATATCCTGCCTATCCATCAGCTTCTAACATAATTTTTCTGGTGGGCATTCAGACCACTTCCCACTGGCAACACGCCTAATAGGCAACTGTAGGCACTGGTCCCTTTACCAGTGAAACGTCATCACTGTATTGATGAAGGTGATAATCTTAGACCATAGAAGATCTATCCTGGGGCAATAATACAACATGTGTAAGAGAGCCACAAGTAGTATCACATCTCCAACACAAGTCAGAGCTTCTGAGTCCCAGCCTTGCCATTTTATTTGGGGTCCAATAAGTTCTATTGATAACTGTATAACAAGACGTGTCTGCATTTCCTTTGACACTTTAAAGCATGATCCAATAATTCTGCCCCATGTTTAACCAGTTATCTCTTCCCCTATGTCTCTCTCCCAGCATCTCTTAAGGCCTTCAAATCCGGTGGTTGGGACTCCCTCCAAAGGTTATAAAAGCATGATGTTTTCCTTTCAAAGTGCCCGTTTTGTCCTAGCCTGTCCTGTATCCCTGATGTTACTGTATCGTAGAAACCACAACAACTACAAAGTTCAGGAATCTGTCACGGAGGATCAAACAGCCTCACGTAATGATTCACCAAACACTTGCTGACCCTTTGTTTGAGTCCCACTTTACAGGAGAGTTGGGGAGACAGTGGAGGACTTTAGAGAAAACAATAGACACTATTCAGTCTGTGAGTAGAGCCTCAGCTCATAATGCTGCTCCGGCCATTAGACAAATTATCTGACGTTTAGCAGACTGGGGGCAGCCTCCCTGCGAAGTGATGACTTTATTGACCCTCGAGGGGGGTCTTGGATGGAAGTGTGTCTCTTTGGCTCCCCGCGGTGGAGCGCTCCTCCTCTCTGGAGTCTCGCTCACGGCCCGCACAGACTCGGAGCGGAGCCAGCTGCTTGTTCCCGCTCTCTGAAGTCTACCTGAGGGCCTCTTTGTCCCCGGGGCTCGTCCCTTTTGTCCCGTCGACCCACACAAACAGATGCCCAGCCACCGGGCTTTCTCGTAGGAAGTTGTAAACCTCCAGTGCGCAGTGGGCTCCATTCATATGGAGGGACTACAGTAATGGCCGTGCAAGTGGCATACACATGCAAATGCGGACACGCAGACACCCTGTAGGGGCGGCTTTAACAAATGTTTGACTATGTAACTACTGCAGACCGTGCCAGTGCACCAGACTATGACTGGGTAGCAATGAAACCTCCATGTAGCAGAGTAATCACCCTGAACTGTATAAGTAACACAGGAAATTGTGTAGGGGAGGAATTTGAGCGAGTGTGTAAACATGATCCCCCATGTTACCAACACCAGACAGAGCCACAGACAGAGAAATGGCATCTGTCTCAACCACACACAATGTAGACCTCACAGGCTTAGATGGTAAAATATGTTAAAATCACAGCTATCCTTAGAAAAAAGTACATTTTTACCACCAATTTGAACCTGATCACTACAAAAACACAAAATTAAATTAAAGGAAAAACATTCACTGTAAATGCAAGTAGGTTGTTTAAGGACCGAAGAGTTAAAGGAAGCTCCTGTGCTATTGCAGCTACTGGTTTGGCCTTCCAGTATCCAAAATGACTGTCTGTAGCCATCAGCTTTTATCTGTATTGGACACCTGCTGGGAATATTGATCCTGCGCTGGTTTCACCATTTTAGCCATCACCAGGCATCAAGCTTTAAACAACCCTATGTCACTTGATATTGAATACTAATAGCAGAGACCAGGGAGCCGACTGATAGTGAGTATAAATCTATCACCTCGGGTGAGAAGACAATCAGCCTTACTCATTGTAAGCCTGCAATTTAGCTCTGAATGCTTATAAGAAGCATCTAGAATAGTGATTCATCATAGATCCTTTTAGTCTGTCGAAAAACACACATCCTTATTTAGTTTTCTATAAGCAAGTTACTGTCATTTGGTATAGATTGTCATGGATGATGCAAGCAAGCTAATAAACCATTTTCCGTTATTAAAGCTGCAGTAGGCAGAATGCTTTTGGCATCATTGGGCAAAAATTCCATAATAACCTTTCAGCATATTGTAATTCGAGTGTTCTGAGAGAAAACTAGACTTCTGCACCGCCTCATGGCTCTGTTTTCAGGCTAAAATCTAGCCCGTGATGGGAGACTTTGACCAATCACAGGTCATTTCAGAGAGAGAGAGCGTTCCTATTGGCAGTTCATTCAACGGAGGCAGCTGTGAACTCCGATCAAACTGTCAAACTAGGCATTGCTGATCAAATATGAATTAATATTCTGTTACTGTAATGCCTATTTCTCACGTAAAATGTTTCCAGAAACATCTTGTAGTGTACTGTTTAGCTGTAAAATGAGAAAGTTTGCTCCGGCTGGGGGGCGGTGCTTGGTATTTCCTCAACTGATCTCAACATGGCTGCCGGGTCATAAACTTTCTCATTTTACAGCTAAACAGTACACTACAAGATGTTTCTGAAAACATTTTACGTGAGAAATAGGCATTACAGTAACAGAATATTGATTCATATTTTATCAGCGCTGCCTAGTTTGACCGTTTGATCGGAGTTCGCGAGTGATTGACAGCTGCTCCGAGATGGCAAGGCTCCAGCTCGTTGTCCTCCGGTCTGTGAAATCTTGCAGATGCCATTAGGAACACCGGAGGACACAGAGGCACATGATTTTTTTTGTCTCATGCACTACTGTCATGATATAGTGTCCGTTTTATAAAAATAACTTGTTTTTAATCATTTTTGCTTTCTACCTACTGCTGCTTTAAATTGCATGAAAGTTGATGCAGTGTAATGTCGTGAAAACGATACTGGAAATGCAATACTGGGGATATTATCAGCACAGTTTCATGAAACAACAACACTAACAAATATATAAAATTAATAACAGAAGATACCTGAAATGATGAATAAGCAAACATTCTAAAGAATAGAGGATGTGCTATAACCATTAGTTACCTTCATCCATTAATGAAACACAATATTTTCATAATACCTGGAAATGATCATGATGTGTGTGCTCCTGAATAGTAAATCAACACCTATATATCACCTGGATACATTATAAATAGCCCAGACGGACATCAATGGGTTTGATTTTCTTTACACATTTACTAATGTGCTCATAACTGATGCCTCCAGTATTGACACCTTAATTGGAGAGAGCGAGATTTCAATGCATTTTTTTTATATAAAAAGTTATTATTTTTACTGCTAGGAGTCGCTGCAGAAACAATTTGGTTTCGATTAAGAGAATGTTTTTCTGTAGCTCAAGGGACACGACAATCTCCTTCCTGACGCCTCTAAAAGAGTCCAATTTGGGGAGACAGTGCGATCTCTGATATGGATCAGGCGCCATCTGTGCCCGATTTACTTAAAGGTCGTGGATTATTGAATTTAATGATATGGGTGATTATCGACGAATGCTTTGAGCCCATTAGGCGGTCGTGTGAAACACTAATAGTGTTTGTGTCACGTGGGAGACTGGTGGGGGGGAGGGGGGCAGACGCTTTAAAGACCGCGCTCCGGTCATCTCATTCACGCTGCGAGACTGACAGACAGACAGACAGAAGCAGAGGAGCGAAGTCCGCTTGAAGTCCACACACCGAGGGGATCATCATCACCACTAAACCCGGTTTGATGAAGCTTGAAGACGAGAAGTACGCGCTAAACTATGAGAAGTTCCTCTCCGCGCGCGTAATTACGCACGACAGTCCTTTTCCTTCCGTAAAGGTGTTTCTGTGTATAAAGGATGCTGGACCCCAGGGACTGTGGGGTGACAATGACGTCCAGTCATAAGATTTCCTTCTCTATAATTGACATATTGGATCCGAACAAATTCAACAGCAAAAGGGGAAACGAACTTTCCAAGGAGAAGTTGCCGATGCCACACGAGGAGGGAACAAGTTTGGAGTCGGACAGCACTGCGGGAGGAGACTCCAGAGTTGAGCGCACGAAAGCAGGTAGAGAAAACAGACAATTTTAGAATATTAATCCTATAGATCAAGATGTAATATGTTGTTTTGCTTTTTTTTATTGCATGTGCCGGTTATTTCAAAACATCCAGACTTATCGGCATCCACACACTGTCATCAGTGTAAAATAAGAGCGCATGAATAAAATAGATCTTTATATTTAAATCTTCTTCCATTTAAAAACTTTTTTTGCTCTCGGGATTGGACTAAACACCAGCAAGTGAGACGCAATTTTCTATCAGATTTATTGTCATCTCTGTGTGACCTTCCCCTTAATTTCCAAGGCTGCGTTTCCTTTCAAGGAAGCCACAAAGGCTTGCTCCCAGAGCCCCAGCGTGTGATTGGCACTGGGACAGGCAGGCCAGATAATTGTTTAAATCGTCCCATTGAGGATGCCTCTGCGCGCTTTGATCGATATCCCATTACTGCATCCTGCATATCTCCCTCCAGCACCTTGCAGGTACAAACTTCACACCCCATCCATGTCTGATCCTAAATATCGCTCGATTAAAACTTCCCTTTAAATAGATGACATTTATCGATCCGCCCGCAAATATGAAACTCCATTAGCACGTCACGGCTGAGGCGGCGGGGGCTGGATTTAGACGGGATTTCTTTCCGCAACATGACATTTGAGGCGCCGTGTGGTTTATAAATTATTTAAGGATTAGTGACCAAGTCTCTCCCCCCTCTCTCTCTCTCTCTCCTCTGAATCTGTGCTCCGTTCCGCTCCGGCGACCTCCGGATCCACATCAAGCGCTTTACAGATGTAAACTTGAGGCCCTCTGTGTTTGGTATTTAAACTGAGGTTCAAACAGGACAAAGAGGAACATCTTTGCACCAATGGAGATGCTTCACTTCTTAAGCAGGTGTGGGCCTGCAGCGTGGACATTTGACAGGTGACTTCTGTCTGGTCAGGAGCTGTCCTTTCAGCACCACGGCCTAATTTAGTCTATTTTAACCAACTTTTAGGCCTCGAACTCAAAACAACTCTCTATTTTTTTTTTATTTGTTTTTCTAGAAAATCAAATCTTCAAAAATAGTGTTTAATCTTGTAAATCACCTTGAAAATACAGTCAATTAATCAGTTATATTTTTAAGAACCAACGTCAGGGTTTTGATGTCCAATCGTCACCTTTAGGCTTTATGTTTCCACCCCAAAAAATATGTTGAACTTTCAACACAAATCGAACATGGAGAGGGCCTACAGTTTCACCTTAAAATAGTTGAGAAGTGATCTAACGACTGGAAAATGAATTAATACTAATGTGACTCAAATCTAGCAATTCCTCACACCAGTGGTTCTCAACCAGGGGTCTGGGGACCCCAGGGGTCCTTGAGGGAGTTCCAGGGGTCCCCAGAAACATGGGGAATAGTTTATTTTTTATCTATTTAATTCACTATAGATGTGACCAATGTGAGTAAGAGTCATAAGAGTGATCATAGGTTTCTGTCCGTTAGATGCTAAATTTGCTGCAGAGGTTTGCAGGATGTGGGCTAAACACTTTTTTTTTTTATTTCCAGGTGAAGAGACAGGAGATGAACACTTCCCATCCTCCATGCATCACGCACACGTTGCCGACCCTCTCCTGCTCTCCCCACCGGCCGAAACCGAGCCCGGTCTCACCGGGGAGCAGGACTACGGAGAGTCAGCCGCCGCCGAGCAGGACCCCTCACCGCACAAGCGGCGGCGCACGGACCAGGCGTGCGCCAAACCGCGGCGCGCCAGAACGGCGTTCACGTACGAGCAACTGGTGTCTCTGGAGAACAAGTTCCGCTCGACTCGGTACCTGTCCGTGTGCGAGAGACTAAACCTGGCCCTGTCCTTGAGTCTGACGGAAACCCAGGTGAAAATCTGGTTCCAGAACAGGAGGACCAAGTGGAAAAAGCAGAACCCCGGGGCGGACAGCACCTTGCAGCCCGGCTCCAACTCCCTGGTCAACGTCAGTCCGAACCCGGTCACCTGCGGCGGGAATCCCGCCACATTCCACCAAACTTTCCCCAACTTCAGCTCCGGGAATGTGATCTTCCACACGGCCGGTGGTGTTCCGCTTTCATCCACTGGAGGGCTCTTGCATCCCTTCATGTCCAGTGGTTTCGTCCAGCCGACTTATTTTAATCCACATCTATGAGAGAAGCCAAGACTGACATGTTGCAGCTGGTGATGCTGGAACAAAAATGACTATTCACAGCTGAACTTTTACCACCCAGAAACATTGTGACTGTTGCATTAATGCCATATCATGTTCTACTAACTGAGGAGATAGGGGGTGCACAGCTTCTATCATGTCCCATTACCATGTTCCTCATCTGGGTCACCTTTAAAGGAAATTAAACCTTCCTTATGAAGCTCCCAGTAGGATGTTGACTGTCTTTAATCGTTTGTCATGGACCTTTTTCCAAAATTTAAACATCACAACAAAAGACCAAATCTGTGACTGAGCCCAACAATTATTCAGACATTCACGTTCCTGTGAAAAGACTGCACCACTGATTGTCTGTCATTGCATTTGCTGAAACATCTGCTCACGCTGTAAATCTGACAGCTCATATACAGTATCATTTTCTGCATCGGTGTACTGTCTTAACGTATGTCTCAAACTGTGCCATATTGCAACCATCCAGTACCCAGCTGTGTGTCTGCCTCTCAAAGGCTTGCACAGCTCACGTCTGTTGCCATTTATACAACATTATCAGTGTAAGTTAATTAAAAAAACACATAAAACATCTGTGTGTGGCTCGTGTATTACAGAGTGAAAGCATTTCAAGTGAGAATGAATTGCAGGACATTTTGCATCACTCTTAACATTAATTAGGTGAAATGTGACATCAGTAATAGGTTTGTGGCCTAAGAGTGGTAGAACATGTCCTTGTTAAATGGCCCAGCGGAAATTACTCACATGCTGCCACCTCCTGGGTAACAAGGTGCAAGAAGGGAGATCTTAATTACTTTATGACCAGAGACTGAAGCATCTATGAGAGCAAACCTGATATTTATATCATAGAGACACAAGACATTATTTAACTTTATAACATTACCACTTTGTTCTGTACACCGATGGAAAGTAAAGTGAGTGCATTTCTTAAAGTAAAAATTAGAACTATAGACTAAGTATTTCCATTTCAAGTGACTTAACGTTTCTACTCCGCTACATTTCAGAGGTAAATATTGTACTTTTGTTCTTTATTGCAACTGAAATTGCTTTGCAGATAAAGATATTGCACACAAAACATATGATGCGTTTATTTAATATGCTGCATTGTCATCAATTTAACTACCCAACAAAAATCAAAGTAAATAAATAAAATAAATAATTCAAAATGAATAAATCCATAAATCAAAATAAATGCCAATAATCCAATAATATAATATATGGGTACCACGTTATGAGGCATACTTTTAAAGGGGTTATAAGCTTTAACTAATGGCTTTATTAATGGATAATAAGTCAATTGCTAATGCTTTATAGATCAGCCATTAATTAGAATAACTTTTGGGTTGCCAGATTGTGGAAAATCCTCCTCCAGTAGAACATTTGCTTCGTCTTTTTAGCTCTTAAACCAGCAATAAGTGAATTCTTTGGCCACCTGGGGGCAGCAGAAACAATATTCACCTTATAAGTTGATATGGTGAACTTGTAAGTAAATAGTTGCCTATTTACTCATCCAGCAGACATCAGCTTTATGACACAAGATCTGGACCAAACTCTATAGATTTATCAACAATTTTTTTAACATTTACTGCTACAGACTTGATGGATTATCAAAAGAAAACTTTATCAATGATTCATTAACTCATTTTTATTCTATAATTGCAGGTGACTGACAAAGCCTCCCAACCCACAAACTGTGAAATAAGACAAGCCGGTCAGTTTTTTTCTGGACTGCCTAGATCAGAAAACATGTGATTCAACAAGCAATTCACATTTGGCTCCCCTTCCTATGTCCCATGCAGGCTCATTAGAATATATATCACCCACATCTTGAGAAAAACTATACCACACGTATAGTCAGACAGACAGTATGAGAAAAATAAAGTGTTTTTTGAACATTAAAGCATGTAAACATGTTCTAGTAGAGACCCAAAATACAAGTATGAACCTGGAAATGAGTATGATGCGTCCCCTTTAAGAGACAAATCAAAGATTGATGAATTAAAGAGCTAACTGTCATGCTGGAGGAGGATTTTCCACAACCTGGAAAGCCAAAATGTGTTTTTATTTACGTTTTATAACGGATCTATGAAGCATTACTAAATTATTTATTAACCATTAATAAAGCCATTAGTTATGTTTTACAAACCCTTTATATATAGTGCTGAATTAGAAGTGGTACCAATATATGTATGTTTAATAATGGCAGAGTAATGAGCTGAGTAAAGAGCTACTTTTTTTCTGCTAATACTTATGTACTTTAACAAAATTTTTGAAGTTAGAACTTTTACTCCCACTAGTCTACAACCTTCACTTTCATAATACAACCACACAGTGTCACCATTTCCTTTCTTTCTCTCTATAATCTCTGTTTAAATGCAGACACTAGTGGAAGAAAAGACTTTAGGATATATTATGTTCATCACTGTTCATCCTTTTTACATATTTTTATGGTATATACTTTTTATTGTATATGTTGCTGTTATTTTGAAACTCTTATTTCATCACATTGAACTTATTCATTTGTGAACCTTGATTATTTTCTTCATATCCTAATTTACTGTAAGCCAGTGAGGCCCTTTCCTGGTGAAATAAAGTTATAGATGAGGCATTCACTCACTCCTGCGTTGGTAAGAATGAAACACATATGAAGGACACGTGGCAGCATTTTCAGGAGGGCATGTATGCACATATATTATTTACACAGAGATAAATTAGAAGAATAGAGCCATGCAGCCACAGCTAATTGCAGACCTCTGTGCTCTATTGTTGGTGTACGATACTAGGGCAATTCACTCTTCTATTTCACTTCATTTCCCCTGCACATGTGATAAAGTGTGCTATTTTCAGGTACACTAATAATGTACACTAACGATATATCATAAGAGCTACTCAAGCTATACTAAAATACAACTAAGTGTACTAAGTGTACTATTTTGACACACCATCAAGATGCACTTAAGTACGTTTTCTCATGATGTGTTTTTTAAAAATGAATTATTTTTTATACTCAAAGTATATTTTTATCCACTTTTCAGATAACTGTTAACACACTTATAGTATATATATATATATAAAAAAACAACTTTTAATTCAATCAAAATTTGTGGATAATACATTTTAAATATAATTTATTACAATTTGGAATGACTTTCAAGTTCACTTAAAATATAACTGAAATACAATAAAGTGTATTTATACAAAGTACCGATTAGTTAAAACGCTGTACATTAAAGTGCATCCTAATGGTTTGTCAAAATAGTACACTTAAGTATGGTGAAATGTATTTCATATATCATTAGTATACTAAGTATATTGTTAATACACTCGAAAATAGCACACTTTAATACATTAATGATGAGTATACTAACTGTACTTAAATTATGTCTACTTCGATGTACTTTTTATACTTCAAGAATAATGGTATTATACTATAATGTAGGGCAGAAGTGTTTTTGACGTGTATTTTATCACTGCTTATACTACATACTACAAGTGTATTTTAAGTACAGTAAGTGCTGTATAAGTGCTACAGAAGTATACTTACAATAAATCACTATTGTACTTCACGTGCACTTTAACCCTCTGAGACCCACAAAAGACCCGTTTTTGTCTTTTTTAGGGGGGTACAGGGGGTCTTTAGGGGGAGATAGCAGGTCAGCAGTAGATGTCACATAGAAGTGGTGTACATCCTCTGAAAGCTGGGAACCTGAAGATTAATTTGAGATACAGCTCAACACTGCAAAGTGTAAAAGTGTATAAGGGCTTAGAACATTATGATAGAAGTATATGATGGCCATCCCCCATGCTCTATTATGTGCTCATAAGTTGTTGCAGCAATTTTTGGGATGATACCATTTGTTTCACAGATTTGGTGCTAAATTTAACCTTTTTTTTTTTACCACTCGAGAATTAATCCCTCCAAAATACCACATTAAGACACCATGACCTTGAGGAACACCATAGAAAAAGCCATGCTGTGATTTGGTATCAAAAACGTTTGACATTTTGAGATTTCAGCAAGAACACATCATCTTTAGGTAAAAATAACACATTTATTCTGCATGCAAAAACTGCATGTGATTATCATAAAGTGGGCATTTCTGTAAAGGGGAGACTTGTGGGTACCCATAGAACCCATTTTCATTCACATATCTTGAGGTCAGAGGTCAAGGGACCCCTTTGAAATTGGACATGCCAGTTTTTCCTCGCCAAAATTTAGCATAAATTCGTAGCGTTATTTACCCTCCTTCCCAACAAACTAGAATGACGTGGTACCAATGGATTCCATACGTTCTAGTTTCATATGATATCTGTAGCTTCACTCTGAACCTGCTACAGCCTCTAAAAGACAGTAAAGTCGGGGTGGGTCTCAGAGTTTAAACTACTTGCTGGTACCATTTTAGTACACCCCAAGTGTGCTATTCTGTTCTATGTCAAATTGCACTTCAATTATAAGAAAAAGTCAGCCAGCAGAACAGGACAGACAAAAAAAATCTGGTACAGCAGCTAGAGGGGGATTTGGGATAGGAGAGCTTTAAACCCACTGTCAAGCTAGTGTCATTAGTTGACATATTTCAAGGGTGTGTTGTGCTCTCACTACTTTGATCTATAATACACTGGTTGAATAAGAGGCTTGTGTCTGTACCTGCAGACAGTAAGGGAGCCGCTGGGGGGAGAGACAGGAGGAGAGCAGGTTGGCTGGTTGGCAATTTTCCTCCTGACATCAGTCTGCAGTCAGAGGGCTGACAAGCATCCTTCAATTAGATGGAACTTCCTCACTGCTGTCAAATCCTGGCCAATGTCAACCTGTCGCTGAGGAGGTGCTGGTGTTAGCTGCAATTTCTCTTTTTTCCCCCTCTTTCACATACCTTTGCACAGGCTTACAAAGATGCACAGCACACATTAATAAAAAAACAAATGGCATCTTTTCATGTATTTGCTTCTGACTGGTGCATATGAATTTTTCACTCCAACAAGGCCTGGCGTGCAGCCGACGGATGTGACTGTTTTGATCAATACTCTGGGAAACGAGGCATAAGGAACCCATCCCGTAGTTTGGCTCGAGGCAACCGTTGTATGACAATGTGATGAATAATTTTGCAAGTTATCTGAGGGGGGTCATTTAGGTCCGGGCGAAGAGGGCGCATGTTTGAAATTCATGCTGGAGAATGCTCTGGGACAAGGTCAGATGTTAACAGTGCTTTCATGTCTGTGTGTGTGTGTGTGTGTGTGTGTGTGTGTGTGTAGATGTGTGTGTGCGTGTGTGTGTGTGGCGGGGTTATGGGGAGAAAATTCCATCTACAGCCCCCGTTGCTGTACTTATCTTTTGTAGAGAAACGAGTGGGAGGCTTGAATAAATAAAACGGAGCTGAGGATTTCCTGGTATGTGTGAGTGCTATCTTCAGCCGCGGTGGTCCGCAGGGACCGCCATCATTTCCACTGAGGTTCACAGGTCAGATAGGAAGAGGGGGGGGGGGGGGGGGTGATAGATATTGGAAGAGAAGAGAGAAAGAAAGAGGTTTCCAGGTAGAACATTGTGGGAGTGTTTTTTAAGGATACACTGACTGACAATTTCTGATTCCCTCTAATAATTAACATTTTTGGGTCATTCCTGATGCAGCAAACATTTCTAAATGCATGAATTACTTCCTCATAATTTCTTTAAAATGTGTCAAATATTTATAACAAATGGCTTAAATTATAGATTAAGGTCTTCTTCATAACATAAACAAAGAATAATGCACATTACAAATAGAACTTTTTTTTTTACTTTACTTAGCTATTTCTGGTCCTCAAAAAAAGAGAGACTACATTTCCATTGAGACCATTTTCAGGAAGTGACATATTTTGTTTTTGGAGAGAACTCAAAGGAGTACAGTAGGGAGAGCATAAACTTTCATGCATTGTCTTTTTTCCCCATGTTTCATGATGTTAATCTATTTGTCACACTCTTAAAGTTCCACCCTGTTCGGCTAAATTATGAAGAAAGTTTGTCCGATAAACATATTTGATATAGTTATAAAAGTTCTGTTTGTGTGTAGAAGGTTAGTTAGCTAAACCTGGACAACCCACAGAGCTATGGCTAACTTAGCTCACAATTTTCCACCCTGTTAGATCTATAAACCAGTATAAACCAGTCTACCCATAAAGATTATCTATTGAGTGCCTGAGATTGGCCAATATGTTTTCCTGTCAAATGTCACTATTCTTATATAATGCAAAAAAAGATGAAAAAGCCATATTTTTTTCATAAGTCATGAAGCTGAAATGTTGCTGCATAACAGGAATGACCCTTTTATTCTCCATGATATTTCATTTATAACTCACCCACATTAATTTTTTTTTATTTTTTTTTTTTATTAGTTTATTTGACAGGGACAATACATAGGCATTGTTACACTTGATTAAAGTGCAACCGATGCAACGTATATAGGACTTCTAGCCATAGCTAATTTGCAGACCTTGTCCCTGGTTATTAGCAACCGAGAGCTCGACTCAGCTACTGTACATGAAAACAGGCTTTCGTGCTGAATTAATCTTAGAAAGGTCAAGTACCTGATTGATTGCTTGTTTGAATTTGATATCTTAAACATCTTAAACCTGCACATTATCACCTTATAAAGTTGATATTTTGAACTTTTGAGCAAGCAGTTGTCTATTTATACATCCAGCAGATACGGAGCAAAATTAGCGTTTATTTTGAATGTGTCCAGCTGATGAACGCAAATCCAGTATTATCTCTCCTTTTAGCTCTGATTTTGGTCTCCTTAGAAAAAATATCTGGCTCTTTAGCTGCTAAATGCTCCACTACAGTATATGTTCACCAGCTAACCAATAACTTTAGCGTCATTTCAACCGCATATTCGACTTGACTCGACTCAACTCACTTTTGGCACCAGGTGCTTTTCTCTATTTCGTTTTCCACTTCAGATAGTACCCCCTCAGTGTAGGCGGGATTCTCAACTGATTACCATAGCGCGGTGTGAAACGGCTGTGACATCATCTTCAACACTCGCTGGATCCTTTCATAGGCAACCAAACAGGGTTGTGTCCAGATGGTAACCCTAGATTTGCCAAAACCCTCGTGAGACTCGCTGCCTGACAACCTATCCTAACCTTAACCATTCAAGGTCAATGCCTAACCTCCACGAATCTAGTGAGAGTTTCACAATTACCATCTAGACACAACCAGCGTAGCTTTGCGAGCTGCCATTTTTTTAAATCTCGGTCGAGTGAATAAAAAATTGTGGTCGCTATTGACGGTAGCTTGGCCATTTAAAAATGTCGGGTTTGTGCAGGATGTCCCGTGTCGCGCACATGACGATTCTAATGATGATTTTCTTTGACCAATCAGCGGTCTGCAGTGTTTTAACTCCACCTTCTAGTATCATGCTCAGGCTTTGAACCTCGACCGAGGTGGTACCAAAAAAGGTACCAGGTACTATCAACAACATTTGCTTATGGAAAACCAAAAACAAACGGTTCCAAGCGAGTCGAGTTGAGTAGAGCCATCCCGTACCATGCAGTGGTGTTCAAGATTGGTGTTTTGTTTTGTAGGTTACGTTAGTGATGTTTGTGACGTGTTTTGTAGTGATGTTTGTGATGTGTTTTCCGTACTTATTTTAAGGCCAACCGTGACGTTTTTCCTAAAGCTAACTAAGTGGTTTTGTTGCCCCCTGCTGGTACTGGTAATATTCGCGCCTCAGCGAGGCAAAATGTGACATTGACACAATATCCTCTGGTGGACAGGCGGGTCTATTACACGCTTTGCCGTGAAATGTGCTATTTGTTTGCAGTTTGGTGCTGAACAGGTAGTGTAGAGTGGGTTCATCAGAAGGTTTTTTCTGCTGGAAATGAAGCTGATGAGAGCGGTGAACCAAAATATTAAAGTTGTGGGCTGTAAAAACCAAAACAATGAGCTGAAAAATGCTAAAATGCTTCACAGAGCTGAGTCCAGTTACAGTTCTCTGTAGCTTGTGACTACCAGCTTCCTATTTCACATACAAGTGGTCATGTGATCCATTGTTAACATAAAAATATTTAATTATAGCCGCTTTAACTGTAATGATCCCCACTGAACTTGTGCTAATTACATACTGTATGTTTTTAATCAGTGAACAGCAGGTACCACTACATTCTAATTCCCCATTAGAATGGGGTAATTTCCCATTACTTAGGTGTAACTATTATTTTTATTTTTTATTTTTATTTTTATTTATTTTTTATTTTATTTTATTTTATTTTATTTTATTTTATTTTATTTTATTTTATTTTATTTTATTAAAAATGTTTTCTTTATATCACTAAGGTTTCGTTTGTCCAATCAAATCAAATTAAAACACAAAAATCTACAGCAACACAACATTTTAAGCATGTATCCAGAGCAGCTTTTAAAGTCGGAGTCGGTTTATTTATAAGCCACAGTGGCAAAAGTTCAGATATTTGCACCTACACAACTATGCTTTTTTCTTTGTACAGTACATCATACAGTTTCACTACAATGTGTTTTGACTATGTGGGCTTTATAGTCTAGTTTGTGAACTTTCTTTTTATTCTTCTATCTACTGCAGAATACAGCGGGCAAGCCAATTTAACAGACACTTGTTTAAAGATTCAAATATCACTCGGAGGTCATTATCTGTAATATCTGAACAGTGTGTGTGATTGGAGAATAAGCGTGCACTCCTCAAGACGGCCCCAAGGTTTTTACTATTAATGTTTAACCGCAGCCAATTCTCTATGAGCTCTGGCTCTTGTAAATTTTATTACATCTCACACCACCTCCACCAACCTTATGAATCATGAGTGTAATATTATAGAATCAAGAACTTTTTGAAGCTTATCATGTATGTATATCTGTTCACCTTACTGCCTCGCTGTGAGTAATACGCAGGCCAAGAAAAACAGAATGAAAAGAAAAGCTGCCTGGTCCTGGAGAGCTTGCAGACGTCCTGCTTTTGCTTGAAAATCGCTGGAGTTTTGCTTGACATGTCTCTGAGATACTTTGTATTTCAGCTGCATCTTCCAGCGCAGCAGGGACCCCAGCCAAGGCAGGAGGAGATAAAACTGATTTCTTCAGAACCAAGCGGCAGTCAGCGGGCAGAAGGAGCCAACTTGTAATGGTGTTTTAATCAGTTGTAGAAAGTGAAAGTCAGGTTGAGGTTTAAAGGAAGGGGGGGGGGGGGAGAGGTCTTTGGAGGTTTAGGGCCTGCCTTCAATTCAGAATTCAGAAGTGAGCTGTACTGTCCGGCTTCATCTCTGGCCCTGCGTGGAAGTCATAAAAACTTAAACAGCACCATTACCAAGGACAAGATTTGTGGAGCACCTTTGCACAATTGTTTTGTACCACATTTACATTCTGATTGTAACACCAGCTGTTTCCCTCAGTTAAATTTTGACTAAATCCTTGAAGCTAAAACACAAATTACCCAGACGTCAGACAGCTACTGTGCCTGAGAAGGAAGAGAGTTGCCAAGTGCTTGACAGTCCCAACGCTCCCTTCTGTTTGCCTGCAGTCTGCCATCAGTTTAGCTGTCTTCTCCAGCTGTTAGGAAACAATGAAATCTCCAAGTGTTAAAAGTAAGTAATCGTCTCTTCCATATCCATAATTAAATCCTTTTGGTGTAACCGAATGGGTTTTGTCTTTGGATTTGCCTGAGGGAGTACAGTGAGTTCAGATTTTCAGAAAGAGTCAATATTTCTGTCTCTGGCTCATTGATTTGTTCCTCCTATGATGAACAATGTGGTTTTGATAAAGCAATTTCTACATAGAAGTTTAGTGAAAAAGTTCTCTGTGACAGGCAGAAAATTCAAAGTGGCAAAACAATTAAAGCAGCTCAGTTGAGCTACAGCAAGACAAATTATGGTTTAGAGTGAGACTTCAGACCTGATCTGACTCGTGGGGAAATATTTGGAGAACTTCCCAGTTTTGGTTTTTGCTAAAGACAGTACGGAAATGGCATGGCAGCGTGTGAGCGATGTCTTGGATAAATCTCTGGCAGGCAACCTCGATTAAGCTTCGCCCGGTCCATCTTTTCCTCCTCCTCCTCTCGCAAATCTTTTGACTACGTGTTCTAATCTCTGCACACAGGCCAGCACAGACACGCTGATGTGATTACAAGACTACTGGCACAGGAGTGGAGCAGTGGATGAAAACAGATTTTCCAAGGAAAAGGCTTCATGGTTTGGGAAATGAGTGTAATGTGATTTCATCGCGAGCAAAATGAGGGGGGATTCCAGACCCTTGAATCAAACCGAGCTCCGGGCTGAACTCAAGCAGAGCTGACAGGAGAGTGTTTCCCATCGTCACTCGCAGAAGAAGCTGTTTTTGACTCTCATAACATTGGGCCCTTTAACCCACAATAGACCCATTTTTGTCTTTTTTAGGGGGGGCAGGGGGCTTTTTAGGGGAAGATAGCAGGTTAACAGTAGATGTCGCATAGAAGTGGTGTACATCATCAAGCTGGGAACCTGAAAATTAATTTGAGATGCAGCTCAGCACTGTGTGTCAAGTTCTTCTAGTCATGAATCAGAAATATACAGGAATTAATTAATTGAAATAAATTGTGAAAGTGTATAAGGGCTTATAACATTATGATAGAAGTATATGATGGCCATACCCATGCTCTATTATGTCTCATAATTCGTTGCTGCAATTTTTGGGTTCATACCATTTGTTACACAGATTTGGTGCTAAATTTAACCATTTTTTACCACTCGAGAATTGATAAAAATTATCAATAATCCCTCCAAAATGCCACATTAAGACACCAAGACCTTGAGGAACACCATAGAAAAAGCCATGCTGTGATTTGGGATCAAAAACTTTTGACATTTGGAGATTTCTGCAAGAATTGCATTTTTCGGCGATTGGATGGCGAACACTTCTGTTCTGGAAACTGCTCAGAAACCCCCTTATTGCCAATGTACCTACAACAACCATACATCCCGTGAATGCCCTAGGTCTGTAGTTGGCGATTGTAAACTTTCATGAGGCTGTGATTATCCTAGAGGTCACCACAGGTCATTTTTATAGTGAGGCCAAATTTAAAATAAATGGTCTCAATATATGAAATAAATAAATACACTATTTTAGAATAGGTGAAAATAACACATTTATACTGCATGCAGAAAAACTGCATGGTTTTTGCCCCAATCTGCATGTGATTATCATAAAGTTGGCATGTCTGTAAAGGGGAGACTCGTGGGTACCCATAGAACCCATTTTCATTCACATATCTTGAGGTCAGAGGTCAAAGCACTCCTTTGAAGAAGGCCATACCCGTTTTCCTCGCCAAAATTTAGCCTAGCTTTGGAGCGTTATTTAGCCTCCTTCTCAACAAGCTAGCATGCAACCAATGGATTCCTTAGGTTTTCTAGTTACATATGATATCTGTACCTTCACCCTAGCTCTGAACCTGCTACAGCCTCTGAAAGACATTAAAGTCGGCCTGATCAGCTTGGGCCAGTGACAGACACATCATTAGTTAAATCCTCTCGTGAAAATAAGTCGTACTTCTGTGATACATTTTTTATGTAGTCTTATATAACAGTTATCAGAGAGAATAAATATTGATATATCAAGCAGAATCTGGTTATTGATGCACCCTCTGGTCAAAACAATGCATCAATAGTTAAAAGTCCTGCGATGATGTGTGAAACTTCCCCCTCACTGACGATCTCTGTTTAATATTCTCTTCACCTCTCCTCTCCCCAAACACTGCAGCTTTACCAGATGTGTTGTTTCACTCATCTGATGCATTCAAAGGTCAGCTGTGCTAATAACACAGGAGAGGACAGAGCGCTGTTAATTACAGTCTGTCTCAAAGTCAGACCACAGCGCTGGAAGAGAGCTCGTCCTCCCTCGCACACACGCTCATTAGAGGGCATTATCTCGCAACGGCTGCTGACTGAACTAATGGCAGTGTAATGAACTCGGTTGCTGGTGTTACATTGGGGAAAGAGATGCAACAGTCTGTCTTCCTTTTCACCCCTCACGCACAGATTCTGCAAAGCACTATTTCTCAATCAGGAGCTGAGAGAGCTAAGCCTCTGTTTGCTGTTGAAATCCTGATGTGCCGGATGGTAAACACTCCAAGGTGAGCTGACATCCATATATTTGACTCATTTGGAAAGGTAGAGATGGAGACAGCGTAGAGAGGAGAACATTTCTGCTTTTTTAATGAGCCTCATGCTTTCCTTCAAGGATTTCCAATAACGGTGTAAAAACATACTTTTGACCTTGTGGAATACTTCTGCACGCCTTTGAAGAAAGCATCAACTTTCCAGAAATGACGAGGAAACGTGCAGGCCTGTGTTGTGTGTTTGTTTGTGGTGTAGAAGAAAAAGGACTAAAACTAAGTAAAAGCAAAAAGAGGGCAATGTAGTAATGATTCCTCGTTTAAAGTTGAGTTTTGAACCTGTATGACAAGTTGGGAACACAACACTGACATATCATCACTTTTTGAGTTAAAGGTGCTAAATGCCAGATTGGGAGCATTTCTATTGCCGCCGCACAGCTCTCAACATGGCGACGGCTGAGCCATTGGCTCGTAGCTAATGGTGCTAACCGTGCTAACAGTGCAAACAATGGCAACAGGACTAGCAGAGCTGACGGTTTTGGGGGAACCGGAGGGTGGGTGCTATGCTTCCGCGACGACGGCGTTGCTCAGGACGGCGTTGCTCAGGACGGCGTTGCTCAGGACGCCGTTATCAGCTGCAACCGCTGTATAAACCCAGTGCAGAGCGGCGGCCGTGAGCTAGCCAGTGGGGCACGCTCACATGCACTAAAAGGCATGCGCGTCTGGCCCGGCAATGTCAACAAAGCACGGAGAAGCTCTGATTACAACACACACAGAGGGAGAGAGACTTCATTCTCTGCACAGGTACACATTACTCCTCCATATCTTTACATAGCAAATAGTTGTTTTCTCCAGTATTAACGCTCTGGATATCGTATACAGTATAGCATCTTTAATATGGCGAAGTTGTTGCTAATTTATACGTCCAGCACTTACAGGGCGACATTGTCTTACACTGACTTGTGTTGTCAGTTGTGAAACAGAAAATGTTCCCATATACTCAGATCATTTCCCTGAGTGCTCCCAGTGTCATCTAGAACATCTCTCCCCATTCATCATCCATGGAGCAGTTCCACACGTTATACCCTATGACATCACAAGTTTATGTTTTAGCACTCTAGTTTTTGGATTTGGAGAGAGTTGTTCATGTTTGCTAATATTTTTTGGACTGTCTTAGACCATAGGAAGAACATGTAGGAATATTGAAAATGGGCGTAGTTCCCCTTTAAGGTCACCAATGCTGTTACATTTCATCCTTAGGGGGACATGTGTGTACCAATGGAATCCTTTCAACAGTTGTTGGGTAGCTCAGTCTGAAACCAAAGTGGTGAACCGACCGACAGACCAAATTGTGTGTTTGAATCATAAACCACATCTGATCAGAACTGATTCCGGTGACTGTGGGGAAATCTATCTGTTAGACTCCATTCACACACACACACAGCTTCTGCATCTCTGTGAGATGCGAATAAATCACAATCAATTCAACGGGAATTAACAGCAATTAGACTCCGAGTCTCATGCATATGGATATGCTCTGAAGGGGAGGCAGTTTATTCAAATGAGACTTTATCTTCATAGAGCAGTGTCAGTTTCCCAGGGCACACTCTTTCACTTGTCAGAAATGAACCATC
Organism: Sebastolobus alascanus; assembly: GCA_916701645.2. NCBI lineage: Eukaryota > Metazoa > Chordata > Actinopteri > Perciformes > Sebastidae > Sebastolobus > Sebastolobus alascanus. The sequence continues at coordinate 280,347 of CAKAOJ020000416.1, read as the reverse complement.
TCACCTCTTTAAAGTTGCAACCGGTCGCGGCTCCAAAGATGAACATCGTGGCAGCCCTCGACATGTCATTTCATTTTTTCTTCTTCTGTTTATTCCCTTCAAGAAACAGATGTCATGACGAATGGCGAGGGAGTCGGCTCTTGACAACAGAATTAATTTCCTTCCTGTAAAGAGGAGGAAACGTGTCAATGGCAGGGCTCATAGAGAATGCTCTATCTTGTGTGATGTAGAGTGAACTGAAAGGATTTCAATTCATCATGATAGTTTCTTTACACAAACCCTTCCATGCTGATGAAAACTGTTGTGTGGTGGGGTCTTTTTTTAATTTAATGACATTGTGATGTAACACTTAAAATTCACGGTGCTGTTGCAATGGAGTTTAATAATATAAGTACATTCTCTGGTATCTAAAGATAAGAGAAGATAAATGTCAGCCTTATAGAATCAAAGAAATATCAACTTGACATCAACGTCGATGAAACCGATTCCTCCACCAACAGGCTCAGTAGATCAGAATGCATAAGTCACGTTGTGTTTTCAGTAAAGGATGTAGCAGTGATCATAGATGCACACATCAAAATGTGGTTGGTTAGCTTGTTTCAGTACCTCTTTATTGCACGTGTTCAACTTTTACCGATAACAAATTCCCTGAGGTAAAAGCAGATAAGGCAAAAATAATATATAGCAAATACCGTAACTCGGGTTATTCTGAGCATTTCTGATAAGAGGAGTTTTCCTAATTTTTCCTTAAAGGAACAGTGTGCAGCTATTAGCAGAAATGGAACATAAAATTCATAACTATGTTGTCATTAGTGTATAATCACCTGAAACTAAGTTTCGTTAGCTTAGAATGAGCCCTTCATATCTACATAGGGAGCAGGTCCTGTTCACGGAGTCCGCCATGTTGCTCCGCCACAGTAGCCCAGAACGGACAAACCAAACTCTGGCTCTAGTGACAGCCTTTCGTGTTTTTACGTTACCTGAAGGCCATCGTAGTTCTCCGACACGCTTGTGAAACTGCGGTAACGTGAGCCGCAGAGTGCAAAACCGTATTAGCGCCAGCCGCCGTCTGACTTCCGTTGCTCCTAAAGCTAAGTTCACACTATAGGACTTTCAAAGTCATCAGATCGCTGTACTGTTCACACTACACAACTTGCTGTCTTGTAATTGGGAGTCTTGAAGTCATTGTGGTTTTCACACTACATGACTGACCGACGACAGGGGGGTCACACACTATAAGATCTTTCACCGGGAGGAATCCCCGATGAGGTCTCCAAATTATACGTTTTGTCACGAAAACACACGTGAGAAATACACAATAAATGACGTGATAACATACGCGAGACACATTGCTGATGCAAATGCAACACATACAGTAAGTTCCTATTGTTACAGGCGACCCCTCCTCCCTCAGGTTTCCCCTCAACCCGTGTCTCGCGCTCTCATTGGCTGTAGCTCGTGGCCGGAGTCCCCGACAGGTCCAGATATTTAGCATGCTAGATATCTGGAATGTGTCTGCGAGGCATCGGTGAGCCTCTTTGCTTGCTTCTTTGACCAGTTCACACATGACGCTCGAGCGTCGATGTGTGAGTAGCGAACCAACGCTGATTTGCCTCTGATCTGGGGCTTTTGTCGGGAAGCTCCAAAAACTGTCGGGAGCGGAAAATCAGGGCTAAAGTCGTGTAGCGTGAACTAGTTATAAAGTAGTGTTATTATGGTAAGGAGGCAAACGGCGTTACCAGGTTTTTTTCACTCACGTTACTGCAGTCTTGGAAAGGGAGGCGTGAGCGGAGGGGTACTCAGTTGGTTGCAATCTGCAACCACACCACTAGATGGCGCCAAATCCTACACACTGTACCTTTAAGAGTCTCGAGAAGGCAAATAGTAAACAGCAAAACATGCCTTCATATTTTTGAAAAGGAAAAATTGGATAAATATGTGGTCTGTACTTTATAAACAAAATGATGAATACCATTGCCCCACATTCGTGTGGGCCTGCAGTTCAGTTTGGTTTCAGCAGAACTTGTGGTTTTGTCATTAGGCCGTTGTGAAACATCCACACTGACTCCCACTCACACAGACTGAGTCATGGCAGCTAAGACCAGTGTAGGCTTAACACCTGTGTGCACACGACAGCTCTTCTGGTAATAGTGAGAATACCGTAACCAATAAAAGTCCCTGATTGCACAATATTGCTTACAAAAACATGTGTGACTACACTATAAAAACAGATTGAAGAAAAAAAGTTAGAAAAACATATAATGAAAGCTGGTGAACGATGAGCATCAAAGACTCCAAATTGCTTGAGGCCATACCTACAGTGTCTTACTTCAACAGGCCTTCTCATTTTTGTTTAATACTGAACAAGGATTGAACATCCAAGCAGCATTAAATAATAATATGGAGCTTTATTTCAAGGCTGGAGTGCTGCTATGTATTCAAAGAGTCTGGTTTGTCCATGAACATCAAACCACTGTAATGCAGCCAAATGAAATAAAACGGACCATTTACAGCGAATGGTGTGCATGTTATGGCATGTTACGGATTTATTTGGACACTGGGGCATTGTACATCAGAATTTGGTCTTAAACACTATACAGTAGCTTTAATAAGAGGGTTTCTAACAGTGAATCAATACCTGATATAACCAACACGTTCTCATCCCAACTCGTCATATACTGACGCTTTGTCAGACCCCTCGTGTCACTTCGGTCACAGTAAACACGCGCTTAAATGTGAATTAAATAAAAACACTTGCTTAGGTTCAGACAATAAAACCGCTATAGTTAGGTTTAGGAAAAAAACAACATGGTTGGGCTTAAAACTACTACGTTTGTACAGTGAAAATGACACTGAAGGTTTTGAACACAGGACACGAACAAACAGTTGATGGTAACGTGACGCCCTCCCGGCCGCCCTTTGTGTCTGTTTCGCTCTTTAAACTACATCACCATGGGTTTACATTGTAGTTAATGGAAAGCATCTCCTACTGGCGCTAAAGGGTGCCTTGTGCGGTGGTATCGAACACAGATGGCTGCGACAAAGCGTCGGTATTTGAGAATGGGCTGCATAACACATGAATGCATTTTATGTCACACATATTAAAGCAGCAGTAGGGAGAATTGGAGCAAATATGATTAAAAAAAGGTATTTTTATAAAAACGGTCACTATGTCCTGACTGTAGTGTACGAGACGGGTAATCTGAAAAAAAATCACGTGTCTCTGTGTCCTCCGGTGCTCCTAATGACATCTGCAAGATTTCACAGACCGGAGGAAAACCAACCAATCAGAACCGAGCTGAAGCCTTGCCGTCTCTGAGCAGCTGTCAATCACTCGCGAACTCCGATCAAACGGTCAAACTAGGCAGCGCTGATCAAATATGAATCAATACTCTGTTACTTTAATGCCTATTTCTCGCATAAAATGTTTTCAGAAACATCTCGTAGTGTACTGTTGAGCTGTAAAATGAGAAAGTTCGTGACCCGGCCGCCATGTTGAGATCAGTTGAGGAAACACCAAGCACCGCCCACCAGCCGGAGCAAACTTTCTCATTCTGCCTGAAAACAGAGCCATGAGGAGGTGCAGAATTCTAGTTTTCTCTCAGAACACTTGAATTACAATATGCTGAAAGGTTATTATGGAATTTTTGCCCAATGATGCCAAAAACATTCTGCCTACTGCAGGTTTAATCCAGGATTGTTGCTTTGGTTGGTTCTTGAATTTCATCGATTGTGTTTGAGCATTTCCCGAATTAGGAAAACTTTTCATAAAGTAAGGTATGTGAACTACTATTTTCCATTTTTTAACCATCCACACAGTGACCAATAGGAGACCCGGAAGCAGCCTATATCCATTGATTTGTTTTTAAATTGACCAATCATCATAACAGTACGTGAAACCTAATCAATAAAGGCGTTTCGTGGTTAAAATGTAGCGGTTCGATCTGCTGCCGGTGATTCCCGCGCTGCTCCTCCGCACGCGCACCTCCCCTCTCTCCTCTTCTTCTTCTTCACTCCGTGCCGCGCGCAGTGGTCAGATGGACACTCCGGAGAGTCTCGCGTGTCCGCGTCAAAACGCAGCCGGCGTTCAGTCAAGATGAAACACCGATCACCCCGAGGATCCATTTATTCCGCTGATCGTGTCACTCGGACGCCCGTCAGGTGGTTTTCATCATGGCTCGCGAGCGGCTACACAAGAGGCGCGTGGATTAGAGCGACTCATCTCCAGTGTGAGTATCTATTGTTCAACAAGATTACAAAAAGATGGAGAAAAAAGGGTGTAATTAGAAAGTATTCTTCAACCGAATGACGTTTTTGTTCAGTAATTTAAAAGTTCATTATCCTGAAAAAAAAAAAAAATGTTGGGTTTTTTTTTACACCTTCTTATCAGTTTTTATTATAAACCTCAAAGGAAACGTCGTGATCACGTGTTATCAGAAAATTTGACAGCAGAGTAGTATAGCTGTTCTATGAATAGACAGCCTGTATGTGCAACAACACCCCATAATAGCCTTAACTTAACTGAAACATAAGGAAAGACAAATGCAAAACACTGATGCTGCTTCTTTAATAAGTGTCCATAAATTAACAATAATGCTATGTGTTTTAAAACTTTGCAAACGCTTGAAACTAATATCCTCCTGGTTCCGTGCTCTCCCTCACTGAACAGCTGCAGAATATCTCAGTGTCATCACATCTCCGGGGGTGGGGGGGTAAAAGACTCTTCTACCAGACTGAAAACAGCACTGTGTTATGAGGCAAAGATAAACCGCTGTAAACATTTGCACACACGCTCCCAACGTCTTATCTTGTGATTATTATTCTGTTTATTGTAACATAACAAACTGGAGCGTTCTCTGACTATTTGACAGATTTCCCTCTGGATAATTCCTTCCATAAATGCTTTCTCTCTTGCATCCCAGAGTGTGTGTGTGTGTATTCCAGCTCATTGCCGGGGGATTGAAGTCAGGGGTGTGAGCTGTTGATGTGTGAGATGTTTGCACGCTCCCAGTTTCTGCTTGACATTTAGTTCATTCTACCTCCCCTTGCTTTCTCCATTCTAGTCTATTAAAGGGGCTGCAGGTCGGCAGATGACCTTTGGACAGACCGGCCTTTGTGGGCTCTCAGTGCAGCTTCTAAATCACTAAAGTTGTATATGTCATTGTTAATTGGAGGGGGGGGGGGGGGGGGGGGAGAGAAAGAGTGGGAGTGTGAGAGAAGGAGGACATATAGATGTGGTGACAGTTTGTAGCACCCGCCAAAACTCTGCACACACCCAAACCTCGCTCCTGCTGCTGCACCCAGCCCTGCAGTCCGTCAGCTCTACCAGGCAGGAAGGTTTTAGGTTGCCCCCCCGAGTTTGCGGAACAAATGTACTGGCTGGAGCTGCCGAGATGTCAAAGCCATGCTTCTTTTGGCAAAGGGCTGACGCTCGAAGGTTTAGGTAATGCTAAAAGTATGAGGGGAGAGGGAGGGCGAGAGGGTTGAGCCATATCAGATTGTTTAGACTGGACTCTGGGGGTCCACCACAAATGGAAGAAAAGGACTCTGTAACAGAGCACATTAGGAATGTGGGAGGTTTGCATGACACTAAATTGTTTTGGCAACAGCTCAGAGTTTCTATTTCAAGAGTTGGTAGTTTTTTACTTGAGATGACAACAATCCTCAGTAATGCAAGATGTGCTCTGCATTATTTCCGTTTAGGAGGGATGATTCAATGGTAGTCAAACTTTTATCCGCATCTGTCGCACCCTTGTTGTTCTGCTTGAGCTGTCCTGGCTGTTGAGTAATATTCCTGATGGATGATGTTTTTCACTGGGATTTTTCTTAGTTTCTTTTTTATTTTCCATCCGATGATGTCTTATTGAACATAATTATATTTTCTACAGTTGTGCTGGAAAGCTTTCTCCGTCGCTGCAGTTGATTTTAAAATGTTTTTTGTCTTTTTTTGTGGTTAGATTTGCATGTATCGAAACAAAAGAAACGTTATAATTAGGGCTGTCAATCGATTAGAATATTTAATCGCAAAATTAATCACACGTTTTTTTATCTGTTCAAAATGTACTTTAAAGGGAGATTTGTCAAGTATTTAATACCCTTATCAACCTGGGAATGGGCAAATATGCTTGCTTTATGCAAATGTATGTATATATCTATTATTGGAAATCAATTAAAAACACAAAACAATGGCAAATATTGTTCAGAAACCCTCACAGGTACTGCATTAAGCATAACAAATATGCTCAAATCATAACATGGCAAACTCAAGCCCAACAGTCAACAACAGCTGTCAGTGTGTCAGTGTGCTGACTTGACTATAACATGTCCAAAACTGCATGTGATTATCATAAAGTGGGCATGTCTGTAAAGGGGAGACTCGTGTGTACCCATAGAACCCATTTTCATTCACATATCTTGAGGTCAGAGGTCAAGGGACCCCTTTGAAAATGGCCATGCCAGTTTTTCCTCGTCAAAATTTAGCGTAAATTTGGAGCGTTATTTAGCCTCCGTCGCGACGAGCTAGCTTCAATCTAAAAATCGCAAGTTGCGTTATAGAAATTAGTGGCGTTAAAACAAATTTGCGTTAACACATTATTACCGTGGTAACTTTGACAGCATTTTTCATTCACATATCTTGAGGTCAGAGGTCCATGGAACCATTTGAAAAATGCCCATGCCATTTTATCCTCGCCAAAATTTAGCGTAAATTTGGAGCTTTTTTTAGCTTCCTTCGCAACAACCTAGTATGACATGGTTGGTACCAATGGTTTCTTTAGGTTTGCTAGTTTCATATGATAGTATGAGTAGTATCTTCACTTTAGCTTTAAAACTGAGTCCGCTACAACCTAAAAAATCGCAAGTTGCGTTAATCCGTTAAAGAAATTAGTGGCTTTTAAACAAATTTGCGTTAACGCGTCATTATCGTGTTAACTTTGACAGTTCTAGCCCTATTTTTCAACCTATTTTCCCATGTTTTTGCATCTAACTGACTAATGGGGACAAACATTTCTGAAATTGGTCCAGTATTAAGGGAGAACGCTGTAACTGGCAGCCGTGAAAAGAGCTGTGGAGGCAAGTGAGCAGCCTCTCTGTAAAGTTACGTTCACTATAAGTGCTTGTTTTTGCTACTGACAGGCTCAGATTGTTATTGACAACATTATGGAAAGGACCCTACAGAGAATCAAAACGTTTTTCTTACGTTTCGCTTGTTCCGATCTGTTTGTTATTGTGTCCAAGTCCCGCTCAAGGAGAAGTCTCGTTGTGAAATCTGAATATCCGTATACTCTGGCTCAAATAAATAAATAAATAGATATTCAGCCATGACATTGAAAAGTGTTGAGATAACACTAAACTACGCTTTCTGTACTCCAACACAACAAACTCTGACCGGCTGGCACTGGTGTTTCCACCGTGGATGTATTCCACTATTCCACCGCTGTCTTTCGGCAACACGTCACCTCACCAGATTTCAGAGGAGACTTCTCCTTGAGCGAGACTCTTTCCATAATGTCAGACACTTATAATAACAATCAGAGCCTGTCATGGCAAAAAAAAACACTTTTAGAGGACGTAAATGAAGGTGCCAACTTGCCCCAATAGCACCATATTTCAGCCCACGAGCGGCTGCTGTCTACAGCGCTCTCCCTCAATACTGAAAAAGATCCAGGTTGAAAAATACTGAAGTTACCCTTTAATGAACACTTCATTATACTTCACGCAACGTTTTAACTTACTATTTAATAGTGCAGTGAAAGCAAATTTGTTTTAATACCACTGATTTCTTTAAAGCTATAACACAACTTGCTCAGTTTTTTTTATGCTAAATGCAGTATCTGAGAGGGTTTCTGGACAATATTTGTCATTTTTTGTGTTGTTAATTGATTTCCAATAATAAATATATGCACACATTTGCATAAAGCAAGCATATTTGCCCACTCCCATGTTGATAAGAGTATTAAATACTTGAAAATCTCCCTTTAAAGTTAATTTTGAACAGATACAAATTGTGCGATTAATTTGCAATTAATCGTGATTAACTATGGACAATCATGCGATTAAGCACAATTAAATATTTTAAAATCAACAGTATACAGTTCACAAAATTCAACAAATCAAAATGGCTTTTATTAGCTGCATAATGTATGTCCTGTAGCCTGAATGAGTCACCAGCCAAGACAAATATTTTCCCTAATGTAAAAAAGCATTATAATGTGGGATCAGGCAGTGCTAAAAGTGAAACAGAAGTCATGAGAGATTCATAAGATATATGTTAATGACGCATAATAATTACGGTCTAATTATCAAGGTTTAAAAATTAGAATTACTCATTAGTTTTACTTCTCACACCCTTTAGATGCACATTGAGTGTGTGAACGGATTTTGGCTCAGAGGAGTCCATAAAGAAATCAAACAACTGCGATCAAGTTGCCACATGTTTTGTGGGCACACAAGTAGCAGATCGTCACACACAATCAAAACCAGTTAAGCAGCACTGACATCAGGTTCTGTTTTCAAGCGTTTTTAATCAGCGTAATCGGCAGCTCAAACGCACTCCTGGTTGCAACTCGAGAAGGAACGGGTGCCAGGTATGAGGAGAGCATCAAGCTTTGTTTGCTGCCCAAAGCCACGGCTGAACTTTTGCCACTTTCTGTTGCACTTTCAGGTTAATCAATTGGAAGAGTGTGTGATCAGGCAGAGGAGTGTCCCTGCTCAGATGTAACTGGCTGGTTTCACCGTGAGTGGCTCATCATCTTTGAGCGACAATAAAGAGTAAGTACATGCTGTTTTGTTGCCCTTTAAGACTGGAGTCTCGGTTTTATCAACAAAAAAACAATAAGCTAAATCAAGCTTTCAATAATCTATATTCAATACAGTTTTATTTGATCTTGTGTTATGAGCATTTGGCTCCTGGCAGATGCAGTGCAAGAATTAATTAGCCTCATTATCGTTTTGTAATCAGAAGAAAGTAGCTAAATGAAATGAAATATTTTTTTTGTAATATTTAGAATGATGTCATCTGAATGGCCCTAGGCACGTTAAAGGTTCATTCCGTTTTTTTACAACTTTGATTTGGGGCGAGATCTGGGAACACGGATGAAGCTAGAAACATGAGCACTCGGATGATCTGACTGATTTTTAACACACCTAAGATTAGCCTAAACTTTCTTGGAAGAGAAAACAAAGGCGAAATGCTGACTGACCTAAACTGTCTGTCGATATTATTTTATTGGCTGTGAACCACTTCGGGTCGGAGTGGATTGAGAGTTCGGAGAAAGTTCTTTTTGAATTCTGCCCAAGCTCCACTCAACGCTTTGTAGCACATAAAGACCGCAAAGAGACGCAAATAACGTTAAGAGCTGTTTGAAATGACTCAACGAGGCTGGTGAAAACATCCCTCGCTTTGTGTCTCATCACCTAGATGAACTTCCACCTGTGACTTTCAACAGCCTCGACGTTTCTTGCCTGCTTGGGAAAAATGAACGTCTAAGCACGGACATTTCTACCATGAAACAGGCTATGACTGTACAGACAAATATCTGTGAGGATCTCCGTACGGTAACAGCGGATATGAGCCAGCGCTTGTGTGTGATTGAGCGGCCTGGCTTGGGCGGAGAGGGTGCGCCCATTCCCCAGGTCAGCGAGGAGGCCCCGGGCCGAGGTGTGGAGAGTGTGGTGCAGGTGCCTGGAGCGGAGGACCTGGGTGCCGGCGCCGCGGAGGGTGCCTCGAACGCGGAGCAGAGTGGTGACACTGTGCTGTCACATGTGTGGAGCCGAGTAGTAAAGGAGGGCCGCCGTTTAAAACAGGTCAATGGAAATGCTACTATACCGCCCAAACCCCGTCTGAATCCTCCCTGAGAGAAGAAGACAGGTGGCATTGTTGGAACCAGCGCTGGGGGAAACATACAAGTTATAAAAAACTAAGCTGTTGAGTGTTTTCGCTACACCCACTGGCAAAATAATTCTTTTTTTTACATGCATTTCTGAATGTTACAAAATTGGAAGTAAGTCTTTGTAGTACCACAATTACTTCGAGGCCCACTAGAAATGAAAAAGTCTTGAATAGCCGTTATTTTAATTAGTACCATTCATGTGTTTAGAGAATCAGCAGGAAGTCACCCAGCTCAGCCTGAGAAAGACTCTAATATGCATGCATGCAGAAGCCCCGAAGACCTTGTTTATGTGTATGCGCCCGGTGAGTAAATTTCATTTGAATGAATGGAGCGCCATCCTGGAACTCTGATCATCCACACAGGTGTTTTCAGCTATCACCTGTGTTGGTGTTATCAGTTATTCTGGTTGATCAAACCTCGGCTGTATTCGAAACCGCCTACTACATACTACTGAGGAACGCAGTATGTGCTGTATACTGCGGTCGTCAGTATGAACCGATTAAAGCGATGCATTTTGCAGTATGCTAGGCCAGGCTTTAGCCTTTAAACAAGCTGTTAAAGCACTGTACAAAAAAAGAAAAAGAACTCGTACCACTATTGCAATATTATCGAAAAATACAACTTTGACTTTGTTGTTTATTTTATGTTTGTACTGTATGTTTGTATACTGCAGGTTTAAACAATTTATTCTAACAGCTCATAGTGAAATAAGACAAACAGGATCATCAATGAGGGGAGACGGTGAATATAAAACATTGCTATCTGTCAACAAGGAAATAAAAGCCCCTCTTCTACGAGACCGTTCTCTTGAGAGAGCTCCAGTTTCCGTTTTTGGCTGCTGTTGTTGTTGTTGTAACCGTAGCCTGTACCGTTCCAGCGCTTGCAGTGTGGAGAAACCGCCACAACCGCTATGTTCGCGTTTTTTTCTTTTTCAAATTCTTTGCAATGGGAGTGCCGCATTTTTACACTTTGCTACAAACGGCAGCAGCGCGACGAAGCACTGAGCGGGTATTCTGTGCTGAATGCTGTATGTTTGGTGTTTTTTCAATTTTCAACTTGGGGTAAAACTCAACAAAGACCAACCGTCACATCCAACACGTAGGCTACAAGTGCTGAACAACAACAATGGAGGAGAAATGAATACACATAGATACATCTAATCAACCAGATTAACTGAAAACACCTGTGTGAGTGTTCAAAGGCTACACCTCACACAGGTGTTTTCAGTGAATCTAATCAATGTGTTTGGGACGCACTAAACTCACTATCGACGTGTCCAGGGGACGCACCCTATTTTTTTTTCTGATAATGCTACATTGTGAACAACAAATCCGCGTTGAAATCGGCAGGACGAGAGCTAGTTAACGTTAGCTGTTAGCTCCGTGCAGGGCTGCTTACCGGCTGCTAACAGCTAACGTTAACTAGCTCTCGTCCTGCCGATTTCAACACGTGAATTTACATTAGGCTCTATTCAGTAAAGATGAGTATTGGGCGAAGGTAAATTATAATCGTTATCATGATGTGTTCAAATGTAATCTTGAGAAATGTAATTTTTGGCTAGAAACTTGATTAAATCCAGATGTTTTGAAGGAGATGTTTTCACAGCAATATAAAATAGATACTGTAATAGAGGGAATTATGACCTGTTTATCTTCCTAACAAAAACTGCTTTAATGGGAAGTGAAAAGAAAAGGGAGGACTGGTTCAGCATTATGAGACGGATGAAGCTCAGATGTTTCTGCTCTTAGGGAGCTGTTAGATTTCCTGCCAAAATGTTATCCATAATCTGATTGCGAGATATGGCCAGAGAAAGGGATTAATCGATATTTTCTGTTGACTTTGGATATCTTTGTCATCCACATAGAGAAAGTTCTGTTACTGCAGTTCTGGTATCCCATCAGTCTTTGTTTGACTCCCCCATCAGCGGGGAGGCTGTCTTATTTCCTTTTGTGGCATTAGTTTCTCTTGTGCCTCCCATTTCCCAGCGCTGGGATTCAGCCAAGTCCCTGTCACAGAGTGTACTGTACAAGGTCAGGATGTGTTTACACAGTTATAAACATGAAGACATGATTAAAACATGTTTCAGGAGAGGCGCAGATATGTTGAGTGCTGCCTCTTGGAACTGATTGTCTCCCCTCTTTAACTGATGTTGTGGATCCTCTCAACAAGGCAGAAGAAGAAGCTAAGATTTTATAATGTCGATCGTCTAAACTGAGCTGCACATCTGCATACGGCATGCAGCATTGTGTCTCTGGAAGAGCTCTGCAGGGATGCTGATTTTCATTTGCTGCTCAGTTGGTATCTTTGCAGCGCAGACTGGGTTGAGGCTGATTGGCATCATTTTGTCACGAAGGGTTAGCAGAGAGGGATAACTGAGAGGGTGCCAGACACTCCCATGTAATGGCATAACCTGCACCCAATTTAACACCCCAGACAGAGCTTCAGTGAACAAATTAAATGTAATAGTAAATGCAATCGCGTTTTAATATACTGTCACCGTATCCTCTGTCTGAAGGAGGTAGGACTAGGAGGAAGCACCTGTACTTTGTTAATATTTATCAGCAGCGCAAAAGGTTGAATTCCAAATATGACACACAGCTGTGGAATCTGTACAGCTGGGGCTAATTAAAAATAATGAGCCTCATGGTTTATCCATGTAACAGCCACAAGCTACTGATATGATGGACCTTCACCACAGCTCAACATCACAAATCAGCAAGAAAGTTATTTCACTATTCCCTGTGTGAGGTTCAAGACAGAAGACGTATCATCTCAAAAGTAAAGAAACTAATTACAGTTTTTGAAAGTGGCCTATTTTACAAATTACATTTACTTGTGCTAAAGACATGATAATTGAACAGGCGGCAACCTCCGGTTCTGAAAAGTGAAGCCAATGCGGAAGTGCCTCAAACTTGCATTGTCTCTTATAGCCAGCAGGGGGGCAACTCCTCTGGTTGCGAAAATAAGTCAGATTGTAGAGAAGTCTCTGAGAAAATGACCCTACTTCTCACTTGATTTATTACCTCAGTAAACATTGTAAACATGAGTTTATGGTCTCAATCGCTAGTTTCAAGTCTTCTTCAATACAGCATGATGTTCATTTAGTAAATTATGGTCCCATTTAGAGTCAAATAGACCATAAAGCAGGGTATGCTTTAGGGCGTGACTACCTTGTGATTGACAGGTCGCTACCACGGCGTTGTCCACCAACATGGCGACGGCCAAAAACCAAGATGGCAACGGCCAAAATGGGTCATGTCTAGAAGGTAACACTTGAGTTGGGAAACTCTCGCAAGATGGTTAAGGTTAGGCATTGATCTCGAATAGTTAAGGTTAGGGTAGGTCGTCGGGCAGCAAGTCTCATGAGAGTTTTTGCAGATTTCACATCAGATTTCACAATTTGCGGCTCACCTTCTAGAGAAAATGCCGAACTCAAGGCTTCAAAACCATAGTCCACAAACCAAATGGTGACGTTACAGTGACTACGTCCACTTCTTATATAAAGTCTATGTAACTGAAGCTACTATGTGTAGAATTTTAAAACGTGCATCTTTGACGCCCCCAGTGGTCGTATCAGGAAAGACACTGTGGCAGAATGCAAAACACCAGCCCTCTTCGTAGACTACTTCAGTTTCCACAAGGATTGTCTTGATTGATGATAAGAACAGGTTGTATATAAACAACAGAAGGCGTAATTCCCAGTTGGATTTTGTTGATTGTGTTGGAAAAGAACTAATCGCGTCATGATTTGACAGTATATGCAAACAGAAGAGGAGTGGGAAGTCTATCAATTATCTGTAAAAGGCTCCCGGGTTTATGTTAATCCCAATGAAGTGTAATAAATGACAGCTCTTGCGTCCTTGGCCTCATGGGTGGCGTTAGAAATGAAAAGCAATGGGTTAATAGAATCAAATGGTTGTACCCACTCAGCCTGACTAGATTGAACAAATTTCGTGGCAGTCTGCATATTATTTCATAAGATATCTTGTGCAAAGTTGATGTTTTGACATGAGGATGAAGAAGAGGGATACTCAGTGTCCAAAACAGTTTGTCCTGTGGGAGCGTAGCTGTGCTCTTTAAATTCCATGGCAATCTGCCCATTTAATAAATAAACTGTTTTAGCAGGAGGGTCAGGGGTTTACCAAACAGATTAGGATTAATTGTCTGGGGACCATCAACACGCAGGCCATCAATAAATCTAGCTAGCAGTTTTTGTGATATGTTGATCTGGACAAACAGAACAACATCACCGTCATTAGGCCCCAAGGTCCACTTTGGTCCAAACTGAAATATCTCAACAACTGATTGCCATGAAATTTTGTACAAACATTCAAGTTGTCCTGAGGATGAATCTTTATAACTTTGGAGATCCCCTGACCTTTTTCTCCAGTGCCACAATGAGGTTGGCATTTGTGGTTTTTAGTGAAATATCTCAACAACTGTTGCATGGATTACCATGAAATGTGGTCCACACGCTCATGTCCCCCTCCTGGTACCACGCCAAAGTTTGTCCTCCAAAGGATAGTGTGTCAGTGTCACGTTTTGCCTCACCGAGGCGTGAATATTACAAACGTGTATGAAGGTGCATTACCAGCAGGGGGATACAAAACCACTCACTTGGGTTTCGGAAAGATGTCATGGTTGGCCCTAAAATAAGTTCGTAAACAAAGTACAATATGTACAGAAACAACGTATCAAAATTAGGGCTGCGAATTTGTTTGAACGCCACTAATTTCTTTAACGCATTAACGCAACTTGCGATTTTTAGGTTGTAGCTAGCTCGTCGCGACAGAGGCTAAGTAACGCTCCAAATTTACGCTAAATTTTGGCGAGGAAAAACTGGCATGGCCATTTTCAAAGGGGTCTCTTGACCTCTGACCTCAAGATACGTGAATGAAAATGGGTTCTATAGGTACCCACGAGTCTCCCCTTTACAGACATGCCCACTTTATGATAATCACATGCAGTTTTGGACAAGTTATAGTCAAGTCAGCACACTGACACACTGACAGCTGTTGTTGCCTGTTGGCCTTGAGTTTGCCATGTTATGATTTGAGCATATTTTCATGCTAAATGCAGTACCTGTGAGGGTTTCTGGACAATAATTGTCATTGTTTTGTGTTGTTAATTGATTTCCAATAATAAATATATACATACATTTGCATAAAGCAAACATATTTGTCCACTCCCATGTTGAAAAGAGTATGAAATACTTAACAAATCTCCCTTTAAGGTACATTTTGAACAGATGTGCGATTAATTTGTGATTAATCGCGGTTAATTCTGGACTATCTTGCGATTAATCGCGATAAAATATTTTAATTGATTGACAGCCCTAAACAATATATGTCACTAACATAGCAAAAACAAAACACCGGACTCCTTTCTCCCTTTTTATTCTACGTCACTGCATTTACATTGCAGTCAGTACAGACTACATGGTGTGAGAATGACACGCCTAAAGCAAGAACGGCTTTCTTATTGCACGCTTTTGCACATTACCGTGTCATTCACACGCCTTTTCATGTGACCGGGCTGCCCCCTCAGGATGAATTGTAATATCTTTGGAGATCTTCTGGCTTTTGATCTGGTGTTATCATCAGTTCAGCTCAGATCTGAACAATTAAACAAGAGCCTTGAGTCAAGTTTTCAGATAATCTGACAAATTTACAGCGTAAACAACACGTTGCACCAGCAACATGAGCAACATCTCATTCTGTCTTTGATACCAGATGAGTCTTGACATTTTGTGCACTTAGAGCAACAAAGGCATCTAATGCAATGATAAATGCAGGCTTTTATTTTGAGTCAGCAGGATTTCGATGATGGAGTTTCACCTCAGTCAATCCCACCTGCTGTTTTCTTCCCGCCACGGATCGATTTTTAGACCAGAGAGGTCTAAAGGCTGTCTTTCCTGCTCTTTCTCACACTGTTTTTTTCTCATCTCTGCTGCTTCGTTTCTCCACGCTGTGCTTTATACCCTCGACTCTCACTGTCCTCTTTATGCTCTGTCGCATTTCCAAATCTCTCTCTTCTCTTTATTACTTTGAATTTTTGCTCTAACTGGACATTAATCTTTAATGGGAATACAAGATTGATAGTTACAGAGAACAGAGGGGATAGCAATTACCTGGATGTGTAGAAATAAAGATATGCAGAGGCAGGAACAAAATGAGACTAGAGAACAGAAGCATTCATGAATATGATACTTTTCAAAACACGGCTTAACACATCAATAAAAAGCATAAAAACAACATCAAAATATGGAAATAAAAGATGCATAAAGGATACGGCACTAATAACCTAAGCTATTAACTACTATGGATGTCAGAGTTGTATTTAGCAAGCGGTGTCATTGGCATTTTAGAGAGCCCACCTCTGTCTACTGATATTTCATTAAATTAGGCCCATAACACATCTAGAAGAGGGATTAAAAATAAGTTCTTTGCCCGATCCCACGCAGGCCCGCAGATATTGCCATGCATTCCCAATCAGTCTGCAACGGCTCAGAGCTGTCCCATTATGAAATCTGCAAGTGTGTGAGGGCTTTCTTGTGGACTTTTAAAGCCCTTTGTGCACACATTCAGCAGGTCTGCATTCATGCAGATTTTGCTCGAGCAACCCCACAATTTATAGGAGTTTTGCAACATTAAAACAGGGATGAGGTGAAGGCTGTAAGCATAATGAAACAACACATGGAAGAGGCTGGCGAGAACACAAGCAAGCACTGTGTGTTTAGTATCCTACTATGTCATGATTATGCAACCCAATATCACACCAAAATGTGTAATATACCCGCCTGTCCAGGTGTGAATATTACACCCGTGTATGAAGGTGCAGTACCAGCAGGGGGCAACAAAACCATTCACTTAAGGCTCAGACACACCAACCGGGTGCGGTGTGTTCAAGTGCAACTTTTTGGCCACGACAAAGGCCGACCGTTGAGTCACCTCACGTCACCTTTGTCTCGGCCAAAAAGTTGCACTCGAACAAACCACAAAGACTACAGCCGATGGCCAGTTAGCACGTACATTCTGCGCCTGCGTGATATAAAATAACTCTCCACACCAGCAGGCGACGGTAGTCTGTATTCGTCATTCAAAAAGGGAAAACGGGAAGACCGAGGACGATGGATATACAAGCCGTTGTTATGATACGTACATGAAACAAAGCGGCGTTTGTCACTCTCACTCACCACTTAGCTTCATTCCAGATGTCGTTGTGAAAATATCCGTGTGTTGGAATGATCAGATGAGATGAAGATGAAAAATGAGAAGAGCCTTACTCGTTTGCTTGATTTCCTCACTTCCGTTTCTCTTCTCGTGCACTGATTTGTTTTAGCTGGACAGCCAATCAGAGAGACTTGTCTCACTGACAGGCAGCGCCGCCGATTCAACATGCTGAATCGGCCGAAAAACATCCGACACGGGCAGACTAGAGCCGACGGTGCGGGACACACTGCAAAAAACTAGGCCAACAGATGCTCACCGACGGCCCCAAACCATTGACCATCAGCTTGGTGTGTCAGGGCCCATAGGTTTAGGCAACAAAACCACTCACTTAGGGTTCAGAAAACCATCATGGTGAGCCTTAAAATAAGTACGTAAACTAAGTATAATATGTACGGAAAACACGTCACAAACATCACTAACATAACTTACAAAACAACCGGTCTCCTTGTTGAAAGTTCTGTGTTTGTTGGACCCATCCACCTCTCCTCCCGTCCACCATAAGCAGTCTTTCCCCCTTTATATTCTACGTCTCTACCTCTGAGCGTAGCATATTTATGCGGTTGCATTTACATTGCAGTCAGTACAGACTACATGGCGTGAAAATGCAAGAACGCCTAAAGCAAGAACGGCATTCTTATTACACGCTTTTGCCTTGCACATTATTGTGTCATTCACATGCCTTTTCGTGTGACCGAGCTAGATTATGATTTTTGAATTTGTTTTTCTTAAAGGGGTACTCTAGAAATATAGTATTGCACTCCATACAGTTGGATGAATAACAAGAGACATGTTAAAAAAAAACAATGGTCCAAATGGAAGCAGCGGAGGCCGAGATATCCAAGCTTCAAGCTCCAAAAACACTGCATCCTACACTTCCCATAATGCAACTTGATAGCTTCTTTCATTGGACTGAATCCAGTGATGTGAGGTGGAGTGGCCTTTCATTATACTCTGATTTTCACCTTTAATGATGTAAGCGTGAACATGTTGAGTCACATAATGTCGGCGGCGCTTTAACAGGACCCTGTTGCGCAGTAAGAAGAAAAACACTGTAACATTAGAGAATTCTCCGTGTAGTTCGCTAGAACTGGTGCAGGATTTCATTCCCCAGTCCCCAGTGGATGCAGAAAAAGAAAAAGAAACACGTAACTGCCTGAGGAAGTGTCAGAGAAGTGTTTTAAAAGCATTTTACACTTCGACGTCTGGAATTCATTAGCACTGGGCCCTAGAAATAATCCTTTCTTATTATTCATGTGGCGGGAAAAGAAAAGAAAATGCATGCACTTGCCACACTGCTTGTCCACCTGTATCAATACCTAACTGGGTTTTCTCTCTGAAAAACCTTGATCTTGAAAACGCTATTTCCAGGTTAACAAAATAAAGCTCTCAGCTGGCTTTTAGCTCACAGAGAATAATCGTGTGTTTTTAGTTTTGAATTACAGAGTAACTATTATTCTGACCTTGAAAGTCTCTTAGTAGAGCTTGTCTTTGCATGTGCTATACAGCCCTCGTCATAAAGCGAGGGATCTCCGTGCAGCAGACCACACACACTCTGCAGCCGACCTCAAACATTTTTATAGGTGATTTATGCTATAGGAGGGAGTTTGAGATTCATACACTGATGCCTCAGAAGGGGGATAAAGCTCCCTAAAATACCCTAATATTAAAAATGTTCATACCACCTTTCTTGGAATTATGGGAGATGACTGAAATACTTCAAAGGAAACTACACTGCTGGTCATATATGTATAAAGGTGTGTTTTAACAAGTGTTTCTGATTTACAGGAGGCCCTGCTGAAGACTGGGGAGCATGTAAGTAATGAAGACCTGCAGATTAAAAACTATGATGAATGGACACATCAGGACACAAAACCTCCGGTACTAGGTGAAGTTTTTTTTTTCTTCTCCTCTTTCTACATCTGCTTCTATGCCAGTATGTCACTATCAGACTGCAAACATGGGAGCGACACCCAAACGGAGCACGCTCGCAGCCTCCACAGCTTGCCCATGGCTGAGAACTATGGGAAAAGGCCTGTCAGGACATTGTTTGACTTCAGGCACACAAACGTAACTGAAAACCTGGTTGTCAAGTGGACTCTGGCGTTGACACTGGCCAACCTGCAGAGCTTCTCAAAAGTCAAAGTGGTTAGCTTCCTGATGGCCGTGACGCTGATGTTCCTCATCATGGTTTCCTACATCCTGACGTCGGACAGGATAGGACTTTTGCTCACGCCGCCGCCCTATCAGCCCAGACCTGCAGTCGTCCCAACCAGCACAGCAGCAGCAGCAGCAGCAGCAGCAGCAGCAGCAGCAGCAGCAGCTGAAGTTTCCTCCAAAAAGAATTTATTAGACACGAAGCTGCTGGTGAAGAGCATCGGCTCCAAACTGGAATACAAACCCAGGAAGGTGCCTGACGAGAAGGATGTCATTGGAACGGACTCTAATGTAAGTCTGTGGAAAATTGGTCTGACTCATTTTTGCTGTACATGAGTGGGGGCCAACTAAAATAAAGGATGTTTTTGTTATAGTTCCAGGCTGCAATTATGCAATGTTTTCACTCAAAAATATGCTGGCAAATGATCATTCAGGCCACACTGGAAAATGTTAATAAGTGACCGCTATGATTGCTTTATTTCTTGTTGACAAAAGTGGAGACCGACAAATAGCAAACACCTTACAATCAAGCCTGCAGTAAACAGCTGTTTGGTGGAGCTCATAATGACCAGTGTTTGTTGAGACTGAGAGGCGTTGTTTCAACTTGGAGCCAAAGTCCGTAGGGCTGTAATGTAAATATCAGGTTACGTGTCCCGCTAAGTGTTGCTAAGGACCCGCTGACTGCTGTTACTATGTACTGTAATTCTCCCGTGTTTGGTGCGTGTTCTCATCATGCTTCCCCGCGTTACCCTACATCATGTTGATGTCTGAGGCATCAGAAACTCTGACACTGTACAACACTGTAAATCACAATTACAGAGATAGCAACACAAGCAAGTCAGTACGTTGAATACCAATTAGTGGTATGTGTCTGTGTTCAACACATGAACTGAGTTTTCAAAGCCACGTGCAGTACCCGATTCTACACATTCTCACTCCCAACTCGTCAAATACCGCCGCTTGGTCAGCGCCCCTCGGCATCGGAGACCGACGCACGGGTTACCCCTCTTGCGTTACTTTTGGAGGGATCGGGGACGGCGTGTCAATATACTCTCCTTACATGCATAGTGTCCTTTCAAAATAAATTTATGTTTTCACAGGAAGTTAGGTTTACAGTAGGCAACACAACCACTTAGTTAGGGTTAGGAAACGGTCGTGGTTGACGTTAACTTCACTGACTAGCGACTTGTGTGACTCACGTGACTAACGACTCACGTGACTCATGGGACTGACAATACCGACGAGTCACGTGACTAAAGACTGACGTGACAAAATAAGTCAACGTTACTGTCATACGGGACACGAACCGGTCTCCCATCCACCACCCCTCCTGACTGCCCTTAACATTTTCATGCTATTAATACTACGTCACTTGCTCCAACCGTTGAATAACGCCTCGGGTGGGTTTACTTGGAGTTACTTGAAAGCCCGGTTCGTTACATACTGTTGCTAAAGGGTGCTTCCGTGTGTTGGTTTCCGATGGCCATTAAATGCACGTTATCGATGGCTATAAGTCTCATAGATGTGGGTCAGTAGGGGCCTATACGTTGTAAAAGTGAAAGCGAAAATGAAAAGCAACCCGTTGTAAAACTGCATAAAACATTACGTTTTGAGCACAAACAAAACAGCTTCTTTAGGTTTAGGCAACAAAAACACTTAAAGTTTAGGGAAAAACATTGTGTTTTGGCTTAAAATAACTACGTTTTAAAAGTGAAACTTGACGCTTGTGAACACAAAGACAACTACATGTTGGTATCACATGGGATGCACACCCCGGTCTCTCGGCCTGTTTTGTGTCCTATGCATCGCCCCCAACCTCCACCTCATTTGGAGTTTACGTTGTCTATACTACAGCGCATGACTTCCCCTTCTACTCCTGTCATAATTACTACGGTTGCTAGAGGTCGCTGTTATCTTCTTTTATACCTTCTTTTGGTGGTCGACCATGTGAATAGATGACAAAACCTACAATTGGGTGGCTGACCCTCATCTATTGGGCTTATAACCTCATGTCATGTGGCCCTAAGTGATGGATGTTTTGTTACTTTTTATGTCAACTTGTAACTGCTGGCGTACGGTGTAAATGGCATGAATTGAAATTAGCTGCTGTTCTCCATAAAAAGTACAATCTACCGCCTTTTACCAGCCACCGTCTGTAACAACACCACAAGCTGCAACCTTCACAAGATGACAAATGTTACCTATGACAGTTTCACCAGAAAGATGATATCCTTCTCCATCTCATGATTCACCGAAGGGCTACAGTATATTATAGTGTTTCTGTTATTTTTGTCAACCCTCTGTATTCCCTGGTTTTGTTTTGTTCCTCTCTGCAGTTGTTCTCCGTAATTCCTCGCCATTTCCTGCCCGGCATCAAGAGCCCTTGCTGGTATGAGGAGTTCTCCAATGAGCTCGGCGCTGATCCGTACAGGAGGAACCTCTTCAGTCTGCGCTCACAGGGCTTCAAGACTGTATATGACCGCCTGAGGACCGACTTCCACCGGCACTTACTCCACAGCGACGGCAAACTGTTTCGTCTACGCTGCCTGCCGTTCTTCTACATCATCGGCCAACCGAAGTCTGGCACAACTGACTTGTACCACAGACTGCGGATGCATCCAGAGGTCAAGTTCAGCAAGATGAAGGAGCCACACTGGTGGACCAGGAAACGTTTTGGTAAGTCTTCAAGAGATGGATGGTGTTTCTAATATTCTGAGGATGGTTGAAGCTAGCTGATAGATTGAAAGATAGTTATAACTGAGGACTGAATTCATCCAAAAGAAAGAAACAGATGGCAGAAAATACATTTATTTAAAATAGAGCTGCAGCCAATAGTTGATGAGTCGATTGAAGCAATTATTTTGCTAATCAATTAGCTGCTTTTCCCAGACATTCTATATTTTTGAGTTTTGGACCATAGGCCGGACAAATCAAGACATTTATTGATTTCACCTTGAGCTCTAGGATATAGTTTTGGACATTTTTCACATTTTTCTGATGATTTATGGACCAAATGATTAATCAATTAATCCAGAAAATAAGGCACATTAATGGATTATGAAAGTAATTTAAAGAGAACCAGAACCAGGACTGTGTGGGACAGACTGTCAGACCCTGCTGCAGTAAAATGAGAGGTTTTCTAAAGGGATTCTGGTGCTTGGAAACACTACCGTTTTTGTCCACGGGGACTGCAAAATCAACACAAAATGAAAGTTCCTTAGTAGCTTTAAGGAAAATTATGTAATTTTTTTACAATTCACAATTTAAATTTCATACATTAAATTCTGATTCAGAATTAACAATCTAAATAAAAACAATAGAGCACATAATTTATACAAATAAATTCTAATTCAGCAGTATGAAAATGTCCAGATTAACTGCTTGTCTGCAAGCTAGAAAACCAACCTTCCACCACTGACTATAAATGAAGACACTCTGCAGCTGCTTCACAATAAAATGCTTTTACTGTGAGATGCTTGCAGGGAGTCGCTGTATTATAACAGAATATGTAAATTGAAAAAAAAGGAAAAGCATTACACTTTGTAACTATTGTTCTGTGTCTGTTATCGGCCTTTTTGTCTCTATTCAAATGTTTCCCTGTATGGAAAGGACTATTCTCCAATAACTAAGGCTTTTAAATCAACCTGATTCAAGGATTACAAAATCAAATAAATGCATTTTATGGTGAAGAAGTCTATAACAGTGTACGTGATGAGTGATATTTTGATGTTCCTCGGGGTGCGAGGTTATATCCGTTTCAAAGATGGTTTCCAGAAAAAGTTTCCTGTGGAAGATTACCTGGATCTGTTTGACTGGGCAGCCCACAACATCCAAGAAGGAATCAGTGGAAATTCATCTGGAGACCACCGTGCACTCATAACAGGTGAACACATGTGAAAGTGTTTGGTTTGGTATTGTTACTGTCCATAGTACATCAGATGGAATAATCTGTTGCCCTTGTAGTTTTCATTTGGTGTTTTCTGAGGACAGCCGAACAATTGGATCCTGACCATGAAGTCTCTCTTGTTTTTCCTTTCCTTTGTTGTCAGGTCTCGCTCTTTTTCAGTGGCTCTGACCTCAGGAGCACTACAGTGGTGGCGCTCACATATTCTAGATATTCTGTGGTCTAAGATATGTTGTCTTTAGAAGTGTTCACAGAATCTCAAAGGCCGCTGGGCGCTGTCACAACCTTTATTCACTCTCCATGCATTTGTGATTATAAATGAGGTCAACATATTCTCATGCAACGGTTCCTATGATATCTTTTTCATACGTTTTGAGCTACTGTAGAAACATGGCAGCCCGTTCCGTATGTAGATATAAACGGCTCATTCTAAGGTAACGAAAACACAACTGTTTTTATTTTCAGGTGATTATACACTAAAGAAAGCATACTTATTAATTATTTAATTATTCCATTTCTGCCAATAGATCCCCCTAAATGTTACACACTGTTCCTTTAATATATACAAACACCTTATTTGGATTTTGCATGGTTACTGATAATAAATGACTATTCACTTTTAAAATCTAAAAAGTTGCAACTGCACTGTCACAAATCTCTTGGAGGACATGATGTTACCAGATAAGGAAAAGTGTGTGCAACATCTCATATTTTGGTCTATAAAGTTCAGCTCAACTTTGCTACATTATGCCAGAGTATCCGCACTACTCGCTGCATTTTAAATGAACTGTTGTTACCCAAGGCGATGCTCAGACTATCAGTGTCTTGACAGTTGACGCCAGTGCATCCACTATGTGGGACAACCAAGCCTGGAGCTATCTTCACAGAGACAGGGAGGAGACAGAGCCCCCGTTCCTGGCCCAGGACTTTATCCACACTGTCCAGCCCGATGCCAAAATCATCATCATGCTCAGAGATCCGGTAGAGAGGTACTGTAGACAAATCCATCCACACATCTGCCTGTATAGATACAGTTGTGATTTTCAGTTTGGATTTTCCTGCAGAGCATATTTACTCCTGCTGTTCGTCCAGCAAAATGTTCTTTTGTGGTTCCAACTGGCTTACAACTCTGTTTCTTTCTGTTCCCAGACTTTATTCAGACTACCTGTACTTTAAGATGGCCAACAAGTCAGCAGAGGACTTCCATCAGAAGGTCGTAGAGTCTGTACAGTTGTTTCAGTCCTGCCTGTCTGAGAGGTCACTTCGTTCCTGCGTCTACGGCACTAGCCTCTCCAACACCATGCCGGTTAGTTGAATTGTTGTTATAACTACAGATTTGAATAACTATATTTAATTCAGCTTAAAAACAAACATCTAATTTCTTCTCTGAGATTTTCTACCTGTCCTCCGAGTGGTTGTAAATGGGATTTACTGCACTCTCGTTGTGTGCAGGGAAAAATACAGCCAACTAGCTGACCGGAGTCACTTCAGACCCTTCAGCATATCCTATCAGGCAGCGCTCCCTCGGGAGTGAGCTGAGTTATGAGCTCTGTCGGTCGTCACCCCTAATCACAGCATGTCAGTGACAGCACTGTTATCCAGGGAGATTTACTACAGTGAAAGCAGCAATCAGCTCGACCTGAAGCCATTGGAACAGCAACACAATCCATCTGGAATCTAACAAAAAACATTCAGAAAAAAATACTGTTGCGTTCTTTTTGTTTACACGACTGAGATGAGATGATGAGATGAAGATCAAAATCTGTCTGTGTCACTCTGATTGTGAATCTCAGCACAGTCCCTTAGTTTGGCATTGCACTGTGGTGCCCTCTTGAGGACTATGGGTGTCTGTGCATCTGGATAAAATGGAAAAAACTTGTCGCTCATAATTGAACCATTTAACAAACAGGAATTAAACAATGACTTTATGAATGACTTTAAATGCACAAAATGATCAATACAGTTACTGCTACAAATGTGGGTCACAATTACAGGGTAACAAGTATTTGGTGTCCCTATACGGAATATGTCCATCATATATCCAATTGGTTTGTTTCATATTCTCTTTACATTGTCAACATTTTTTGTTTTGGTCTGATCTTAAGCTCGTGTAAATATCCATCAGATCTTAATTATATACAGTATTTTAATTTCTTTTAAAGGTTACATAATTTCCTTAATAAACTGGCCACTGTAGTTTTTAGCAAACGTTACTCAAACAGGAGTAAGTAGTGCATTTGTTGGCAACTATTTGCGAGTATTAATGGCCGCAGGACAGTGCATGCGTCAACTTAAAATAAACTACAGTATCCATGTTCATCATAATGAAAGAACATGTGACCCAGTGCAACAGAGTGACTCACTGATGGGTTTTTAATAGTTGTTTGACAATGATGAGCTCTATGACACAGAGGTTACATCAGGCTTTGGACACACAGACAATACTTGTTAGCATGACCAATTTACTTTTCAATGAATTTGTTGACAATTGCAAAAACAATGATGGCTGTCAATCGATTAAAATATTTAATCACGATTAATCGCAAGCTAATCGCACATTTTTTATCCATTCAAAATGTACCGTAAAGGGAGATTTGTCAAGTATTTAATACTCTTATCAACATGGGAGTGGGCAAAAATGGTGCTTTATGCAAATGTATGTATATATTTATTATTGGAAATCAATAAACAACACAAAAAAATGACAAATATTGTCCAGAAACCCTCACAGGTACTGCATTTAGCATAAAAAATATGCTCAAATCATAACATGGCAAACTCAAGCTCAACAGGCAACAACAGCTGTCAGTGTGTCAGTGTGCTGACTTGACTATGACTTGACATTGAAAATGGCCATGCCAGATTTTCCTCGCCGAAATTTAGTGTAAGTTTGGAGTGTTATTTAGCCTCCTTCAACAACAAGCGTGTGGCATGATTGGTACCAATGGATTCCTTAGGTCCAGCATATTCACTCTAGCTTTAAAACTGAACCCGCTACAACCTAAAAATCGCAAGCTGCGTTAATGCGTTAAAGAAATTAGTTACGTTAAAACAAATTTGCGTTAAAGCGTTATGAAAAAGTCTTTAAAGTCGATTTCCATGTAGTATTGAAATGATTTTGTCTACCACCTGTACGTCTGCTGTTGACTTTTTCCACCGAAGAACACTTTAAGAACTTCTTGTTCATGTATAATTAACAGTTGACCTTGGAAACAGCAGTTGATGGAACAATCTCACCACAGGAGACTTATGATGTTGACTTATTTCAAATTCCCCCCCCCACAGGTGAGGCTAACTTTGGGGATGTACGTAGTCTTCTTGCTGGACTGGCTGACAGTTTTCCAAAGGGAGCAGATCCTAGTTCTTCGACTCGAGGACTACTCGACCAACCTCAAAGTGACAATCAAGAAAGTCTTTGATTTTCTGACTGTAGGTACGTATCCAGAAAGCACCTTCACCTGGCTGTGTATCTATGTGGTTGTTTCTGCCTCTGGCCATCACTTCTGTATTGTTAAGGACTCTGCCATCCTCCCTGCAGGTCCTGTGTCACAGCAGGTGGAGGCAGCAGTGACCAGACATTCCATGTCTAACACCCGGCGGATGGCGGACAGGAACGTGGGTCCTATGCTTCCAGCTACCAGAGACTTCCTCAGGGAATTTCACCGGCCCTTCAACCATAAACTGGCCAGTGTGTTGGACAATGAGGCCTTCCTCTGGAGCAACAACTGAAGGGCCATGAGCAATGTGGATGGATGTGAATGAACAACCAGAGCAAGAAGCTAAAGCAGGAATGCCTATTGATAGAAATAAATATACAGTGGGAGAATTCATACACAGGTGAATAGTTGTATATGGGGTTATATGAAGGTCTGAATAGGTGTATGATGTTTTGTTTGTGCTATTTATTTGCTCTTGAAAGAATGTGAGTGACTCATCGAGTCAAGATGAGAATAATAAAATAAGCTGAATTTTATTTTTTTACATTTGTTGAAAAGCTATCGTATAACTGCTAAAAGTCCACAAAATGCACCACAAATTCATTAATCTACACACTGTAAACAATTGCTGTTAATTTACAGCAGGATTTCAACAGTATTAACCTGTTATTGCTAAAAAACAGTGCTTTACTGTTAATACAAAAGAAAATCTGTTAAATAACGCTCATTGACCGTTTTTTAACTGAACTATAATGTATTCTTAAAAAACAGCACTTTACTGCTGATCAACTGTCTAAAGTGTCATAAGTAACAGCTTCATGCAGTATTTTTTGAATTCTGGGAAGAGCAATTTCACCTGATCTGCACATGTGAGGCTGGATCCGTTCTTTTCTTCATCCATCCCCATCTTACTGATTATTTGGTGAGTAGTAATTTTATTTAATTAATAAATCTGTGCAAAGTCTATCAGTGATGTTTCCAGTTAGTTTGCATTACTGAATATGTGCATATCATGATAGAGGGATTCAGCAGCTAGCTAGACTTTCACAGATGATTGCATATTAATCAGACAACACAAGTTGCTCATTTTAATTTCTATGTATCCAAGTTAATATCTAAGTTAATGTGTGGACACATGTATTTTGCCAGTGAATTCATGCATAACGATAGACTTGACGGTGTATACATTTTACAGTCTATGGAAGTCACTTCAACATTTGAAGTAACATTAACACTTCAGTGCACGTTGGTTATTGGGTGTTAATTCAGCAGAGCAGATTCAAAATTAAAGGCAAGGTTAAGCTAGCTAACTAGTGTTTTTGAATGGTATCTGAAAACCACATGGTTTAGAAAAATGAGCACCATTGGACATAGAGTATCTGTTTTTGCATGTGGACTCTTCACATGTGGCTTCAAAACCACCTCTGATTGTACCATGGTGACTTAGTTGTATGAGCATCAAAATCAACAGTTCTTTTTTCTGCCACTACTTTTCTGTGACAATAACAACTTCACCTATCTGCATGTCACTGTGCTAATATTGTCACTTGGGGCAGATGAAATGAGAGGCAGCAACTGTGGATTAGTTTTGTGGTTCCAACTGGCTTACAACTCTGTTTCTTTCTGTTCCCAGACTTTATTCAGACTACCTGTACTTTAAGATGGCCAACAAGTCAGCAGAGGACTTCCATCAGAAGGTCGTAGAGTCTGTACAGTTGTTTCAGTCCTGCCTGTCTGAGAGGTCACTTCGTTCCTGCGTCTACGGCACCAGCCTCTCCAACACCATGCCGGTTAGTTGAATTGTTGTTATAACTACAGATTTGAATAACTATATTTAATTCAGCTTAAAAACAAACATCTAATTTCTTCTCTGAGATTTTCTACCTGTCCTCCGAGTGGTTGTAAATGGGATTTACTGCACTCTCGTTGTGTGCAGGGAAAAATACAGCCAACTAGCTGACCGGAGTCACTTCAGACCCTTCAGCATATCCTATCAGGCAGCGCTCCCTCGGGAGTGAGCTGAGTTATGAGCTCTGTCGGTCGTCACCCCTAATCACAGCATGTCAGTGACAGCACTGTTATCCAGGGAGATTTACTACAGTGAAAGCAGCAATCAGCTCGACCTGAAGCCATTGGAACAGCAACACAATCCATCTGGAATCTAACAAAAAACATTCAGAAAAAAATACTGTTGCGTTCTTTTTGTTTACACGACTGAGATGAGATGATGAGATGAAGATCAAAATCTGTCTGTGTCACTCTGATTGTGAATCTCAGCACAGTCCCTTAGTTTGGCATTGCACTGTGGTGCCCTCTTGAGGACTATGGGTGTCTGTGCATCTGGATAAAATGGAAAAAACTTGTCGCTCATAATTGAACCATTTAACAAACAGGAATTAAACAATGACTTTATGAATGACTTTAAATGCACAAAATGATCAATACAGTTACTGCTACAAATGTGGGTCACAATTACAGGGTAACAAGTATTTGGTGTCCCTATACGGAATATGTCCATCATATATCCAATTGGTTTGTTTCATATTCTCTTTACATTGTCAACATGTCAACCATCTTGTTTTGGTCTGATCTTAAGCTCGTGTAAACATCCATCAGATCTTAATTATATACAGTATTTTAATTTCTTTTAAAGGTTACATAATTTCCTTAATAAACTGGCCACTGTAGTTTTTAGCAAACGTTACTCAAACAGGAGTAAGTAGTGCATTTGTTGGCAACTATTTGCGAGTATTAATGGCCGCAGGACAGTGCATGCGTCAACTTAAAATAAACTACAGTATCCATGTTCATCATAATGAAAGAACATGTGACCCAGTGCAACAGAGTGACTCACTGATGGGTTTTTAATAGTTGTTTGACAATGATGAGCTCTATGACACAGAGGTTACATCAGGCTTTGGACACACAGACAATACTTGTTAGCATGACCAATTTACTATTCAATGAATTTGTTGACAATTGCAAAAACAATGATGGCTGTCAATCGATTAAAATATTTAATCACGATTAATCGCAAGCTAATCGCACATTTTTTATCCATTCAAAATGTACCGTAAAGGGAGATTTGTCAAGTATTTAATACTCTTATCAACATGGGAGTGGGCAAAAATGCTGCTTTATGCAAATGTATGTATATATTTATTATTGGAAATCAATAAACAACACAAAAAAATGACAAATATTGTCCAGAAATCCTCACAGGTACTGCATTTAGCATAAAAAATATGCTCAAATCATAACATGGCAAACTCAAGCTCAACAGGCAACAACAGCTGTCAGTGTGTCAGTGTGCTGACTTGACTATGACTTGACATTGAAAATGGCCATGCCAGATTTTCCTCGCCGAAATTTAGTGTAAGTTTGGAGTGTTATTTAGCCTCCTTCAACAACAAGCGTGTGGCATGATTGGTACCAATGGATTCCTTAGGTCCAGCATATTCACTCTAGCTTTAAAACTGAACCCGCTACAACCTAAAAATCGCAAGCTGCGTTAATGCGTTAAAGAAATTAGTTACGTTAAAACAAATTTGCGTTAAAGCGTTATGAAAAAGTCTTTAAAGTCGATTTCCATGTAGTATTGAAATGATTTTGTCTACCACCTGTACGTCTGCTGTTGACTTTTTCCACCGAAGAACACTTTAAGAACTTCTTGTTCATGTATAATTAACAGTTGACCTTGGAAACAGCAGTTGATGGAACAATCTCACCACAGGAGACTTATGATGTTGACTTATTTCAAATTCCCCCCCCCACAGGTGAGGCTAACTTTGGGGATGTACGTAGTCTTCTTGCTGGACTGGCTGACAGTTTTCCAAAGGGAGCAGATCCTAGTTCTTCGACTCGAGGACTACTCGACCAACCTCAAAGTGACAATCAAGAAAGTCTTTGATTTTCTGACTGTAGGTACGTATCCAGAAAGCACCTTCACCTGGCTGTGTATCTATGTGGTTGTTTCTGCCTCTGGCCATCACTTCTGTATTGTTAAGGACTCTGCCATCCTCCCTGCAGGTCCTGTGTCACAGCAGGTGGAGGCAGCAGTGACCAGACATTCCATGTCTAACACCCGGCGGATGGCGGACAGGAACGTGGGTCCTATGCTTCCAGCTACCAGAGACTTCCTCAGGGAATTTCACCGGCCCTTCAACCATAAACTGGCCAGTGTGTTGGACAATGAGGCCTTCCTCTGGAGCAACAACTGAAGGGCCATGAGCAATGTGGATGGATGTGAATGAACAACCAGAGCAAGAAGCTAAAGCAGGAATGCCTATTGATAGAAATGAATATACAGTGGGAGAATTCATACACAGGTGAATAGTTGTATATGGGGTTATATGAAGGTCTGAATAGGTGTATGATGTTTTGTTTGTGCTATTTATTTGCTCTTGAAAGAATGTGAGTGACTCATCGAGTCAAGATGAGAATAATAAAATAAGCTGAATTTTATTTTTTTACATTTGTTGAAAAGCTATCGTATAACTGCTAAAAGTCCACAAAATGCACCACAAATTAATTAATCTACACCTGTTAACCCTCTGAGCCCCACAATACACCTGTTTTTTTTTCTTTTTTAGGAGGTACAGGGGGTCTTTAGGGGGAGATAACAGGTCGACAGTAGATGTCACATAGAAGTGGTGTACATCATCTGAAAGCTGGGAGCCTGAAGTTTAATTTGAGATGCAGCTCAGCACTGTTTGTCAAATTGTCATTATCAGAAATAAACATGAATTAATTCATTAATTAAAATAAATTGTGAAAGTGTATAAGGGTTTAGAACATGATGATAGAAGTATATGATGGCCATTCCCACGACCTATTATGTCTCATATATTGCCGCAGCAATTTTTGGGTTGATACCATTTGTTACACACATTTGGTGCTTAATTTAACCATTTTTTTACTGCGCGATAATTAGAAAACATAGATCGATTGCTGTGATCTGGTATCAAAAACTTTTGACATTTGGAGATTTCTGCAAGAATTGCATTTTTTGCCGACTGGATGGTGAACACTTCTATTCTGGAAGCTCAGAAACCCCCTTATTGTCAATCTACCTAGAAATTCCATCCATCCTCTGAATGCCCTAGGTCTCTAGTTTGTGGCTGTAAAGTTTCATGAGGCTGTGATTATCCTAGAGGTCAACACAGGTCATTTTATACAGTGAGGTCAAGTTTCAAAAAATGGTCTCACTAGAATGAAATGGCTACTATGGGGACTAACATCATCAAACATGAATGGAGTTGGGCTCATTGGATCCACAAGAGTCTCAGCTTTACAGTGATACCTAATTTATGTAATTCAAGACTGTTTATGGACCCCAGTATGCAGAAATATTAAAATACATCACTTTTAGAATAGGCAAAATAACACATTTATACTGCATGCATAAAACTGCATGGTTTTTGCCCAAAATTGCATGGGATTACTATAGGGTGGGCATATCTGTAAAGGGGAGACTTGTGGGTACCCATAGAACCCACTTTCATTCACATATCTTGCGGTCAGAGGTCAAGGGACCCCTTTGAAAATGACTATGCCAGTTTTTCCTCGCCAAAATTTGGCCTATCTTTGGAGGGTTATTTAGCCTCCTTCCCAACAAGCTTGTTGTTACTAAAGGATTCCTTAAGTTTTTTAATTTCATATGATATATGTTCCTTCAGTCTAGCTCTAAACCAGCTGTAGCCTCTGAAAGACAGTAAACTTGGTCAGGATCCCACAGTTCTCAGGGGGTTAGATAAAGCTTTCTCTTCATTTATGGCTCAAAGGCTGAGCTTTGATTTTCTGTAAAAAAAAAAAAAGAAAAAAAAAAGCATCCCCTGTCCTATTTTTATTCTCCGTTTCGCCTGAATATTAGCCAGAAAGATACACAAAAACTAATTTAAAACTCGTAACAATACATTTCAGAGCATCCAAGAAAAAATCAACAGTCCTCACTTAAAAAGGACACATAATATTATAATGATTTTACAGCACTGGTTTTTGCACAATGTGTGTCGTCAGGGAAAGCCAAGATATTTCAATACCAGCAGTTGAAGTGTTCAAACCTCTTAAACCTCACTGACCCGATAATGTAGTCATCATGCTCATGTTCTGGGATTAAACACAAGAGGGCACTAACGCACAAAACTCCAGTAGTTCAACATCCGAACACTCTGTTCTGCAGACCTGCTGTGACATATGAAGGATACAATACAGCTCAATGCCGGTTGTTTAAGCCTCCCCATACAGAATAATAAATTATAATTTCCTTTCTCAGTGATTAGGATTTCATATACAGCATTATAGGCCATTGTGCATATCACCAGGTACAACATATCTTTAGGCTGCTCCATCATTGCAATAATAAAACATTGAAATACTATAACAAACCAAATACGTAGTATAACCGAACCAAAAGGATGGAATCCAGTGGAGAGTTTAATAGTGTAGAAGTCAATCAGACCTTATGACCCGACTCCATCGTCCAGGCACCAGACTGAACCCTGCAATCAAATTCCTCCAGGTGATCATAATAATTATACATTTACACAGAAACCACATTGACAAAAATAGAAAAAAGTGCAATGGAGAAAAAAATAACTGTTCTTGCATAGGTACCCACTGTAATTTACCTGTATATATAGGTATAGGGGAGACCAGGGATGGTAGTAACACCTTTAGTTTAAGCATCGGTAACTCAGTGGTTGTTCTTGGTAGATCTCTAAAACTTTAATACACGGTACCCATATTTGTCTACTAACAATAAAACCACACAATCACACATTATGTGAGTTTATGTTAATGCAAAGAGTTCCGTTGTTACAACCTACCCCACTACTGGGTGAGCTGTAACACTTGCTGTGGATAGATGTAACAATAAGAGGTAATTTGCTGAAATAAGATCCTCGCTATCCAATTTATGCAAGAACTCTATTGAATAATAAAGAATCAATTTCATAACTTTAAATTAAGCACAAAAACAATTGCTTTTGTGTGTTTGTGTGATTGTGGACTGTATTCCTGAGTGTGCTTGCGTCACATAGGCCTAAGGTTTCGATCACTGTCACAGTTGTGGTAAATGTAGATGGCTGCCGCTGGGGCCAGCTTTTCCACCTCAGCCAAGCACATTTTATTCATTTTATTTCAAGATTTTTCGGCATTTCAAATCAGGTTTGTTTTATGCGCACATTGAAAATGCGCATGAAAACAGGTGGATGGAAATGCACCATGTGATCAGGCTCTTCGGACAGTTGCAAAGTCAGTAGGCTACTGCTGATAAAGGTGGAGTAATTTTAGCTTCATCATATTGCCTGTGATCCAGAGCACTGTTTTTCTGTCATGGAAAAACAACATTGTGTCTTATGTAGCCTAATGAAATGTATGAAATACCACCAGAGTTTTGCTTCTGACACTTTACATGTAAACACTTTTTCTACTGTTGTGTCATTATTCATCCCTTAATTACTCGTGCCTCGCTTGATGGGTTGACTACATTTTACATTTAACGCCAGTCAGATTAAAGGTGACATCTTTCCCCTGTCATTGTCAACATGCACTTATTGAGGCAAAGAAATCAAAGACAAGAGATTGAGGAGAGCTCCGCTCCAGAGAATCACCTTGTTTAGCTCTTTGATTATGTACATTTACAATGTGATTGGTTTCACGGATGACGTCAGAGTTCAGGGAGGCTGAAGAGAGAGAGGTAGTCAGGCCTGGCTGATTGCCCTCTTCATGCGATATCGATGGTAATCCTCTCCAGGATTTTCAAAGGCGGAAGAAACCGATAAGGTGTCTTTTGACATTCCTTCATTTTGTCAAGGACGGGCTGCGCACGTGTGTGGACGTGTGTGTGGATGTATGTCAGGAGCTAGAATGGTGTGAGGGGCAACTGAGCACCCATCATTCCTCTTCACACCCAGTTTCACAGTTTCAGCTCATTCACACCTGAGAACTGATGAGAAAAGAAAACAGCATCATCATCATCTACTGTCCACTGAGCAGCAGTGTGGTGTTCAGTGCCTTGCTCAGGGGCACAATAAAGTCGGTCACTCAGAGTGAGGTTTGTATTTCTCATCACTTCAAAATGGAAAACTGTTGCTGCACACTGACAGCTGAAATTCAACAAATTTTGTGTCCACAGGCAGTTGAAGCTTTGAGCATCCCTAACTCATCGATTAGTGAATCAATGGAGAACACAGTGAATAAAAATCATTCGCCTGGACCTAGCAGCAGAAGCTCAAAGCTACTGAAGGAGACAGAGGTGTAATGGAATACAGGTCTACGGATATAATCTGATCTAAATGACTTTTTTAAATGTTTTTTTAATCACGTTTGTCCGTTAAAATATAAGGCTATAGCTGCTGGTTAGCTTAGCTTAGCATAAAGACTGGGAGCAAGTGGAAACAGCTAGCTCTTGTCGTCACTGTGAGGTTGCTAGGCAACCCCTTAGTCAGTGCAAGTCCCGGCAAAGAAATAGTACCCATCACATAACCCCTATAAAACCACAACCTGTTGATTTTACACGCTTTTGTACACTTTTTATTTATTTTTTTTGTGGGGGGGGGGGGGGGGGGGGTAAATGAAGAATGAAGAATCAGGTTTATTGCCAGGTAGATTTTCACGTAGGAATTTGCCTTGGTGTGGTGTATAACCTACTGTACAATAAACATATTAAGAGGAAATAAAAGCAAAGTAATGCAAAAGTCAAGAAACAGAAAAATCATAATAAACATATGAAAACATAAGTAGTATAAAACATATGTACAATATAATTGTTTTAAAAAAAAAAAAACTGTAAAGGATGTGCAAAATTATTGATCAAGGGATTGTCATGGTTTGTTCCTTTGTCCCTCCTCTTCAGCCACATTCCCACTTCCTCAGAGACAATTTATTGCCAAATAGGACAATCACGCATGGTTTAATAAAGGAATATTGACAGTTGGCCAATTACTTAATAAAAACGTTATTTATTATCTTATAAAGTATTTCTTGATAAATTCAAAATGCCTGTTAAACCAAAGGAGTATGCTGTTGTTTTCGATGCTATACCAGAGAGTGTCCTTATACTTCTACGAAACTCTGGTGCTGTTGATCAACCTTTCAATCCAGAAGACTTTGTGGAAAATATTTATATTTGAGGTACTAATATACTGAAAGAGTAGTGCTCTAACAAACATATTAGGAACACACTCAGTTATGTTTCTGTGCCTTCATCTAGATGTTTTTGGTCTTCCTTATTTGAGGATATCCAGTGGGAGAAACCTTGGAAAATTTGTGATAAATACTGTATCAATAACAAACTTAAGGAAGTGTCTTTCAGGATATTACATAGAAATTACTTTATAAGTTAATAAAACTTGTGTTAGAAAGATTCCAGCTGAACATTGATTACAAGTGTGATTTCTGTGGACTTGAAAAAGAGAGTATTTCCCAACTATTCTTTCACTGAATACATACAAGAATGTTCTGGATTGATCGTTTCTTTTTGGTTGGAAAATAAACTCTTTACATTTTTTACTTACCTGTGTCTGTCTCTGCTTTTGGGTCCAGATAAAACCAAAACATAACAGAACCAAGCCACTTTCCTGCACTTTATTAATTAATTCAAACAGTAAAGCCCCATCATACCCAATATTAAAAACTAGAAAGCCATTAAGACTTTTAATTTATTGAATTATTATAATACGATGTATTATATTATTGCCTTATATGTATGGCATTATGTAATGTATATGTAATTATTTTTGTTTTGTCTTCTTTTTGTCTTTTTGTTAATGAGCATGAGTTCAATAAAGAAAGCATTAAAAAAAATATCATTACCATTTTCCTTCTCTCTTTGCCCTTTTACCTGAGTGCCACACCCATCTTACACACCTGCTTCCAATTCCCTCATCTGCTCTGCAATTACCTGGCCTTCCCCGCCCACCTCCTCACCTGCATCTCATTGTCTATTCACTCACTCACTACATACGTATACCAATCACTTCCTTGTTGGTTCATTGTTGCTGTTTATGGAGTTTGTGTTTTCTGTCCTGTTGACCTGTTACCTGCCTGCTGGCCCTACTGCCTGTATGGACTTCTGTCACCTGTTTGCTGGTAAGATTCTCATTAAATCATTGAAGTGTCCCCGTCTGCCTCGACTGTCTGCATTTGAGTCCTCCCTCCTCTGCTGCCTGTGTACTCCAGCTGTGACAGGGATGTCCAAAAGATCACAGTTGAAAATGTTACATTTTCAGTTGCAAATAGCTGTGTATACTGTAAACGTTATTCAAGGGAGACAGGGTTGCACTGATGGGGGATTAAAAAGGTTCAATTCGCAGAGAACTGAAGCAGTTTTTTTTTTATGCCAATTTTTATGTCAAAAGTTTCTTCCCAGTAGTTCACTGAGGAAACATGATCAAAGTAAGAGCAAAGTTTTATAAAATCTGGCTGGCCTTTCGGGTTCAACAGAGCAAACTGTAAGAGAAATAACAAGGTTACAATCTTTGTGAAAAGCTTTATAATTGGCTGAAAGCATCTGTGCTTTTACCAGTGGTGTGATCAGGGGGCTAACTTAATACTTCAGGTCTACATCAGTGCTGAGTGAGAATCCACTCACTTATCAGCAGCAGACTTGTCCACTCCAACCATAAATGTCTGAACTTTACTGGAAAATATGCAGGACAGGTGGGAACGAATCATGCTGTTGTCCATTTACATTTTGCACCTTCACTGTCCTCTGCTAAAATGTTTGTTCTTCAACGAAAGTTGTAAATAACAAAGTTTAAAAAGTCCACTTCAGTTGCTGTTGGTTGGAACAGAATTAAAGCTCATCTTTGGTCAGCAGAAGAAAAGTACGTCGTTGCTGACGATGATATAAAAATAGAAAGTGATTAAAAAAAAAAACACATATACACATTGTGCAAAAAAGGTAGTTGAGGCAAGCACATTAACGTCCAGTATCCAGCATCTACGATTTAGTCGTCAGCTGTACTGAGAACAGCAAATTGCAGACATCTGGCACTATGATTCAGATAGTACTCAGCTCAATTAATCCAATTACATGATGGTCCATCTCTACGCTAATCTGACAGAGAATCAGACCCGATCCTGAATCATTCTCATAATGGTAACGCCACAATTATTTTGAGATTCATATGGTAATTTTTTAATAAGACCACGATAACGACTTATTGTTAAGTTTTTGGCAGAAGGCTACTAACATTTTAAGCCCTAACCCTAGGAAAAAATGCCTAAAATAAAATACCCAAAATGAATCCGGAATAGCTCCTCAACCATAAGACTTGTATGCATATTTCTGGTCTCCTTTGCGATAAAGGAAAAAATACGATTTTTTTCCATGTGCATGTATATAATTGTTGTTGTTCTTTTTTTAAATAGGGGATTTCATGAGTTTCTCTACACCCTGAAACAATTAGACAGTAACCATAGAGGTCAGTCTTCATACACAAAAAATATAAACTATGTTTTGTTTTATGACAGATATTGCAAGTCCAATGTCTAAAGCTGTTGTGGTAAGGACATGATGCGGAAATGACATTTTTGCTAATATTGCTGATAAGTGGCAGCTAACAAGGTCTACTACATTAGCTTTGACTATACATGAATTCCACAGACTTTTTTTTTTTTTTTAAATGTAGATACACAATACACAATTTCTAAGCTGTATGGTAAGGACACACTATAACTACTTCAGGAGAAATGATGATCTTCACCTTGTTTGTCTTGAACTTGAGGGTCACCTAGGGTGGCCCAACCTGTCATCCATGTGCTCACTTGCTAACTTCTGTTTCCATAGAAACTAGATTAGACAAAACATAATTTTAATATGGTGTAAAGCAATATGTACATGAAATAATTCCATTTGAAATAATATATTATAATTGAATTGGCTCATTTTACGTATCTCAACATTGACAACACAGTTGTGGGACATGACGAAAAGTGATGTTTGGACCCATAAAATGCTTCATAAATTTTATTAAATCACATTATTTAGTAATTATTAAATATATCAATATGGGTAATAACTCTGTGTATATATTTATCGAGCATTGCACTGCATATTTGAATATAAATCCCAAATTTCATTGCTGGAACTTAAAAATGCCCGTAGTTGCAGAAACACCCATCTACGAAAATATGAAAGTCTCCCTCAGGTGGAAATCAGAGCATCAAGACATGAATTGATGATGTTCTCAGACGGCATTTTTTTTCATGTATCGGTCCAATGACAC
Source organism: Sebastolobus alascanus (assembly GCA_916701645.2). Lineage (NCBI taxonomy): Eukaryota > Metazoa > Chordata > Actinopteri > Perciformes > Sebastidae > Sebastolobus > Sebastolobus alascanus. The sequence continues at coordinate 241,497 of CAKAOJ020000416.1, read as the reverse complement.
TTTAATAAAAACTGACTCCAGAGGCTCAATTCAATCAATACAACTTTTGTTTAAAAGCAGCAGCATGCCAGTGCTCAGTCATCACAAATTCATGCTGTCTAGCCAAAAGTTTCTAAAGACACCAAATTTGAATATGTCAATCTGAATTTTGGAGAGAAAAAATAAATAAATAAAATGATGCACGACACATAGAGTATATTTCTTTGTATGGAATTGTGCCATAAAAAAATTTCAGTCAGTATAAACATCACATAGCTTCAATGAAAAGCTGGGCCACGCTGATACACAATATAGAGATGTCAGGCAAACAAATGGAGGAAAAACTGCATGTTAAAAGAGCAAAATATTACACCCGATTATAAATATTACATCCAAAGGAATTTAATTTGAATGCAGGGAATCAGTGAATCAGAAAATGTAAAAATGTGTGCTGGCATCGTGTCCCAGGAGTTAATCTATATATGGAACAGCTCCAGGATCAGCTCCACAGTGTGTTGGTTAATATAAAGACACTGGCTTAGTAAAAATTGAAACTCAGAAATAGCATGTGAATTATATTATCAGGGGGATTTTCATCTTTGATTTACAACAGTACACAGAACAAACATCTACTGTAACCCCCTGTTGAAGCAGCCATGTGTTGCAGAGGCACATGTCCCGACCGTGTGTGTGTGATGGCTGCATTTCCTCACGGCTGGCCATCAGCAGCAACAACAGTCAGCTAAAGGTTTCGTTCCACGCTCGCGGAGACAAACGGAGTAAAAGAACGATAGAGATAAATCTCTGTGTGTACTACTGGGCCTGAGCAGAGGCAATCAGTCATGGTTGAACTGTGCTATGACTTCAATTTCAGTGAGAGGAAACTCATCCTGCTATCTCATTTGATTGCACAATAGAGGGGCCCACTGCTGGGACTCTGTTTATTTCATCCTGGTAAAATGGAGAAAGGCAACATTTCTGTGATGATTTTTGTAACAAAGACATGCACACACGCTACTCTGTTTGATGGAGCAAAAAGCACTATACAATAGTATCTGTATCTGTATTATATAATACAAATGGGCCCAAATACATACAATTTATACCAGGAACTGGATCTTTTTATATTTTAACATGTGTTTCACCATAAGATCTTGATGGTATAACTGAAAGGATTATTTTTCTGTCAAATTAAGTTGGAAGTGTACAATTTCATTAAACATTCAGTCAACCTCTTGAATTAAAATCTTCTATATTTTCCCCCATAAAGTTAGGAAGATAAACTTTTCCTCACTGTATGATAGCATCACACTTATATTCTGTATCTACTCGTTCCAGTATTTCATTGAAACTACATTATATTTACACTGAGTGAAATGTTAAAGTCCAATATAAAATCTTAATTAAAACCTTTAAAATCCTCAATTTCCCCCCAAATTCAACATAACATTTCCTGGTATCTTGGGAAACTTTGGAATTGAGACGAGAATTCGTAATCTCATCTCTAACGTGGTGTTTGTAGTGTACTCGTGATCATGAAGAGTTTCGTATTTGTCTTTATTTAAAACTAAATATGAATAGCCAATGTAAATGTTTTTGTGGTCAACAAAATGAATAATCCAAGCCTATGTGCATTAAAGGACCAGTGTGTAACATTTCGGGGGATCTATAAGCAGAAATGGAACATCATATTCAGAGGAGGAGTGAGTGGAGGGGTACTCAGTTGGTTGCAATCTGCAACCGCACCACTAGATGTCGCCAAATCGTACACACTGTACCTTTAAATGTTTGAATCCTTCTCCATGCGATGTATGTTTTAATTCTGACCACTACCACTCAAAATGAATACTGATGGAGATTAAATAGTCAAATAAAACATCTGCAATGTTTAGATTCACCTAAATAAATGTAAGCATTAATGTTGTTTAACATTCCTAGTTGCTCTGTGTGATTCAGTGTCATATTTGCTCACTCTGGTAACTTCTTTCTTTTTCTCAAGTTTCCCCTCTTGATAAAACCGTCATGTCAACAGTCAGTTGAAGCAATAGGTTACAGCCGAACTGAGAAATTCAACCTTCTTGTGAAATATTATGTTTCCATTGCAGTGTTACAAAGAATGACACACACGCTACACTATATGCATGCCAATGCATAGTGATGCTCTTGTGACGTGCACAAGAGCACAGAAGCGCGTGACTCTGGAGGATTTAATTAAAGGTGGATGTGGCATGTGTTACTTTGCTTTAACAAGATGTCACTAAAGGAGAGCAGATAGAAGACATTTGACGTCTTCAGAGGGCTGAATAGTGGCTGAAAATAGAGCCTTATTAGGACATAATCAGTCATATTAGGACACCTAAAAAAAATGGTGTGTATATATATATATATATATATATATATAATATATATGTATATATATTTATGCATACATATATATGCATACATATATACATACAACAAAGCACTTCTCATTGGGATGGGACTGACAACACTATTAACAGTTATGGTTGGCTATTGATGCTGTGCACAATTCACAAACCATCTTCTATTGTAATTCAATCTGCAAACTGTATGCATTCAGATAGATCATATATAAATCTGAGCATTTCAAGAGGTAACTCAGGTTATGTTTTATACCTTGGTGTTGTTGCAGGACAACACTTTCCTGTCTGTCAATATCAATCTGCATCTGTCATCTGAGCTGCTATGTTGATTCATTTCTGACTCATTCTTCTCACTAGTCCCAAATAGTAATTATTCTCAATCTTAAAATGCAATGATAGTCTCTTTTTGTAATGAGATAATGTGACAAATTGTGACTCAGATTTATTACGAAATATGAATCTGGTTGTTTTTATTCATCACTTTTGCATTTATATTTTGACATTTGATAATGACGCAGGTATCAAATCAGAATAACATTTTATGTTCAGGATAATAACTGAAGAATATTAAAATCTCCCTATTAGAGGATGTATATAAAAGTTGACTTCTAATATCCTGTGCCTTATTAAAAGCAAAAATCTTACATAGAATTAAGTTCCATGTTGTCTTTTCCTTGCCTCATGGTTAACAAGTACATCAGATCAGCTTGGATCTTAGCACAGGCTGCATATCTTCACTTCTCTCTCTCCTTATTAGTGAGCGATGTGGACCAGTGGAAATGAATGTGGAGCCGTCGTAGTTCACAGCAGGTGATGATGTTTCCTCTCTGTCAGTTTTAATGTCATGCCAGTCCTGTTATTCCCCTTCCCGCTTAGTTCTCTCACAACACGTCTATGCAAACACGCACACACATTCACACATGCCTGCTAATGGATGTCCACTGCAGTCAGTGATGATGCTGCTTGTATTGTAATTGAGTGAAGGCTTGTGTGTGCGTGCGTGCGTGCGTGCGTGTGTTTGATCCAGAGAGTTTGCACACACACAAACACACCACTGATACTTCAAAACCTAGTATTGTTCACTACTGTAGTGACTTGCACTATGTGCCATAGTGCCATTGCAAAGCAGATATAATGTTTACCATGTTCACCATAGCTTAGCGTACTAGCCATAGACTGTATATAAAGAAGGATGATATGACAGCTCCCCAAAAGTGAAGCCAAAACATCTCGATCGCCCCCTGGTGGCTGGCTGCAGTATAGGTCATAAATCCCACCCCCTCCATGTTAACGGATGGGATATGGGTCAAACTAAAAAGTCAAAATACATGTCAAATAAATATCCATGTCATTTTAGGTAGTTCTCATCATGCTGATGTATCTTCAAGTGTTCATCTTTCTGATAAGTTTGGTTTTAATTAGTTATTTGATGCTATAAAACGGAGGCGAGACGTCATGATTGCCAGCTGTGATTGACAGCTGCTCTGAGTGAAGTAGCCGCGGAGGCTCGGGAATTGTACAAGAGGAGATGTAACTTTAACTTTCCATAACTGTAACGAGTCTGTGTAATAGAACATGTCACTTTGATCATAAATGTAGTTATTACATTAGAGATATTGGTCTTTCTAGCCAAACAGCTACCGTGGTGCCAATGTAGCAGCTAGGTCGCTCATGCTAGCAAGCTGCAGCCGTGCTCAGCTCATGATTGGCTCGGGCGGGTGTGTGGGCGAAAGCTCGATAGATACCGCGGTTCCAGGCCCCCCAGCACTACTGCACAGAGTCTGGCTCAAGCCCCCAGGAAGAGCATCGGGCTTTGAAGCAAATTTTCGTAGTGGCCAAACGGCGGTACTACAACTTCCGTGTCCAACACATGATGCCATTGGGCCCGAAAAGACCATAGACTTACGTTGTGAAAGAGACGTCTGTAACTCAGCAGATAATTCTTTTAAGGTAAATCAATTCCCAGTACGAACACTTCAATAGCCCTTATTTAAATCATTAGGTCCTAGAAGTTGTAAAATGGATTAATAGCTGAATCCAGAGTTATTTTGCTTCCTCCGTTCATGTTAATGAGCCCCAGACCGAGGGCTGGGAGGCGGGTTAAAAGGAATCGCTACTGCGCCTGCTCTATGGACCCAATGGATGCGAAAGATCACTGGTACACTGGATCTAGGTACTTTATCAGTCGGCAGTCGAGCCATTTTGGCTTCATGCGCCACTGAGCAACTCTCATAGGAATGAACGGGAGCCTGCCTCCAATGCTGTATCCAGTTCTCTTTATACAGCCATGCTCTGGCTCCAAATGACGTCAAAATATTAAGATGGCAGCTCCCGTATCCGGGACATTTTGGCTTCACTTATGTACAGTGAGAGGAAGTGGAGATGCGTTGTCCATGTGTATATATACAGTCTATGGTGTTAGCATGCTAGCATTTGTTAATTCGTGCTAAACACAAAGTACAGCTAAGCTTGATGGGAATGCTCATAAGTTTTGTTGGTAGCCTATTTGGTCATAAACGAAAGTACAGGACAAATTGAAATGTTGGCCTGGTGATGGTGCTAGATGAAAAGTCAAGGGAATCACCAAAGTGATGAGAATTCATCAAGAAACCATGAATGCACCAAAATTTATAGCAAGCCATCCTACATTTGTTGATACATTTCACTCACAACCAGAAATGTCAACTTCATCATGGTGGTGCTAGAACAAAATGTTGTGGCATCCAATAATTGTTGAGATAGTCCAGTCTTTGATGCCAATGACATCCATAGAGCCATGCCGACTAAACATAAAAGATGTGATGCACCTATAACGGCTTAGAAAACAAATAGTCTACTAAACCATTGGAAACACTTTTTTTCTTTTTTTTGCTCTGGGTGATGTTTTCAAACTTGAAATCGGTTCCATCTCTCCATTATCTGTACCCACTTATCCTGGAGCCCATCCCAATTTCACACTGGGCGAGAGGCAGCGTATACTCTGAACAGGTTGGCAGACTCACCAGGCTGACACATAGACAAAGAAATCCCACCTACAGTTTCCAGTTCACCTGCGCTGCATGTGTTTGGACTGTGGGAGGGAAACTGGAGCACTCAGAGGAAACACATGCAGCCACTGGGGAACATGAGAACACCAGGCCGGTGGATCTTCTTGCTGTGAAGCAACAGAGCACTTGCGCCACTTGGTGTTAAAAAACATTTCACTTGAAGTCACAGCTCGAGGAAAAAAATTTTCAAATTGTATCCCTTCGACATTAGAAGACAGCGTAGAGTATGGAGTGGAGCCTTTCCATTTCTCGTTAGATCATCTCCCTTTTTCGTTAGATAATTCTTTTTTTGACCGTACTTCTTTAATTACAAGAAAGCCATTTGCAATCCCAGAGCCCTATTTCAGAAAGCAGGATTAGAGAAAACTCTGAGTTAGTTAAACATGAGGTGACATGTGGTGCCTTCAAATGAAACTTGTGAGCTTGTTTTTACAACATGGGAAGTCACGCGCACGATGTGCTTGGCAATCAAGTGGTTAAGTTGTGAGAACACCGCTGCTAGGCAACAGCAATATTCACGTTATTGTCGGCATCTTGAAGCCTCAGAGGCTAACAATTTAGCAAGCTAGCAAGTGGGTAACATTAATGCAGTCAATGGAAAGGCATAATGACTGAGGAAAAAGATGAGGCCATTGGGAATATCAACATTTTCCTCAGATATATTATAAAATTACAAAGAAAAACAATATCTGACTAAAATGACAATATATTAACCTATTATGCACTGAAAAATTAACTTCCATGGCCTCCGCCATTTCTGACAACGTCAACAAATACGTCACAACTCGTAAACTCAGAGCTTTCAGAAATGTTCCACTTACGAGGTCTTGAATACCACGAGAGGGGGGCGTTCATATGGATTCTTCTCATGAACGCGGTAAACACGACGATTCTGATCAGCTGTTCTGGAACCCAAAATTCTTGAGTTTTCCACCTCAGGATTAGTCAACTCAGAGTTTGTTAAATCTGCTTTCTGAAACAGGGCCAAGGTCTCCCTCGGTTGTTGTTATCAAGTGTTTTCACTTGACAGTAATTCTCCTTTTCGCAGGACATGAAGCCTGCATGTTCATTTGACCTCTGTGAGAGCGGCTTATTCATGTGTAACCATGCACTGTTCTCCAGAAAGTGGCTCCATTGTCTCCAGATCTTTTCACCGCTGAGGTCTGTCCTAATGAAATGACTTGATAGATTTTCCCTAAGCCATGGGCTCTTAGCGGGGCTGAAACAATAATTGCGTGGATCAGTTTTGTTCTCCGTCCCTTTGATAGATTCCCAATCCCTTCCCACTGGGTTTTCTCTCTCCCTTGTAATGGCTCCTCCTTACATTTCTCTTTCAGATTTGCTCTGTGGTCGAGGGTATCGACTGAGTGGAGCGGGGCTGGATAGAGACATATATGGTCACTGAGCTGCAGTCGCATCCTGTTGCAATTGAACGTCACACTCTCCTCACCACATTGTGCCACTCAGCATTAGTAGGATATTCTGTTGTTGTTTTTCTCCCAGGGCATGAAACTGTGAATGTGTTCAGATATAACACAACCCTCTTCACTTGTGCTTTACCTTTAACCTTCTCTGAGCTGTAACGCACCTTAAAAAAAGGATGCGTCCTCCCTGTGTCAGTTTAGACATGCCCCTCTTTGGTCTCAATTATTGTCTGATGGGATTTCTAACGGTACGTCATGTCAGAGTGGGTCTTTTTGGCACATTTATTTTATCACACACAGCCTTCCCTGCAGCTGACAGCAGAGTAATGAAAAGGTGGAATCACCTGTCAGATGCATTTCATAACATCAGCTTATAGCCCGAGGTCTATCAAAAAGGTTTTATAGCAAAATGTCACGAGGTAAAGGTACGAGGGTGTGTTTATTTCATGTAGAGTGGCTGTGATGGGTTATTGTAGTGCCACTGCAGCACTAATTACTCCAATTATTGCCATGTCACAAATAAAGCCATGTACTTTAAAACACCTTATGGATTTTAGGTGAAAGAAATTGCATTTGAATTGAAACACTGTCGAAGCAAGTTAATGGATACCAGCAAGCTGGGAGTCTGCGTGCAGAGCTCCATCAATGACGTAGGAGGCGGCTGTCTGAATATGTGCCTTGTATACTGGGCAGCACTGGTAAACATGGGCAGCATGCTAACGGGAGACATGAAGGTCAGAAAAGACGAAGCATTTGTGGCACTTGTGGCTTGGTGTCAGTTTGTTTGAACAAGATGCAGTTGATGTATGGTAGTACGTCCTCAGCACATTTCATACAACATGTAGCTGTGGCTTAGATCACAGGGAAAGATTTTTTTTTTTTTTAACCCATTTGTGCCCAAAGACTATATTTAGTATGATAAGGAAAAATGTCACAACATCTGTTCTGATTGGTCAAAAGTCTCGGAGTTTGGACATACTTTGGGCAAGTATCTAACAATACACCTTTACATTTTGTAGATGACATGAAAAATCACACTTTTATTAATAGTCAAAATCAGTATTTTTGAAAAATGAAAAAAAAAAAAAAACACTATCATTGTGTTTATTAAATGTTTTCCATATGAAATTTTCTTTACACTATGTGCTTATCTTTGATATTCAACTTGTTATTAATTCATAGATACCAAATACTTGATTGTGCTCCTTGTAGTTTCTGAGATACAGCCATTTTCTCATCATAGAGTATTTGGGCACATGGGACTACTGTTTTTTCCTTAAATATAATGGAGTCAATTGCAAAAACAGTATGTGCCCAAATACTAGATATAGTATGACAAGAAAAACTCATATTTCAGCCAAAAGGTTTGACTGATTTTGACATTTTTAGGCAAGCCCAGAGAACACTTCCACCAAAAGAAATTCAAAATTTCAGTTGTGAGCACAAATGGGTTAAAGAGCTCATCTCCAAACAAACAGATTTTGTTTTACAGAGGGTAGTCATCTTACCTCAACACATTCTAATCTATAGTACATTTATTCACCCCTCTGTATATGGCACGCTACAACAGCATATTTAGCTTTCTGCCACCCACTCAAGCCCTGCAAACACTGACTGAGATAAATAAAACAGTGAAGCTTTTTTTCCCCAACATGAGACCTATATTCCACCAGGGAAAGTCATACCATGTGAATAATAAAATAAAGATAACATAGTCAATTATTTATCATCAGTTTGAATTATAATTAGTACTGTCAAAGTTATTGCGATAATAACGCGTTAACGCAAATTTGTTTTAACGCCCCTAATTTCTGTAACGCATTAATGCATGTTGCGATTTTTAGGAGCTAGAGTGAAGATACTGGTGTCATATGAAACTAGAAAACCTAAAGCTGGGGACACACCAACCCGATATCAGAGAACTAGCGGCGACAAAGGCCGCCTGTTGCGTCGCCTCACGTCGCCTTTGTTTTGGCCGACAAGATGCACCCGAGTACACCGCAAAGACTAAAGCTGACAGCCAACTACCACGTACGTTCTGCGCCTGTGTGAGAGGAAATAACTCTCCACGCCAGCAGGCGGCGGTAGTCTGTATTCTTCAATCAAAAAGGGAAACCGGAAGACGGAGGAGTGCGGATATACAAGCCGTTGTTATGATACGTACATGACACAAAACTGTGTTTGCCGACCATTTTCACACCACTCTCAATCACCACTTAGCTTCATTCCAGATGGCCATGTCGCTGTGAAAATATCGGTGTATTGGAATGATCAGATGAGATGAAGATGAAAAATGAGAAGAACCTTCTGTGTTTTTCTCTTGACTTTACTCGTTGGCTTGCTTTCCTCACTTCTTTTTCTCTTCTCGTGCACTGATTCGTTTAAGCTGAACGGCCAATCAGAGTGATTTCTCTCACCGACGGGCTCCGCCGCTGAATCGGACGAAAAACCTCCAACATGGTCAGACTAGAGCCTACGGACGCTCACTGACGGCGTCAAACTGTCCGACGGCCGACTGTAGGCTTGGTTTGTCAGGGCCTTAATGAATCCATTGGTACCAACCATGTCATACTAGCTTGCCGAGAAGGAGGCTAAATAACGCTACGAATTTATGCTAAATTTTGGCGAGGAAAAACTGTCATGGCCATTTTCAAAGGGGTCCCTTGACCTCTGACCTCAAGATATGTGAATGAAAATGTGTTCTATGGGTACCCACGAGTCTCCCCTTTACATACATGCCCATTTTATGATAATCACATGCAGTGTGGGGCAAGTCATAGTCAAGTCAGCACACTGACACACTGACAGCTGTTGTTGCCTGTTGGGCTTCAGTTTGCCATGTTATGATTTGAGCATATTGTTTATGCTAAATGCAGTACCTGTGAGGGCTTCTGGACAATATTTGTCATTGTTTTGTGTTGTTAATTGATTTCCGATAATACACATATACATACATTTGCATAAAGCAAGCATATTTGCCCACTCCCGTGTTGATAAGAGTATTAAATACTTGACAAATCTCCCTTTAAGGTACATTTTGAACGGTTGAAAAATGTGCGATTAATTTTTGATTAACCGTTATGAAATATTTTAATCGATTGACAGCCCTAATTATAAGTCCTTCGAGCTAATCTCTATTGTCAAAAGACAAATCACTTGAACAAATCAAACTTTCCTTCAAAATGTCCCGACTATGTATTACCGTGCTTTAATTATTTGATACCAATCAAAAGTTTCACCATCTGGAAACATCTGTCGTACGTCCGGTTCACACCTTTCTCAAGGTACTGTGTCTTCTGATCATTAAATGAGTGGTTGGAGATGACTCACTGAAGCCACATACGTCAGACTCTCATTAACTGTCAGCAGCAGACACAGTTAAAATCAAAACATTACTAGGCCTATGGTAAACGTGGCCATGCATGTACAGTATATCATTGAGTTGAGTATTATTTAAAAAATTCACTCGGTATTCACTTTCAAATAACAGCCTCGTGGTCTGCTGTCTTGTCTTGAATTTTGATTAGGAATGAAATCACAAAATCTGGAGCATTTTTTTTACCCTCCGATCTATTTTTAAGCACAAAGTGAAGCCGAATTCCCTCCTCTGAGTCCCGCTTGTTGTTTGATGCGGAGCAGCATTACTCAGCAGTGGATGGGACTCGAGACATGAAGCTACACTTGTAGGAGCAGCCTCTGCATCAAATGAAAGCTATGATGCAGCTGCAGGAGAAGGGATTCTTGTGCATGTGTAGTTTTTTATAAGTAAAGAGCCTCTGTGTAGAATAATTGTTTCTTTATTGTACATCTGTCTTTCTTTTTTCCTCTCTCTGTCCCTTTTTCTTGCATCAGTATCAAAAATTTACAGACAAAAGAGTGACTAAATTTGAAGAAGACATACATCTCTAGTGCACATACACAACCTGAGATGGTGTCAACGCACATATCATTCCACTACATATATTTCAACCCATCTGCTGATTATTCTATGCTGGAGAGGTGGATCTTATAGATCTTATAGCTGGACTCTAATCTATTCACGTAAAGGCCAGATTGGATTAAGCTCTTAGGTGCCTTTATTGCTTTGAATCTGGAACAATTTATAGGATATGAAGAGTGCTGCCAGGCGATTATCTCTTATTGCAGCAGAGAAGACCAGCACATTTTGATTGGTACTTGTGTGGAGCACAGGGACAAGGGTCTGTGCTTATTTCTACATTTCTGACGCTGATTGGCAAATCTGCAGAATCAAGAAATGGTCATGACCAGGGTTCATTGCAATAAGCAGCAATATTGCTGGTGTATAAATTACATTACATTCATTTGACAGATGCTTTGGTCCAAAGTGACTTAAAATACAGCTGTAAAATATGCCATACTTTTTTGATGCTATTAATTTTTTTTTACCCACGTCATCAAAACCCCTTATTTAATCATTTCGATTTTTAGCCTTGTTAGCGGTGTGGCCCTAGGCGGTGTCGGGCAGAAATATCTCATTTGCCATTTGATGGACTGCCAGGACATTTTGTACAGACACTCGTGATCCCCAGAGGATGAAGCCTGCTCACTTAAGTGACCCCCTGACCTTTCAGGTTGACACAGGTTGATATCTTTGTTTTTTAGTGAATTATCTCAAGAGGTATTGAGTGGATTGCCGTCATTGGATGAATCCTGATGACTTTGGTGATCCACTGATCTCTGGTGTCATCAGCCAGCCCGGTCGCACAAAAAAGCGTAGTCTGTACTGACTGCAATGTAAATGTATCCACATGAATATGCTACGCTCAGAGCTAGTGACGTACAATAAAAAGCGAGAAAGACTGCTATGGTTGGCGGGAGGGGAGGAGAATGGTCCCAAACACAGGACTTTCAACCAGGAGACCGGTGTTCGAGACTGGTGTTTTGCTGTGTTAGTTATGTTAGTGACGTGTTTTGTAGTGATGTTTATGACATGTTTTCCATACTTGTGTTACGTTGTTTCAGTACATAGTTTACTTAGTTTACATACTTATTTCAAATCTGTAGTAGGCGGAATGTTTTTGGCATTATTGGGCAAAAATTCCATAATAACCTTTCAGCATATTGTAATTCAAGTGTTCTGAGAGAAAACTAGACTTCTGCATCTCCTCATGGCTCTGTTTTCAGGCTTTAAAAAATCCAACCCGTGACGGGAGACTTTGGCCAATCACAGGTCATTTCAGAGAGAGAGAGCGTTCCTATTGGCTGTTCATTCAATAGAGACAGCTGTCAATCACTCGCGAACTCCGATCAAACGGCCACACTAGGGAGCGCTGATCAAATACTGTATATTGTAAATCAATATTCTGTTACTGTAATGCCTATTTCTTGTGTAAAATGTTTTCAGAAACATCTTGTAGTGTACTGTTTAGCTGTAAAATGAGAAAGTTTGCTCCGGCTAGTGGGTGGTGCTTAGTATTTCTTCTTATGATCTCAACTTGGCTGCCGGGTCACAAACTTTCTCATTTTACAGCTAAACAGTACACTACAAGATGTTTCTGAAAACATTTGAGGAGAGAAATAAGCATTACAGTAACAGAATATTGATTCATATTTGATCAGCGCTGCCTAGTTTGACCGTTTGATAAGAGTTCAGGAGTGATTGACAGCTGCTCAGAGACGGCAAGGCTCCAGCTCGGCTCTGATTGGTTGGTTTTCCTCCGGTCTGTGAAATCTTGCAGATGCCATTAGGAGCACCAGAGGACACAGAGGCACATGATTTTTTTTTTCAGATTACGTGTCTCATGCACTTCTGTCAGGATATAGTGATATTATTTATTTTTATAAATCATAATTGCTCTTACTGCCGCTTCCTAAGTGGTTTTGTTTCCTCAACCTAACTGCGGACATTACTGTAGTTTTGTTGCGCGACGTACAAATGACACGCGAAAAACGGCGTAGAAATGACATGCGAAAAGCCTAAAAAAACGTGGAATTTTCCTGTAATCTCGTGCTATTTATATGCCTTCCCATGAGATCGGGCTACATCAGCAGGATGACATTTGTGGTTCAGAGTGAAATGTCTCAGCAACTATTGGATGGATTACAATGTAATTTACTGCAGACAAGTTTTGCTGTCGACATGGACCCGTGGAGCAGACTTTGCCCTTATGGTGGATTACCCTCTGAATCCGGTTTTGATGATCTTCATGACTCCAGTATCTCCTCTTTGAATTGACACAAGTGATGCTGATGAAACCTTTTCCGAATGTGTTGGATAAAATCAAGAGACTAAAATCAAAGCTGTTTGTGTGACCCTTAAGTGTCCTCAAAACTGTATATTAGAGGTTTGAGACTTTCACTTGAAGGCAATGATACTCTTTAAACACTGCTGCAACTTTTTTCAACTAAGAGCAAAAACAAATACAGCATTCCTGGACAAAAATAGATGGTCTTAATCTATTTGTCCATGTGAGCAGGGCAGGCTGTTTGCTCGAGGGATGGGGAATACCGAGACATCTGGGTCCAACATTCCCATCATTCACATTTCATGCCTGTATTCAGGCCGATAGCTCCACTAGCAGAGTTATGGACGGGCCGGTCAGAGGTTTAGGCCCAAGAAAACAAGAAACTGAGAGTAAATGAGACAATAAGGCAGAATGGAAACGCATATCTACAGTATTCATTAACATTTCATGTTTTGGTTGCTGTGAAGTGATTTGTGGTGTTTGAACACCGACTGATGTGTAACATCTGCTATAGTATGATTAATGAGCAAACCTGAATGAGCGTACGGCGACACGCCTTGTTTGCTCTTTAGTTAGCATAAAGAAATTAAAAAAAGATCAATCAGTTAAGTTTTCTCATTTAGTTGTGGATGATTCATTACTTTACTTACTTATTAAAATAAGATGCTGTGCATGTGTGACTCCAGTTACTCTGGATGTTCTGCACAATTTGAAAGCCGCTTTCTTTTACCATGCAGTCAGTTAGAAAATACAAATATTCATCTATCTCTTCTCTTTGCTTCTTAAATTCTCATGACTCAAGAAAGTTATTAGGCACACATTTTTCCAAATTTATTTCAGCTGTGTGTAATGTCTTTTTGTTTGAGTTTACTTATTTAAAGGGGACGTATCATGTTCATTTTCAGACTCATATTTGTATTTTGGGTTTCTACTAGAACATGTTTACATGCTTTAAGATGTTTAAAAAAAACACGTTATTTTTCTCATACTGTCTATCTGAATATACCTTTATTCACCCTCTGTCTGAAACGCTCACTCATTGTAATGAGCCTGCATGTGACATAGGAAGGGGGAGCCAAATCTGAATGGCTTGTTGAATCATATGTTTTCTGATCTAGGCAGCCCACAAAAAGCTGACTGGGTTGACTTATTTCACAGTTTGTAGGTTGGTACCAGTGGACAACTCTGGGGTCTGAAGAGTGAAGCCAGTGCGGAAGTGTTTTAAACTTGCATTCTTTCTAATAGCCAGCAGGGGGCGACTCCTCTGGTTGCAAAAGTCTGATTGTATAGATGTCTATGAGAAAATACTTCTCACTTGATTTATCACATCAGTAAACGTTGTAAACATGAGTTTATGGTCTCAATCGCTAGTTTCAAGTCTTCTTCAATACAGCATGATGTTCATTTAGTAAATTATGGTCCCATTTAGAGTCAAATAGACCATAAAGCAGGGGATGCTTTAGGGCGTGGCTACTTTGTGATTGACAGATCACTACCATTGTCCGGTCTGGGATTTGTCCGTGTTTTCGTCTTACAACTTTAACCCTTTCACAGTGTTTTTTCAGTTCATGAAAGTTAATTGTAACATTTTGGTCGCCTAAGAATCTCTTATTCAGCAACCCTCTTGTGTCACTTCTGGTTAAAAAAATCCATGATGACGACGGCCAAAATTCCCAACTCGAGGCTTCAAAACGGCAGTCCACAGGCCAGTGGGTTACGTCACAGTGACTACGTCCACTACTTATATACTATCTATGTTATATACTCCAGATAACAGATGTCCACAAGCTCAATGCTTAAAAAGTTAGTTTTTCATGATATGTCCCCTTTAAATTCTCATGACTTAAGAATGTTAGTAGGCACATGTTTTCCAAATTTATTTCAGTTGTGTGAAATTTCAGTAAACTTATTTAATGTTCCAGCGAGGATATTTTGTGTTTTCTGGAGTGGTCTTAGCAGGGTTTTGCATCTGAGCCTTACCCAGCTGCTTGCAGTTGGACATACTCTTTGTATCTTTCTATTTGGCGTATTTGACAGGAAGGAATTGTATTAACTTGCACAATAAAGTCAGCCGTAGAGACAGCGGCTGAACTGTGACTGTGTGAGGTCGTAATTTAAGAGACATGGTGGAATTGATGCACTAGATGCATTTTCACATGCCGGTATTTCTGCATTTATAGCTCACAAAACACAACAAACTCTTGGCATCTGAAATGTCCCCTGAGAAATGTTACTTCATACAGTCTGTGATGAGGGTCTCGAAGAACCAGTTCTTCCCTGACATGATCGGGGTTGTGTGAAGTCAGCCATTGCACTGGTCTTCCCTGCCTTCCTCCTACGTGCTGTGGCTTAATCACAACGTCTGTGCACAGCGTTTTGTGTATAGCAGGTTTGTGTCTGCCTCTCACCCACTCACTGAGTCTCCCCAGGAGATTAGATATGCGCACACCTCCAGACTGGGGATCCTTCCAAACTATCTGAAGACTGTCCACTAATTGCCCTTGATTGGCAAGTATACAGTGCTATGATAAATGCAGCGTTTGCCCTTCTTTGAGAATAATAAAAACCAGTGGAGGCAGCGGTGATGGGTGACAAGTCATGATTGTCTCATGTTTTTTGATGGACACAGAATAGACATCGTTCAAGCACTTGTGGGGTAAATGGAAAGAAGGAGGTAAACCAGAGAGTTTGTGAAGGATATATGATAGAAATTTGGTTCATGCTGAAGATGGGGAGGATGGAGGATGCAGATTTCCAGAATCTTTTAGCACTGTCGCAGCTGCACGAACTTAGTGAGGTAATGCCTACTGTCCTCTCTTTTTCTTGGCTCCTTTTCTTCTTCTCCCACTCCCTATAGCAGCTCTACAATTTAAAAAAGCCTTTAACTCACAGCCCCGATGCTTTTGTAAAAAAAAGTCTTTGTTCTGCTGCCACATCAACAGCAGCAGTTGGTGGGCGGAACACATCTTAAATGATTTTTCAAAATTAATTATTCCTTCTCCTTGACTTAATCAGCGTGGGAGAATAAAGGTGTTAAGATCTGGCAGACGTGTCTTTTGGTGAAGCATTGTTCAAGTATAGCTGAACTGTCTGTTCGGGTCATGTAGCGATGAATGCAGACATTAATAGATATGTAAGAAGAAACTCGGTGAGGTTATAAAATGTCAAAATGCACAGCATTTATTGCAATATATAATCACAAATGTATTTAGCAAAAAATCAGACACAAAAATAAATAGATTTCAAACCTTTTGAAGGCTTCATACTGTCACGGTAAAAGTAAAAACACAACATCCTGGTTTGCCAGCGTTGTCAAAATGAATCATTTTTACAACACAGACGGAATGTTAATTACACATCACTGAATAGTTGCTACCACATTCGAAGAATACCCTGTTTTGCCCGATGCAACACAACAATGTGACGGTATTACAAAATAAACATGACTCAAAACTTTCTTAACAATGCGACCAGACTGCGTAACAGGCTCTATCATCACAGCACGGAATACCAAGAAAATGACAGAATGTGAAGGTTGATTAAATCAGAAAGCTCGTAGACTAAAAGGCACTTTAGAAGTCAGGCCTCACAGCTACAACGTACAGTCATTTAAATCAAAACCATGTGCATACAACATGGCTGTACTGTCAAAATTATCACCTCTTTTAAGGCCCTGATACAGAAAGCCTACGCTCGGCTGTCGGACAGTTTGGGTTGGTGAGCGTCTGTCGGCCTAGTTTTTGCAGTGTGTCCTGCGTCGTCGGCTCTAGTCTGCCCGTGTCGGAGGCTTTTTCGGCCAATTCAGCATGTTGAATCGGGGGCGGAGCTCGTCGGTGAGAGAAATCACTCTGATTGGCTGTTCAGCTTAAACGAATCAGTGCACGAGAAGAGAAACAGAAGTGAGGAAAGCAAGCCAACGAGTAAAGTCAAGAAGGCGCACATAGAAGGGTTTTCTCATTTTTCATCTTCCTCTCATTCTACTATTTTAACGACATGTCCATCTGGAATGAAGCTAAGTGGTGAGTGACAGTGGTTTCATGTACGTATCATAACAACGGCTTGTATATCCGCCGTTCTTGGTCTTCCGGTTTCCCTTTTTGAATGACGAATACAAACTACTGCGACCTGCTGGTGTGGAGAGTTATTTCATCTCACTGAGGCGCAGAACGTATTTGCTAACTGGCCGTCGGCTGTAGTCTTTGCGGCGTGTTCAAATGCAAGTTTTTGGCCAAGAAAAAAGCGACGCGAGGCGACGCAATTGTTGGCTTTCATCGATGCTAGTTCTTTGATGTCTGCTGGGTGTGTCTGGGCCTTTTATAGACATGTACTACTTTATCCAGCCAGAGAATCATCATTGAGGTCAGAGGTTACGCTTGAATTTAAGAAATTCAGCCATTCAGTTCAGGTGGGATCTAAAATATCTTACATTTAAATCAGTGATTGTTTTTTTACACCATATAATGTACAACTATACTGACTTGAGGTAATGAAAATGCTCTTGGTTTTACACTTGTGTTACTGATTTGACCGAACCTTTAACAGAATGTTAATATTTAAGATTTACATGTTGTCTATAGTCCACACTTAACACCTGGCTAATCCATGTGGGAGTGATAACAGGCGCCTGTGTCCTGAAGTCTGGAGTTGCGGGGCTACACTTCTGTTCACATTTGGATTGTAGTTTGTGCCTTTAAACGTCCAGTGTGTAGGATTTAAGAGGATCTATTAGCAGAAATTAATATAATATTCAAAACTATATTTTCATTAGTGTATAATCACCTGAAACTAAGAATTGTTGTGGTTTCGTTAGCTTAGAATGAGTCCTTCATATCTACATAGGGAGCGGGTCCATGTTGCTCCGCCATGTTTCTACGGTAGCCCAGAACGGACAAACCAAACACCGGCTCTAGAGAGAGCCTTTCGCCTTTGTAACGTTACCTGAAGGACACCGTAGTTCTCTGACACGCTGGAAAAGGGAGGGGTGAGCCGAGGAGTATTGAGTTGGTTGCAATCTGCAACCTCACCACTAGATGCCGCTAAATCCTACACACTTGACCTTTAAAGACACAATTAACAAATTAGTCACCTTAATGTTGCTTTCCATGTTACACGGTCTATTTGACACACATTTACCAGTACGCTACAAAATGATCTCATTATAAACTGTCACTCTTTGCAGAAAAAGACGATATTACACTTGTATTGAAACGCCTAATGCCATTACACTCTACACACACAACCTACAAAAGTGGTTGGTCTATTCTTCTTTAAAGGATATTCTATATTTTTCAATGAATTGATCCTACTGACAATTATTTCCTGTGTAGCCAAAGCCTTATATCTGTTCCTTAGACCTTCAAAACTATAAAAAAAAAAAAAAAGAAAATACATCTATGAGCCACACTGTTGCACTGACTGACATGTTCCTTCATTACCATGAACATGGGCACTGTAGTTTATGTTGAGTTGATCTTGTACGCAGTCCTGCTGCTGTAAATATTCACTAGTGTATTTTCCATTTTTTTTTTTCACTGAATCAAATGTTTTATGGTCACTATTCATCTCGGAGCTGGTTGGCTTGGTTCCATGCTTAAAACTCCTTACATAAGGATTTTCTGAAATGCCAATGGAGTAAACGATTGGGAAATTCACACTGTTCAAAAAGTGGGCGGTCACTGTTGAGCTCTATAAGAAGAATATAGAATATTGCCAGCCTTGTCCTGCAACAAATAATTAGGTGAAAAGCTCACTGTGATGATACACCATCACACAGAGGTCAATCTACTGTCACGTTAACCTCAAAGTAACAGTAAAAGTAACGGTAAAGTACCCGAATTGTCTCTGAAAGCGATGACCTTCACTGTGGCTTGTTGGCAGCTGGTTGGACGTTGTTGGTTGTGTTGGAGATGCCGCTCCTCCCCGCGCCGTTCTCCATCCTGAGGGAGGAGGAGTTGAGTGGACTCCTCTTGAGGACTTTGTTCGCCAAGAGGTTGCAGGTCTTCCTGTACTGGTGGCGCAGCAGCGAGTAGACAAACGGGTCGCTGGCTGCCTTGCTGTAGGCCAAACATTTGGACAGCACACCCCAGTGAGGGCTTATGGGCCCTGGGGAGAAGAGCTCTACAATTCTACCTCAAAGAAAGACAAAAGAGGGGAGAAAAAATGTCACACACCATCCATGAACAAAGTGCATGCCAATTCTTAGATCAGTGGAAGTGGAGTGGAAGACATCTAAAGCAAATGACCCCTCCCCCAGTGCTGTAATATGGTGGAAAATGTCATCATTTCACTTCACTGAAATGTCACCACCGTGTTGGGGAATGTGAACTGATGGGTGTCAGTTTTGCAGCTTCCGGACTGGTTAAAATAATTTCACGACAAATCGCAGTGCCTCATGTCCTAATAAATCAAATTAACGACAAAGTGAAAACCAACAGGAGCATTGTTTTCTCTTTAATCTGTCTTTTTAATTAGCGTGATCTCCTTAAATCCTGACGTGTCTCACCACCACACGGCTTCTAATGCGCTTCCTTTCTGCAATTCTAACAGCTTCTGACAGGTTGCCACCTCTAATACTGGGGCTAATACTAATGAGAGCCAGTGATACCATCACTGGCTCATTTGCTATCCCCCAGTCTCTCTCCCTTTCATCTCCCCAGTTGTGGAAACTCGGTGACAAGGATTACAAATGTGTGTAGAACCAATAAGCTCTGAAAAGGAAGCAGTTAAAAATGGGTCCAGATAACAAGATAGCATTGAAAATAATTATCGCTATCTGTATTAAGACGATGAGGCAAGTATAAACACATTAGAAAGCAACGAGGTAAGTGAAAACCCAGAATCACGTTGTCAAATGGAAAATGTCAAATGTCCTGGGAGAGTTCTACTTATGAACAGGGCCGACTCTAGCCCTTTTGGTGCCCTAGGCGAAATTCAGATTCGGTCCCCCGAGAACCCTAACCCCAGCCCCGTAAACCACATCACACATCAGACGTAACAATAGTTTTAAGACAAAAATTAAGATATTGATTTTCATAAATAACTGTATTTATTATGATATAAATAAACAATTGGTCTTTGATGTTGTTGGTTTGAAATTCTTTAGTCAGTTTCACTACAATTTACACTTTTATTAACAAATAAGTGCAGCCGGACAGATGAAAAGGGGTGAAAAGTAGATTTTTTTCATTATTTCTTTATTTATTCATTTGTTATCTCAATGCAGAAAATTAGGAAGGGCGCCCACTGGCACTTTTTTAAAATGTATTTATGTATTCATTTTTTTGTATTTATTTATTAGATGGCGACCAGCACCCCCTAGAAGGTGACGCCCTAGGCGACCGCCTATATAGCCTATGCCTTAAACCGGCCCTGCTTATAAAGCTGAGAGAGGAATATATTTTTATTTTTTATTTATTGCTGAGCAAAGATAAAATGTGCAGAATTCAACTCTCCTTGACACTGTATGTTAAGCATTTCTTTTTTCAGATTCAAAAGACAGGAAAAGCGACGTTTTGATGATACTGTACATGGTATTAAATACCTCACACAAAACCCATACACAATATTATAAATCTCTGCTCACCTTGTAATGACATAAGGGGTGAAGCACACCACGAATGTGCCGATGAAAGTGCTGATCTTCTTGGTGGCCCTCTGCCTCCTCCGCTTCTGCTCATCTAAGCATTTCTGCCGCACACTGCCAAAGCACACAGGCACCATTATCTACCCAGGAGGCATGATCAGAGACATAATGAAGCAGTCCGCGCAGAAAACATGTGGGATGGACGTGAAGAAAGAAAAAGCAGTGACTGTGCGCTGTTATCTCCTGAGGATTACATTGGATACATTTCACACAACTGTGCAGATATCAACTATGTAAATGGAGAGCAATTCACAGTTTAATTATTGGACTAAGACCTGATAATGTTAAAGGGGAGCCCCACCTAAATTAAGAATTCCAATATGTTATTTCCATGGCCTAGGAAAGTTCAATCAATATTTGTGAACATGAGCTCCTCTCTCTCAAAGCCAGAAACCAGAGAAGTCTCAAACTTGTGATATCACAGGGTATAAACAATGAATGGGAGACTGATTTTGTGGACCCACAGAATGTTTGTTTCCTTTTTTTATATCTAAATGAGCTTTATTCTATTGTAGTGTTGTCATTTGTGAAACAGAAAATGTTCCCATATTAGTCAGAACATTCCCCCTGGGTGCTCTCAGTGTCACCTAGAACATCTCTCCCTATTCGTTTTCTATGGAGCAGTGCCACACTTTATACCCTATGACATCAGAAGTTTGAGTTTAAGCACTATAGTTTTGGGATTTGGGAGAGAGTTGTTCATGTTTATTAATATTTTTTGGACTGTCTTAGACCATAGGAACAACATGTATGAATTTTGAAAAAGGGCGTAGTTCCCCTTTAACGTTGACAGATTGTGTATTCATAGAGGGATGGCTGAGAAAGTTTTTGTATTTTAAATGAGTTAAAAGTCTCTTTTTTTGATTGTATAGGAAAGCAAATACCTACTGTAAGCAACTACTTTGATTATAGATTCATTTTACCATTTTTTTTTTTGTGCAAATAACTGATTAACTGGTTAATAAAGAAAATGTATAGTGAAGAATGTGCATCACCAGTGCTAGAATCCAAGGTGACATTTTCAAATTGCTCATTTTGTCTAATCAATGTCTAAAATAATTAAATAAATAAACAAATAAATGAAATTATAAAAGCAGCAAATTCTCAATCTGGAGCCAGAACATATTTTTGATAAATCATTATTATTATTATTATTATCAAAAATAATAATATAATGATATTGTTATTGATTATCAAAATGGATTATTTTTTCTGTCCATCAACTAATCGATTCAGCACTGTTTGCAACGCAGATAAGAGAAAAATCCATGACCATCATCTCCTGTTGGTGCTCTATATGAACACACTATAAATGCAGTTTGGTCACTATTTGTGTCCTAAGCACACAATGTCTTAACCCTCTTTGGAGCATTTCCTGATTTTGCCACATTACCAATGTGCTGGACAAAAATGAAAGGGAACAATTTGAGTGGAACACAAATGCATTAAAAGGACACATGGATCAGACTGAGTGCATCTCTAATGATTGTTTACCTGGGGATAATATCCACGAGCAGCACCAGCGTCTGCATGGTGATCACGTCGATGCGCTTACAGTGAAACCTGGCAACTTTCAACACTTTCAGATACGTTACGCACAACACGACCAGCGCCAGGAGGAAAGTGAGAGAGTGCAGAGCCACGGTGAAAACGACGAACTGCGTCCCGGCTCCCTTCGCCCTGGCGTTACAGAGGGTGCACGATGCGTAAAGGTGATGGTACCCGACCCAGGAGCGGCAGGTGGCCACCGTGGAGAAGCACAGCGAGTGTGTCCACGTGTACGCCAGCGCCATCACTGCGTCCCGGTGCCGTATTCTCGAGTGGTAGCTCAGGGGGAACACAACCGCCACCCATCTATCGATGCTGAGCGCTGCCATGCTGAGCATGGAGTTGGTGGTGAGGAAAGTGTCGAGGAAACCCACGATCTGGCAGAAGCCGCTGCCTCCGGGGTGGCCCGCGGTGATGAGCCCGACCAGAGTTAGTGGCATGTTGGACACGCTTAGCAACAGGTTGCAAAGCGTCAAGTTGAGAATAAACAGACCAGGTACCTGCTTGCGGATCTCCGGGTTGTACAGAAAGCAGATCAGCACCACGACATTGGACAGCAGCGACACAATGATGATCCCCAAAACCAAAACGGAAGCAAGTACGTCCGCTGCGTCCATGGCGCTTCCTCTAAAATATCCAGACTTTTTGATGAGTGCATCCACAGTCCTGATGCGAACTATCATCGTGAGTTGCAGTCACAACATACATGAATCCAATACATTGTCATGCTTACCCTCCAAATGTCAATAGCGGTCCCTCCAACAGCTGCGTCCACGATTAAGTCGCAGGGAATTCATAGAGAGGAGATGCTCACCTGATTATAATGCGAAAATTTGGAAGTCCTTTTCATGGGAATGGGGTCACAGCAGGAGGCTTTTTTTTCTTTCTCGAGAGGCGCTGCAGTAGTTCCCAAACCCCCTTTGCTGCCTCTGGGCTCACAGCTCAGGGTTCCCTGGCTGCGCAATTGCGCATTGACGCGATGGCAGCTCCGAAGGGGGACATGAAAGTACCTCAAGCTTTCGGTCTCTGTAGCTACTTATAATGTCTTCTCTGCCAGAGTCTAAAGCACGTCGGTGCAACCCCTGAGTCAAAAATAGCTTTTTAGGGCAAAAAATAGAAGCACGACGCACGATTGCGTATCTGCTGGTAACGCTGATGTCACGAGCATCACGTTGAACACAGCAGGTTTTGGTGATGAGATGGTTTGTGCCAATAAAAGTCTATAGATCAAGTTCATGAAAATCATACAGTGTAATACCTTTTTTTATTTATTTTATTTTTTTGTAAGTCAGTGTCCAAAATCTCCATTGTCACTTTATATAATACAATGTCTCAGCAGCATTTGCAGTTTAATCGACAGCTCAGAAATCATTGGGAGACAGAACAGGGAGACCCAGAGCCTCATCAGTGCAGTGTTTATCAAAGCCTTATATGGCGCTTTACATGGATGCAGTGTAGCTGGACTACTGCATCCAGATTATTAGTCCACAGTACAGCAGTACCTCTGGTTTACAGCAACACTGTGTGTGTACAGCCTCCAGCCTTGCTAGGGAACGCATACTGTGGTTTCTTGCCCATGGCCTAAAACATGCTGATGCTAATGTGTGTTTGTGTGTGTGTGCGTGTGTGTGTGTGTGTGTGTTGTCAGCAGAATGTGTGTATTATACAATCTAAGGTCAGTGGCTGGATATATATATAATATTTAAATAGTGTTTTAAATGCGCTTGGCTCCAGAGCTTGTTATGTGTGGGTAGACAGTACAGTACATCCACTCCTGCTGCAATGTGACAAAGAACATTTATTTCCAAGAAGTGAAAGTCAATTGTTTGTTCCATTGCAACCTCAGCACAGCAGCAAAACTACGCTTCCGCCATTTTGGACTGAAAGCCACGCCAGTAAAACGTCCAGCTACAAAGTGCCGTACAAAAAATTAAACAACATTATTTCTATTCTATTGTCATATTCTACCGAAATGGCCCCATGTTGAACAATAAAATATTATAATTATAATAAGTGTTTTCAGTCCAAAATGGCAACAATTAACAGATTAAGAGTTTCGTCTCTTTGCTTCTATACTCTTTGGATGTGAAGTGCCCTGATTGTGGGAAAACAACAATGCGCATGCGTAAAGCCTTTGGCAATGATAGTGGAAGGGACTCATCTTTACCTGTTGCACCGCTGCGATCTGATTGGTTGTTTGCCAAGTGCTGTTGTCTCATTGGCTCGTAGTTGACAGAAGTTAGTAGAAGTGGAAGAAGACGGTAACTGCGGTAACCATGAACGGAAAACCGGATTATCTTTTTACAGCACACATTTAAAAATCGGCCTTTTGAAGAATAACTCGAGATAAAACACGTCGGTGAACCAGCCAGCCAGCCGCGGGATATTGTTAAAAACCAAACCGCTGGTAAAAATATTAACATTTAACGCGTAGTAGCTCTCGGCTCACTGCTAGCTTTGTGAGAGAAGATGCTAACGCGGTTGTGTGTTATTCGCAGGGCATGGTACCTGGCCAACAAACAGACTTTCAGGATCTCAAGCATCTTTCCGAGAGGATTACCAAACAAGACAGCAGCAGAACAACGTGGTGAAACTGGGCTAACGTAGCTAACAGCTACCCAAACACTTCCATCACCAGTATAACAGCACCGTGGATGAGAACAGGTATGTGCCCAGTCGGATTATCACCAATCAAAACACGTTAAATGGCTCATTATGTCAAATTATGTAATTGTTTGGTTTTGGTCTAAATTGTCATATTTACCACCTAAAAACGCCACAGATTATCATATTATATGCCTTTTGTTATGGTTGCGTTAATGTCTGAGCAGCATTTTAATGTTGCAGCTGCTGGAGGCAGTTTATTCTACAGCAGTGTGTCATATTTTCTAAACTGATCATGCACTTTGTTTTTTTAAATTTTAATTTCCAAATGACGTTTAGCTGTGAAATGAATGAAGTGGAGTAAAAAGGTACATTTCCTTCTGTAAAGTAGCTTAAAAAGAAAAATGTCTAAGCACCTTAAAAATTGTACATAAGTAGCCTCCAGTACTTGGATTAATGTACTTAGTTGTACACCACTGATAATAACAGATCATATGGCTCTGTGGCTGTGATTGCATCTCCTTCACGGTAACCTTGCTGATGGCTAAATAATTGTTCTAAAGCGTGATGCTTCAAGCATACTTCATGATATAACTCTGCTCTATAAAGATAACACTATTCCCGCTTTCCAATTACATGCCCTGTGTGCATTAGCATGTAGAGCTTCAGTGTTGCTATTCAGTTGAATTTTTCCACTAGTGTCAGGCAGCAGTAGTATTGATTACTGTGTTGCTGAATAGAAAAGACCTTGAGAAAATACTTTATTTTTTATTTTTATTTTCTTATGGTAGACAGGATCCACAGTGAGATTTACAATTTTGCCAGAAAGTTCATATATTGTCTAGCAGTGGATAGTGTAATAAGTATATTTTTCTGGCCCAATCTAAATGTTATCAATGCAATAAACTCCACTGATCTAGTGCTCCAGTAGATTAGAATAAAGTATTATTTGATCCAGGTCTGGTGTCATGTCTGAGGCAGGGAGTCTGCTGATCGTCCTGCTGATGGGAGAGGACGTAAATGATTCATTGTCCTCCTGTAGTCACTCACTGTAATATGGTTTGTGGTGGGATCTATGCACTGTAAACAAAACAGAAAATACAGAACAAGCCTTTTTTATGTGAAGACTGTGATATATGACCATTATATTATAGTAGTAATACTATTTTCACCTGTTCTTTGCATACAGAATAGACTCATTTACCACTGTCACAGGAGACCATGCATTTCAGCTCTTTAAAAATTTCAATTAACATGCTCAACGAGACCCCCCAGTAAGGATGAAAGTTAAAATTACTCGGCAATGATTAGTTCCAGGACCAAAATCATGGATGTGATCTATAGTGTTTAATTGAAAGGGCTTTCTTCTCTGTCCGGCTACAAGGATAAGAGAAACCAGTCTATTTGTTATAACAGTGGTCACATGTGCAGCTGTCTAGCCATCCTATGAATTATCAGTAATGACAAATTGCCAATAATGGCTGCACATATTTTCTAATTAATTCCACAGAGAGAGAGAGAGGGAGAGAGAGGCTTTTCACTTCTGCCTTTTCCACATAGTGAAGAAACAGACGGTGAAACTACATTGAAGTCTCTGCAGTGCTCCCCTAAATAGGATAAAGCTCAACTTCATTTGCCTCCAGACTTTGAGTTAATGAGGTGAAAGGTTACAGCTGCACACTGCCACACATATAGGACTAATCCTCCAAAAGTCTTCTGTAAGTTTTTTTCATAATTCACATTTACAGCAAATACATTTTTATCTCAATAAACCCAGGAATTATTGTAAATTATGCATTCCAAAAGCATCCTTGTTTTATACCCTTTGGTGAACTACTGTTTGACGTGACAGATCAAAAAAATACAACCAGAGACTGTTTGCAGCGAAGTTTATGCTGCAGTGCTGCGTGGGCTTTGATTCATTGATAGTGACATGGCATGTTTCGGTCCCAGTCGAGGTTTTGTTTGCTTGGCAATGCCAGTGAGCTAGCTCTGGCTGCATTGTTTTTGGCTACTTCTCGGTTCAACTTTGCTGCTGTTGCTGTTCAGATTCAATTTATGATGCGCATGAATTATTGGTGTTTGTGGCTTCTGCATGCAGGCGGTGTTGTGCTGCTGAATCTCTATGAATTCATTTGAAATCTAAATGTATTAATTTACAATGTATGTGTATTCATTTCCATTGGTATTAATCCAAAAGTTCATGGTGCAGTTGAGCTAATTTGTGGTGTTGTCTAGCAAGTGCTTACTTTGTTGCTAATGTCCAAAGTGATACATTTGAATACTCCTGTGGGCTCGTTAGTTTTGGCCATTTTTTCCCCTGGCGGAGGTTTAGAGTTGTTGTGGGGGTTTTCTATTGGCTCATGCAGTCTCTTACTGAATTAGATTTCTTTGGCTGCTTGGGGGCAGCAGAATAAGATGTAAAACACCAGACTGACATATTATATCACCTTTATACTGTAAATTTGTTGCGGCCCAAAAAGTTACCTATTTATTTACCCATCTCGAGACATGGAGCAACATTATCATTCACTTGGAGTCGTGTTTCAGGTGAACTGATGAATGTTAAGTCCAATATTTACTCTCCTTTCAGCTCAATGTTGGGCTCCATTAGCACCTGAAAAAAATGCCGATATGGGGCCCGATTCCCCCCTCCTGACAATCGTCAGCAAAGCCCTGATTTTTTGATGATTCTAAAGATTATCTTTCCAGATATTCCTGTGGTGTGAGGTATGTTAAGACTGTTTTTTATATCGATCCGATTCGCTCAGAAGTCCATCCTGGCAGCTCTGATTTCAAATTGTTAATATTAACCATGTTCAATATTTACGATCGGATATCCTGTTGTTTGTGGGGAACCCCGAAGACAGCCGATGAGAGCCAAGCTGACTGAAAAAGGAGGGACAACCACCGCCGTCATGGCGGCCGCGGCTAATGCACGAACTAATACGAAACGCAAAGCATAAAGATAGTAGTAAGACGGACCTCAGAAATGGAGAACCAACTTGTTGATTTGTGGCAACAACACAAGTGTTCGTGTCTCAATCCATATTTTTTCTTTTTTCTTCGTGAATTTGCTGGTCAAAGTAGTGCAAAAACTAACATCGCTGTCGTCCCCCATGTTTGTTTACACTAAAAAGTCATGTTTTGATCGAGAGATTTTGCAAGATTTCATTTATTTTTTAGTCGGGACTCTTGTTGTTCAAGAATGAATCTGTTAATGTGTGGTGTGCTGTTTTGGCCAAATCGTTGCTCTCCACACACTATAGGAACAAAACTGTTAAATTTAACATAACATGTTGTTATGTGTGGGGTCTCTCACATTTTCAACATCTGTTAAGATTTGAAAAATCTTTTAGTGTGAGCCAGGCTTTAGATGATCAACCTGTAGCAGCAAGTTGTCTCACTTTCTCTGCCATGCTATGGTTAGAGAAAACATTGATACCATGCCTGTTAGCACTGAAGCAAAGCTCATGGCTGTATCCCAGCTAGGAATATCCGTGTGGCTTTAGGTCTGGTTATTCACTCACAAGATGATTATTACTCCAATTGGCCATGACTAATCTTACAGTTTGTATCTTCGTCTGCGTTTTTCTTCGTCTGACAGTATCACTCTTTTAAACCTGTAAAGCAGAGCTTACTGTGTACACAGTGTGCTCCTCCCATTAGATGCAGAACCACTTTCATCTTTAACTTACTGTAGATCCAAAGTGGTCTTTCTGTTGGCTAAACTGCAAATGGCTGGCTGTATCTTGGCTGCACATAAATTCTCGCAGCGATTCCAGGCTCAGTTAATCGCGCTCGCCCATCTGCTTTGATGTCCTTTCTCTGGTAATGAGTGTGACATCGCTGCACACAAGCATGACAGGAAGCAGCTCCCAGTAGTTTTTTTTTAAATGAAGCAGGGAGCTTTAATGAGAGATCACGATGGTGCGTGTCAGGACCTTCATACACTTACTGGGCTTGTGTGGTTGGTCTTTAAAAGTATGTGCATGTTTATTCCATTATTATCAGGCTTCTTGCTGGTAGCTTCAAATCTGTGTGTGTGTGTGTGTGTGTGTGTGTCCCTAATCTTCAATTCTTTTGGGAATTAGTTTCTACAAGGACAGAAATCTTATTATAATATATAAATATAAATATTTCCTCCGTAGAAGATATCTGTCAGCTCTTGATTTAAAAAAGGAAGTTGGTTGTTGAAATGTCCTCACGAGCATAGTAAAGCAAATACCATACAGTATGCAGGATGCAGACAGCAGTGCTAGGCTAGCAATAGACGACTCGTGCCTGTGGCTGAATAAACACACGCCTGGCTGCGGCCCCAACTGGCTCATGCACAATTTCAGAGGGCTGTCTTTTCCTATTATTCTTTGTTTGTTTAGTGCTTGGACAGCCGTCTCACTTCTGCAGAGTAAGCTTCACATCCACATCCGCGGCCAAGCTGCTTGTCCTATGTCATGATTCATACTTTCGTGCGTCCTGTTTGGTGACTCAGAGGAGCGACAGCTAAATCATAAGCGTGCAAGTATGTTCGTGCATTCCGGTCTCTCGAGGGGATGTTTTGTTGTGAACACACAGTCCGTGAAGGCCAAAGTAGTCGCACACAAACTAGTTAAATTAATTTTATCTGACTGAGTACTTCTAAAAATATATCGAGGGCTCTCTAGGGGGCCCTTTTTATAGTAGTATATACGTACTAGGGATGTCAGTTTTACAGCTAGAGTGAAGAACTGGCACCATATGAAACTAGAAGACCTAAGGAATCCATAGGTACCAACCATGTCATATAATCTTGTCGCAAAGGAAGCTAAATAACTCTCCAAACTTACTCTTAATTTATTGATTAATTTTATGATAATCACATGCAGTTCTGGGCAAGTCATAGTCAGCACACTGACACTGTTGTTGCCTGTTGGACTTGAGTTTGCCATCTTATGATTTGAGCATATTTTTTATGCTAAATGCAGTACCTGTGAGGGTTTCTGGACAATATTTGTTTTGTGTTGTTAATTGATTTCCAATAATGTTGTTAATTGATTTCCAATAATAAATATAGACATACATTTGCATAAAGCAAGCATATTTGTCCGCTCCCATGTTGATAAGAGTATTAAATACTTGACAAATCTCCCTTCAAAGTACATTTTGAACAGAAAAAAAATGTGCGATTAATTTGCTATTTATCACGATTAACTATGGACAATCACATGGTTAATCACGATTAAATATTTTAATCGATTGACAGCCCTAGTATATACAGTACATACCTGCTGTATATAATAGATACTCATACAGTACTTATTACACGGCTGTGTTGAATCCTCGACTCTGATTGGTCAATCACGGCGTTCTGTGGTCTGTAATTTCTGTATAACAGACCGTTGCTATGGGCGCAGCTCTGACGTCTTTTTTTGTGTCAAAATATTGATTTCTTCAGTAAGCAGCCGTGTAATAAGCAGGATAATGTACAGCTAGCGGGTCATTGTTGTGAAAGAATCCCCTTCCAGGGCGATGAGAGACATGCAGCATCGCCCCGTCGGGGATTCTTTCACAACAATGACCGGCCCGCTGTACATCATCCCTTTACTTATTATGTCATTCTTGCTACTCTGAGGAAAAAGACATGATGCAAAATATTCTTTTACTTTAATGTATAATTTAGCTCATCCAAGACTAGTTTGAGCATTTCATCTTTTCTCTCTTTTATGTTCTTTAGCTGTTATCAATGTTGCTGGTAGCATTGTTCATTTCACACTTAAAATGAAACACCTGAAGTGCCGGACCGACAGGCTTAATTACCCGTCAACGCTGGCTTTTTCATTTGTCCAACAAAAGGAGCTTTCCCCTCATCTCAGCCAAGGCACAAAACGTCTTTAGAGGCAAATATTCTGCGTTGCAGCTCGGTTTTGGCTCGGTTGTACAATTTTAGATAAAGAATTGTTTACACTCTCCACTTGTGGATGTGGAACGAGGGTTTCAAGTGAACACAACAGCACTAGAAGTAATAGGTTTAAGTGGGGAAAGAGGAGTATTTATTTTTTTTTCCCAGAAACCTAATGCAACATTATCCATTCAGAGAGGTACAGCTGGTGCTTTGGACAGAAAGAAAACACGTCGAAAGGAATGAAAACTTGAAACCTGGATAATGTTTCAGTGCAGTCTGTTCAGTCAGTCAATGCAATACATCCTAACTCTGTGTCCTCCTTACCTCTCTGACCAACTGATTGAATGTTTCTGGTTCACCGTCTAATCTCACCTCAGCGGAAAGCTCTGTTTAAAGCCTCAGCATGGTGTGTACTGCGCCCCTTTGCGGGGAATGATGAAAGTGGGATCTGTCCTGCTTCTTTGTCTACTCGCTGTGATAAAAAGCCACTGTTGTCACACAGCAGTGGCACCAATCATTACACCCACACCGTCTGGGGTGTGGGTGGATGGATGTGCTGATTTGTCTGTTCCCTGCTCCTCCCTGACAGTCGGGACTGCTGCTGCTACAATTAATTACACTCACATACGGCTGTTTGAGCACACGCTGATGGTAGGGCGAAAAGAGCCTTAAATGATTTTGACATCGCTCCAAAATTTCTTCAAGCAACGGTTCATAGAGTTCCCGATACTGTGAAAGCAGTACAGACATAGGTCATTTATGTTATTAGAATATTAGACGTTTACAATGACACATGAACTTGTCAAGTATTTTATAGCTTAACACTTTTTATACACTGCTTCCCTCTAGTGGATGGGAAATAATATGAAAAAAATAACTGCTTTGACATAATTTTATGATACAATATATCATTATATAACTATATTATATATTACTATTTCAAATCAAATTATTAAGAATTAAAAATATTATAATATTATAAAATTATGAGTGGGTAAATATTTTCTTCTCAGAATCACCTTTATTGGTCAAGTATATGTGCACATACAAAGAATTTTTTTATTTGCATCTCTCTCGATGTACTTGGAAATAGAAATAACGGCAAGGAACAAGGACAACAAAGCTAGAAAAATTAAAGTAAATAATAGACTGGACTGTTATGTACACAAGTAGTGAAAAAATATGTATATATATAAATATTATATATATATATATATATATATATATATATATATATATATATATATATATATATATATATATATATATATATATATATATATATATATATATATATATATATATATATATATAAAAAGCACCAACGACCAACAATAAAATAAAAATAAAACGTGTATATATATATATATACAAGTCAAGTGTTCTGTAAGTTGTGAACAATACAAATAGTGCAAAGAAAGAAATACTGAATCGATATACATGGACTGGAAGGTTATGTACAGTATGTATATGTAAAGATGTCTGATACAGCGTGTAGGATTAATATTGTCAGTGAAAAGTGATATGTACGTTTAAAAAAATGTGCATTAAAAACTGTAAAAATTTCAATCTATAATGGCAGCAGTGGAAATTTTGGTGTTAGATGGTTATTGGCAGTGTATGGCTGATTTACAGGTGCTAAATGCGAGATTGGGAGCATTTCTATTGCCTCTGCACGGCACTCAAAATGGCGACAGCTGAGCCGGTGGCTCTTAGCTAACGGTGCTAACAGTGAAAACAAAGGCAACCGTGCTGACAGAGCTAACACCGGAGGGTGGGTGCTAGAGCAGTGCAGAGCAGTGGCCATTAGCTAGCCAGTGGGGCACGCTCACATGCACAAACATGCACTAAATGTATGCGTGGCCTGCTTGGATATGTCAACATAGCACAGAAAAGCTTGGATTACAACACACACAGAGGGAGAGTGACTTCATTCTCTGCTCAGGTAGACATTACTTCACTTACTTCATTAATTTGCTGCTATATTAATGCTCTGAATATCATAGAGAGCACCTTTAACTGGTCGTCAGAGTGATGGCCTGCGGGAAGAAACTGTTGTCTGGTTGTTTTGGCGTACAGCGTCAGCGCCTACCAGAGGGGAGATAATACTAATGAGGTAATCTACTCACCTATTGAGGTATATAGCCATGCTCAATTAGTTGTTATAGTGATTAAACTGATTGATTTCCAAGTGTGATTAAACTCCTCATAACAGTTGATAGAGACAGGAAATGACAGGGGGAATCTATTTGCTGGAGCACCTCTGGTCCCAGTGGTGGTCATTTCCTGTTTTGACCAGAGGAGGGCACCCTCTACTCTCTGTACACTCTATGGCAGCCGGACCTGGTGGAGGTGAGCTGATGCAGCGGTGTGCTGTCTGAGCTGTCAGCACTCATTAGTGCCGTTTCATTAAAGTGATGTCAGTGGCACTCCATTAGCAGTCAAATGAACAGCTGCCCTGCCTCGGGGCCAAGTCAACGACTGAACTTTGTTGGTCACGGAGGTCTGCAGGTTAACCGGCTATAAGCAGGAACAGAGAACAAACTCCTGTTTGTTTTGTTTTTCTCAAATGGTCTGCAAAACTGTTCAGTGAGAACATTGTAGCTGCTGTCTGTTTTTTTCCTGCTTTTAACTTTCCATCTAATGAGCACAGTACTGAGTAAAACGCCTATTGTGTTAGTTTTTCAAGCAGGGTGACATAAGAGAGATACATGACGCAGCAAAAATATAGGCAAAAAGTAAACATTATCAGCCTGAATCACAGTGTAATGCTGTAAGAGAAAATATCAACCCTCCTTTGTAATTGCGATGCTGTAGATTTGATATATTTGCTAAAATATAAGTGTATATATAATGTAAAATATACGTGTGAGATTTTTTGAAAAATTCTAGGACTGTCAATTATTTACAATATTTTATCGCGATTAATCGCATGATTGTCCATAGTTAATCGCGATTAATCTCAAATTTATCACATTTTTTTATCTGTTCAAAATATAGGGAGATTTGTAAAGTATTTAATACTCTTTTCAACATGGGAGTGGACAAATATGCTTACTTTATACAAATGTGTGTACATATTTATTATTGGAAATCAATTAACAACACAAAAATAATGACAAATATTGTCCAGAAACCCTCACAGGTACTGCAGTTAGCATAAAAAAATATAATCAAATCATAACATGGCAAACTGAAGCCCAACAGGCAACAACAGCTGTCAGTGTGCTGACTTGACTATGACTTGACCCAAACTGCATGTGATTATCATAAAGTGGGCATGTCTGTAGAGGGGAGACTCGTGGGTAACTATAGAACCCATTTTCATTCACATATCTTGAGGTCAGAGGTCAAGGGACCCCTTTGAAAATGGCCATGCCAGTTTTTCCTTGCCAAAATTTAGCGTTAGTTTGGAGCGTTATTTAGCCTCCTACACGACAAGCTAGTATGACATGGTTGGTACCAATGGATTCCTTAGGTTTTTCTAGTTTATATGATACCAGTATCTTCAATCTAGCTTTAAAACTGAGCCCACTACAACCTAAAAGTTGCAAGTTGCTTTTATGCATTAAAGAAATTAGTGGCGTTAAAATGAAATTGCATCAACACGCCAATATTTTACCCCCTTTGTCCCTTTTTATTTGTATAGATGACTCACGGATGAACCAAGAGTGCCAGGTTTTCAAACAGTTACCATTCTCTGCCATGTGGGAGCACCAGTGTGTGAAGTTGACCCATTGTGCTTTGACATCTAGGATGTTAGTGTCAGTAATAATGTAATGTGAAATGGTTTTAAAAAGAAGGTTGATATGGTGCTAGTTTCTGATTTCCCGAGTTTCAAAACTGGCATTATATATGCTTTTAACAAGCCGCTCGCAAATGACACAGAAAACATTTGATCTCTTGAAACGTCTCAAACACCGAAGGCCAGCCAGTCTTTAGCTCTTTTACCATCATCCCCTTCATCTCCCTCAGCTCCTTGTGACCCGACACATGCCACACCTCCGACAGCCACTCAGCTAGACCAGGATCTGAGTGGTATTTGGGGTCAAAACCACGATATTCCCCATTTGCCTTCCTCCATTAATGGCCTATTTTAGCGTACCGCCGATGGCAGTAAAGAGATAGCTGGGCTTTTATACCTTCTGACTGGATATATTAGCAGGTAATGTCCTTAAAGAGGATTAGCGGATGGAAAGAGGGGAAAGGAGAAAGAGAAGGAGAGGCTGAAAGCGCCGTAGGGATGGCATGGCAGTAAATAGGGAGGTGATAGCAGGGAGGACAAGAGAGCTTATGCTGCCTTGTGCTGCCTCTGGCAACGGTCGGGGATTAGCAGCCATTGTGGATTCTCTGGCATCCTAAAGCATGTTGAGCCATAGCTGTTTAATTGTTTGCATATCAATATCTGTAGAAAAATAAACATTCTACATATGAGCAATGATGAAGTTATTTGTCACATAATACTGTCCTTTCTTTTTAAACACACACAATTGGGCAAATCAGTTGTCAAGGTCAATAAATGGTTAATGGTTAACGCCGGTCGTCTCGTGGTGAACTTGTCCCTCTGATCCCATGGAGTCAGTCAGTCAGTCAGTCAAGAATGTGCTGTGGGTCGAGGTCAAGAGTCCCAACAAACCAAACAAACCATCTTGTTTACTGCGTTCAGCAATGAACCTGCTTTCTACTTAAATACATTCTTAAACAGGCGTCGCGACCTTTAAGGGTGACCTTTAAGGAAGTGAATGCACGTGTTTATGTATCATGTAGAAATTATGAAGAAGGATGCCAAGAGGTGAAGCAAGACACAGACACAGAAAAAGAAAAAGAGAATAGGCAAATGATTTAGTACAGTAATTAAAATAGAGTCACTCAGCCCCTCGATCAGAGCATAACACATTATTTTTGAAGGCGGTAGGGATATTGGACTGCAGGTGATACTAATTTGTGTAATGTTTTTATCTTTTGTTATTTGCAAACAAATGTTTTTCATGTGTCAGACTGGGGGACTTTGGAGCTGATATTGGGCGAAGGCGGGGTACACCCTGGACAGGTCGCCAGACTATCACAGGCAGGGTTGGAAATGAACTTTTTTGTCCAACTGCCACTTTGGCTGGTGGATTCCAAAATCTACCAGCCACTCCATAGATTTCCATTGTTTTTTTGGCTGGTGAGTGAAGCAAATCTACCAGCCACTTGGATATTTTACCAGCATTTGGCTGGTGGCTGGTGCTAATTTCCAACCCTGATCACAGGGCTGACACATAGAGACAGACAACCATTCACGCTCACATTCACACCTACGGGCAATTAAGAGTCATCAATTAACTTAACCTGCATGTCTTTGGACTATGGGAGGAAGCCGGAGAACCCGGAGAAAACCCACGCTAACACGGGGAGAACATGCAAACTCCATACAGAAGGGCCCCAAGCCAGGTGTTACCTGCGACCCTCTTGCTGTGAGGCGACAGTGCTAACCACTGCACGACCGTGCAGCCACATGTTAAATCCAAAGTGGTAAACACTACACATACAGTTAAGTGTGGCAACACTTCGGGTTTCACACATTGCAGGAAAAGCAGAGCTAGACATGATGGCTAAACCTGCATGCTAACTCTGTCATTTACAGGAAACGTTATCGTATTGCGGTAACGTGCAGCCGTCACTCTCATCTCCGTGGTCAAATCGGCCGACGCTACAGTTAGCTGCAGCGCAACCACATACTGACATTTATGTTAAATGCAGAGCGTCTTGGAATTTCACTGGTATTGGTATCGACTACTGAATTTCTGGTATCGTGACATCGTGATTGTATGATTACCAAACAGTATTCTGTATTTGGATAAAGTGGATTCAAGCGACCAGCTCCGGTTCCTCCTCAAGACCTTATCGATGACAAACATGACTTTTGAAAGAGCTTCTCAGTATAATCTGCTCCTCCCTTCCTCCACCCTTCTAACTGTCATATGACTAATGCCCTATACCCGAGGCCTCGGCTCGGCCCAGCTAAGCTGTTTTGGGGGGATTTGATCGTGCATAGATGACATTGACTTAGAACGGGTCACTGCGGATTCTGCTTTAGCCACAGTCTGCTGGAAAGGAGTCAAGTGGAGGGCAAGCACCTGGGCTAGCTGACCTTTACCTGCACAGAGGAAAGGGAGAGGGATCAGGAGGGGAGGCTGCAGAGATCCAGCCCGACAAGAGTCGGTTTTAGAATTTCAGGGATGAGTAAGTGAAGCATTTAGCATCGCATGAAATCCTGTCATCAAAACCGGAACGGTATCATCCCTAATCACTCCGTCCATTTCCTTATCCACTTAAACTCCTCTCTGTGTGTGTGCGCGCGTCACACGTTAATACTTCCTCGTGCTCACTCAAGTTTCCAAACCTTGGAAAAAGTGTGAGACTGTTCTCTCTCCAGGAGAGGTATGTACAAAGTCTTGTCCGTGCCAAGACATCCCTGTGACCATCTCTGCTCTCAGCCGCTCCGAGGATATGAAAGGAGCATTGTGTGCTGCTTCACGCTCCATGGCCAATTGACTTCTTTTCCCATTAATCAAATGCGCTGTTTACCTAATCTTTCATAGCATTTCAAAACCATTAAAACCAAGAGGATTATCCTAGTATTTCTGACGGTGTTTCTTTACCTCAGGTACAGGTGCCCCGATAACACTCCCCCTTCTTTTGCTTCCTCTCTCTCTCTCTCTCTCTCTCTCTCTCTCTCTCTCTCTCTCTCTCTCTCTCTCTCCTTCTTCCTCCTTTCCTCCCTTCAGTCTTTCCCCCCTTTATCACTTTCTTTTTTCCTGTTTCTTTCCCTTTCTCAACTTTCCTTTCTCTCCAAGGATTACTTTCTGAAATGCTTAAAAGTGCAACCTCTCCATCTCCCCAACGGACAACTCTACCCCCCGCTCTGGATAAATAAAGTATTATTGTCCGATTAAAGCAGATTAAGCTGAAGGAAAGGGGGTCAATCTGAAATTGGGTTTAATTCTGCACTTATCTGAATTCTTGACTGCTTTCATAGTGTACACTTTTGTGTCTTTGAGCAGGAAGTTGGTGTGGGTTAGAGGGGCTACATTTCGGAGAGTGTATCTCACTGTTGAGCTAAAAGAGGAAATTGTGAATTGAATTGCACTTAAAACCCCTCTTTGTAAAACTAGACGAAGCGCAAAGCAAACTGGCATGCCAGAGCTGTTGGCCGGGATCTACAGTTTGGTGCATAGGTTAGAGCCGTGCTGCACTGCAGCTTGTTTTGCCCTGAAGCTGTGGGAGCATGCTTTCACTCGCTTCAACCAGCAGACGACCAAATGGGGTCAGATCTTTTGAGGTCTAAAACGACAAACTCTGCTTATGAGATTCTATCGAAAAAGTGTGGAAATCTAGATTTTTGCACAAATGAGATATCAACAGAAAACGTCCTGTGTGTGGGACTTTGTAAATATGCAGCCGTTTTATTTTCCTATGAATTATGTTCATGTTGAACAAATTTGCACCTTACGAATTACGTCAAATGTCAATCTTCAGTGCCAATGCGTGAAATACCAGAGGTGTGGGCTTGAGTCACATGACTTGGACTCGAGTCAGGCTTGAGTCACAAATTCGATGACTTTAGACTCAACTTGACAAAATAAAAAAAAGACTTGCAACTCGACTTGGACTTTAACACCAGAGACTCGTGATTTCACTTGGACTTAAGCATTTTGACTTGAAAATACTTGATACCTTCCCTCAAGCCTAAAGATAGATAAAGAAAAATATACATTTTTCTCCACATTAACTGACGACCACGTGATACCAACGTTGTTATACCATTGGCTAACGAGCCTTGTTAGAAGTGGGAATTGGACATCCGATATCTCCCACAGAGATAAACAAAACATTCATTGGATTTTGGATAATTTCTTTCAGGAAAAGCCACTACTACTACTACTACTACTACTACTTTTATGCGGCACCTTTCTAAAGTGTGGATGTATTATTTAAGTTGTAGGAGAAAACCATGAAGAACTAACGTTACGTTACTGAGCACCAGTTGGCACCAGTTACTCTGTTGTTAAAATGGCATTACATTTGGTGAAGAGCACATTATGACTTGTTTAGGACTCAAAACTCTGAGTTTAGGACTTGGGACTTGACTTGGGACTTGAGTGCAAAGACTTGAGACTTACTTTTGACATGCAAAGCAATTACCTCTTTGGGAAGTAGTGTGTCTTCTGTATAGCAAGACGGAAAGTAACGGTGTGGAGGTTGGGGTGGTGAGACGTATGTGAGGCACATCCGACTTTAAGGCAGGAGGCCGGAGTTTGCAACCTGCGATTAAGTGAGTTCTTAGACTAGTGCGTCCTGTGGTTACGTGGAAAAATGAAGAGCACATGATTTCTTTTACTAAACCAAATATAAACCCCCCTTTTTAAAATATCAGTATTTATCACCACTGAAGACTATAAAGTCTTATGAAGTTGTGTGTATAAGTGCGCTTACACACACACACATGCACGAGTGAGTCAGTCATGTTGATTGAGTGGCTGCTGATGACGCTGAGGGTTAATCTGTATTTAGTTGGTCCATCCGGATGCCTTAGAGGCCATCTTATTAAAGGAAATGAGACGTTGTGAGGCCTTTTTCAACAGACAGTTACTGAGCTCCGCGTGCATTCCTTCGTGTCTCCTGCATAGTGGATAGGAACAGCGCTGTCCACAGTGGGTCCCGACAGGACAGAGCTAGACAAAAAGGCCCCTTGTGTCTGGTACACATGTTGGAGAGGACATGCCGGTGTGTCAATCCAGCGCAATTTTGAAAGTTTATCTCTAAACAGAACGTGACCACCGCAGACGGCTGAAGTTCTGAGCTATTTGGATCAAGATAGCAGAAGAATCTAGAACCGTAATGCTTTAAAATATCGCCCAACCCCCTCCAGTTACAGGAGGGCGGAGGTTGAAAAAAATGGGGACCTGTTGAAATAGACTAATAACGTCTTATTCGGGTCATTTTTTGGCTTGCCAAGGAGTTGACTGTACGTTTAGATGAAAGGGTTTAATTGGAAATGATAACCTGCTGACGGAGGGGATCTGTCGGCCCACAAGCCCTGGCTGTCTGTCTGCCAGTACTGCAACAATATCCACAGGGAGATTGGCAGATAGAAGCTGCTGTCAACGCCCTCAAGCTCAGGGTTGTTCCAGTATAAGCCCCGCACTTGTGTTTGCTCCGGCCAGCGTACGTGGCACTATTGCTGCTGGCTGTGTGCGAGTCGCCCCGAAAACTTTCACACACAACAAGCAAGCGGCGCATGCACACACACACACAAACAACTTCTGATCATTTACACGCAGAGGATAAAAGGATAAAGACACAAGGGGGAGATGAGCATCAAGGAAACTCAAATGCTTTCAGACCATCAGAGCAGTTCAACAAGATCCAGGACATCAAAGCCACTTAAATATTTTTCATTCTTGGGGCCACAAAATGCGGGATGATATGACAGACACACAATAGGCCCACAGTTTCCTCTTGGCCCCTGCAGCAGTGTTGACATGAGTAGAAATTAAGTTATCACCCCTTTTTAAAGTCCAGACGGCTGTCAGACAAGGCCCAGTGGCACGGGGGAAGATTTGATGGTTCCAGTAGCAGGCTGCTTTACATGGAAAGCTCAGTATCACATCTCCTTTTCCACTAGTACTGCACTGCCTCTCATACCTGCTTCCTACATGAGTGTATCAGGAATGGTTTGTTGTTGACTGATTTTTACAATAAAACCGGCGATGGGGCTTGCGTTTAAATTTTTTCGACCATGAGTTGGTAATACTGTGTGTGTGACCACCTTTTATGTATTGTTTTCTGATGAATTTCATACAACATATATTTGTAATGGCTGTTTATTGTCATGGTGATGCCGTCAACATCCTCCTTTGCAGCATCTTGTCGTCCTCAATAAGTTTTCCTCCTTTAGTTATTTCCGTATTTACTCTCCAGGTGGAAACCTGCAGCCTCGCCGCGAAAGCTGGACCGGAGAGGCCAGACACACCGCCATCCGACGGTAAGGATCAAAGTAAGCGCTCTACAGATATTGAGCGCCGTCTTTTTTTGTAAAATGTCCGGTGTAATCGGTAACATCCGCGACTACCCTAGTTCAGGCGGGCAGGTCAAAGAGTGAGAAAGCAGCGTTCCAGTAAGAAAGCAGTAAGTTATTAATAACTTACAGAAACATTGGTACAATAGTCCACCTTCTTTTCATATATACACACACACACACACACACACACCAGCCGTGGTGGCGGCACTTCATTTTTACACAATTCCGTGCCATCACCATGGGTAGGTGCAGGTTATAAAAAAACCTGACCCGCGCATCACTACTGCTAACTGTTGTGAGGTTACAGTATAATCAGTCCAAAAATAGATCCAATAGAGCCTGTAATTTGCATTTAGATGATGACTGAGTCGTATCCAGGTTGCCTTGTCAAACATCACTCCAGGTCCTGTAACTACTACCCTCTGACCCCTTTATTTCTTGCTGCCGTGTTCCTGCTAGAGCGTCCTAACAGTCTCCCGGAGCAGGTGAGGGGTTCACCTCCTGGCTGTCTCCAGCACCTGAGCCGCTCTTCTGACCTCTTGCACCACTCTGCCTCGCCTCCTCGTCTCATTCTTAAGTGGTTCCCCTCTGGTCCTCCAGTCCCTTGACAGCCCCCTGAAGCAGTTCATCCTGTGTGTAGGACATTCACTGCATCCCTGCCTCACCTTACCTCCTTGGGCGATGGGTTTGGTTGTACCATCAGTTGGCTCCTTTAGGTTCAGTCACACAGACGGGCACATCTAATTGCGGGGCTCTTCATCATTTGCTAATACCAGCAACCCAACTGCTGTGCGCCTGTCTTTGACCGGGCCCACTGGTCTGACCCAGCAGATACTGGCTTTACACGGGGTTTCTACCCTGTGGTTCCTGCTAAAAAGTAGTTTGATCACTCAAAACTCACCAACTTTCAATTTTTGAAAGGGCTGCACTCTGCCGACAAAGATGCAAGGCAGAGTGCTTTTCAAAAGTAGCCACCTTTTGATGTGTCGCTCCCTGTATATTTCCATTTAGAAAAATATGCTGGCAAGTTGAAACTAATATTACAGGAGTGAACGAAACCCAAATACATATTCCTATATCCTATATACCTCACGAGAAGGTTCATGAGGATATAGAAGCTTATAAATGTAGCTACTGTAGCCAGCAAACTACATCACGACCATGATTGCCGTGCCTTGCTCAAAACACTCAAAATAAATTAAAGGTGGTAAATTGGTGCAATAGGCAGATAGCTACTCACACAATATACTGTTGGTGTCAGAACTCTCTAGTGCTATAATTTTGTTTTTTTTGTGTGTGGCGTTCATAATCACTGTTATACTGCATTATAATGTGATTATAAGTTACTCTAAGTGGTCATTGTTTGCTTTGAATAAAGTAAAAAATAATTTTACAACATTTCGTGTGTTCTTGTATAGATGTAATGATTTTTTTTCCACTTTACTTAAAGCACTTAGAGTAACTTTATAATCACATTATAATGAATTATAACAATGATTAGAATGCACTATAAAGTGATTATAATGTATTACAACAATGGGGAATTCTAATACACTATGATCATTGCCAAAAAAAACAAAACAAATATATGTCAGTGAGTGATATGAGTATTCATATCATGTCAAATCATAATAGTATAGTAAATATAAAGTATAGTATGATGATACTTGACCCTACAAGTCATTATACAATGCTTTATAATGCATTATCCTTATTGCTATAAAGCATTATGAATATTTATGGGTGCGTATAACTATAATTATACAGTGCTATAAGCTGATTATAAGTATGTTTATAAGGCATTATAGATATGGGCGTCATAGAAAGTGCTAAATATCTTATTCTTAAGATAACTTCCAGAAATGAGACGGATTTGGTGAAATAAAATATGCCAGCTGTACTAGAACAGA
This sequence comes from Sebastolobus alascanus, assembly GCA_916701645.2. NCBI lineage: Eukaryota > Metazoa > Chordata > Actinopteri > Perciformes > Sebastidae > Sebastolobus > Sebastolobus alascanus. The sequence continues at coordinate 198,806 of CAKAOJ020000416.1, read as the reverse complement.
ATTAATATTATTCTGACACTAACCTATCTAAACCAATCCCAATTCCACAGAAATTACCAAAGACGCTTTCTCAAGCTCGTTTTAGGAGATTGGTCACACGTATTAAACTTTCATCACGTTGACCCCATTAAGGGTGTGCCCCACCTTAACTCATCCCCACAGAAACAAACGTTAAAGAGGTTCCTGCTTTAAAAAGTGGAGTCGCTCGCCATCAGAGAACCACCATTTAATTACGACATACAGGAAATTATCCGTAGAATGGGCCCAGTGCTGATAAGAAGTCCAAGCCCACTGGATGACAGCTCTAGAAACCTGAGAGAACTTATCACCAAAGTGGAGGGTGGGGGCCCGCGACTGGGCGCCTGACAATCTGATTGGACTGTCATCCCCAGGTCATAATTAATATATTTATCAAATTAATAACTGAAAGGAAAATCTCAGCGTCATTGGCGCTATTGTAAAAAGAGGCTTGCCCTGGCCCCAGAGGTGAACAGTGGCCAAATTCATGTGGCGGCCGGTTTCCCTTGTGGCTAATAAGGCTGCTGTCAGTATAATGGGGGGCGGAGGGGGGCAAAGTGAGCTGCCTCTTTTAGAAGCCATGACAGATAAATTGCCTCCCCCCCTCCCCCCCTGTGAAGAATGAAACAGAATTTAGAGGAAGAAAAGAAATATGTTACCGTCTGCTGACAACCACAACCACAGTCTTTGCATGTGAATACTTGTTATTGTATAGAAAGTAGCGCAGAGCATGCACTAGACATCACAACAAACCAAGTGACTTGTTTTTTATGTTTCTAGCTTTGCGTAGAAAACTGTTAACTGATGTCAAAGCACGTGCGTTTTATTCAGTTATTTCCAAATGATATATGATTTAATTTGAAAGATAACTCTACTCTTAGTTCATTGGGATGATCATGTATTAGAGCAGATCCATTTTAATTTAATTTAATCAGCTGGCCGGGCCACCGTGGATTCTTCCGATACTCCTGCCAGTCTGGGTCTGTATTTACATATTTACATCCAGGTACAGTTTATAGTTATATTTGATAGCATCATGTTAAAACATGTTATAGAAACCACAGGGCGTCCTGTTACTTGGTGAATTGTTTTCATTGCGACTGTCTTCTACTGAAGCAGGCCCGTCCACAGAAATTGCCGTGCCCCTGAGAAGGTCCAGTAAATGGGCCCCAATTAGCTAATAGTTTAGATCAGTAAATTTCTCAGGTCATGTGGCCAGCCGGTTGCCCGTGTTTTTTTCCGTCTTCTTTTTTCCGCAGCGTTTGTGTACAAAACTTGTACCATTTTCAGGAGAGGGGGGGGTTTCATTATGAAACAGGCTACATTTTTATTAAAGCAACAATAAACAGGCTATAATGTTTGTTTTTGTTTTTAATAAGTTATGGTGAATATTTTGGTTCAGAATCAAATTTGGTTTCATTGCTTTTATTTAGGATGAGCATGATTATTGCTGACCTCCATGCCCCAGAAAGCTTTCCTCTTTTTACCCCCTTATGACTGAAGAAATAGTCCCAGAAACCGAAACAATCTTCGCCCTGAACAGCCAATGGGAGTACTCCTTCCGGAAAGAAAAAGGGGTTTACCTCCATAGATACCACACCTTAGCAATGTTAATTTCGGCCTTCAACCATGACAGAAATAACCACTATTACTACCTTGTACCTGTTGTGGAAGTCCCAGATACTCCAAGCCCTCTTTTTTTTGTTTCTGTACAGTACTGACGTTGAGTTGTAGAGCTCTGGGTGCGCACAATATTACATATATACATACAAATAATGATTAAAGCCGCTTCAAAGGGTTTGAGTTATCAGTTAGATTTGGCATATTTGCATATTTTTCATAGTTTTAAGGGGAGAAACCCCAGGTTTCCCTTTGATGTTCAAATATGAAGTTGATGCACTATCTTATTAACTTGCACTAATTTGCATTCATTTCCAGAACAGAAATCTGAACATTGGTTAAAGCCAGTTTCAAAATTCTTGTTTAATTTTGTTGACTTATTAGAGTCAATGGTTTTTACCCAGGGGATTTTGAATATTATATTATTATCCATCTGTAAAAGAGTGAGAAAAACCTTGTTTTGAGAAAACAGCCTTTAAAGATATGTATTATAAAATTCCATACATTTTGCAAGACACTATAGGTGAATAGGGTAAAAAGTGTTAACTAATAGATCTCACAATGACACTTCCCCAGTTGATTAATTACATTAAGTCAATTATTTTTTGCATTACAAGTTTTCTGAAATGTTATGTTTAAATATGCAAATGAGGCATTATCTAATGCCAACTTTTGGTGAATTTAAGAGAAATCTAAAGACGCAAATAGAAAAAGTGTAATAAAATGAACACCTCAATGTGTATTTTGGATGTTTTCTTTCCACTAGTCATATTATGGAAGCAAAATAGCCCCAAATCTCAAAATTGACCAGTGCATGACGATGTTTTTGCCCGGGGTGTGTCGCCTTAAGTTGTGTGCGTTCTAAAACAATCTTTTTAATTTCATTAATGTCACCATTTAACCTGCATTAGATGGTAATATTGTGTAGATACTCCCCATGGGGCTGCATATTAATTCTGACCCAAGACCACTGCCATATCCTCTCCCGTGCAGGTGGAAAGCCACAGTGGGGATACTTTTATCGGGCATTCCAAGGGTACAAAACAGGAAGGAGGGGAAGCCGAATTGTAAAGGTAACACAATCAGCCGCTAAAGTAGTCACAGGAGTATCAGTTTCTTTAAGCTGCGCCGAGCGCGGCACAAGATTAAGAAGTGGATTACTGAACATTTACTTCATGTCACACAGACAGAGGCATGCGGTTTGTTCTATAAAGTGATACGGCACCCTGACCTTCATGCAATCCTGTCACGTGATATAATTATCCAAAAGGGATGTGCTCGTAATTTCTGTGCATTTGATTGCTACCGGGTTTGGAAATTGTTAGTAGATGCAGAGTTTGGATGGTGCAGCTTCCTCTAAACGGATCAATACCAAATATATTTAACCATGAATGTGTGTATATATGACTTACTGCGTTAAAACATTTAGTTCAATAGCTATTTTTTTTTCAGTATTTCCCCACAGACTGGAATCTAAACCTGTGGGGCGGACTTGACCTTTGACTCTTGTACTTGACCCCGTACCTTGGGAATGAGTTTGCGGAAGTCAGACATGCTCAGACACTGTTTTGCATCTCTGCTTGACCAATCTCTGGTTGATCTGGGAGACCTCGAGAGAAACAGAAGTGTTTGTGTGTGACGTGGGAGAGACGGAGATTTTAATAACCGACCGGTGACACACCCTTACAGTACACAGGAGTTGATACACCCAAACCTCAACAGTAGATTTGCTTCTGCTCGTGAACGCCAAACGTTAATCCCCAACGGGGCTCTGTCTAAACACAGCTGCGGAATGTAAACGGAATCAAACCGCCGATCAATAAGTGGCGTGTAAGTTAAACCTGCTATGTGTCAGATGTCAATCACCTTTTGTTCTACGTCCTCGGGGGTTCAACCCACTCTCTCCTCCGGACCCTGCGTCCACTGCCGCTCTGTATAAGTGAATGGGTAGCCCAGGTGCACATTGGCGCACGGTTACATAGACCCCCTCCCTCATGTCCTGTGTGCATTGTGTCCTTTTTCTTTAGGTCCATGTTCCATAGGGGCAACAGTATGTGTGCTCCCAGCTTTCAAAAAAAGGCCTTTGAGATCCTACCCACTACCCACCTGTGCTGCTCCTTGTTGCAGACAAATGTACAGCTCTCCAGTAAATGTGGGTGAAGATATAGAGTGAGCAAAGGAGTGAGGGTGAGTAGGGGTTGCTCCCCCCCCCCCCCACACACACAAACTCCCCTACTCACCAACCCACCCTACAGACTTTCTTTCAGGTTCTCGGTGTAGAGAGAGGCCGGCCGGCTGTCCAAAAGCGTTTCGCCTCTGTGAGCACGCACAAGATGTCCATTCATGGCCCATGGTCCTACAACTGCGCCGCTCCCCCCCACTCCTCTCTCTCTTCAACTCCAGCTGAGGCAATTCAACTCGGGCCAGAAGCAGGGACCTTTAATCTAACAGAATGTAGCAGGCACCTGAACTACTTAACCGCTGTGCTTGTTCAAGGGGGTGGGCACGGAGGCTAAGGTAACTGGCGTGTAACAAAAAGCCCCGAACTTTATCCCCTGCCAGGATGAGTACATTTCCTTTCTGTTGTTCCCAACAAAGGCCACCAGGCACAAATGGTCTGCTATCTGTGTCACCGGGAAGTGGAGAGCAATTTGTTTCTATTAAACAGGACGGTCCTCATCTTCCCCAATCGACCCCCACCTCCCCCCCACCACCACTTCTCCCTCCCCACCCATATTGATTCGGGTGGCTTTTGTGCTGCAGGTAAAACCCTGCCAGTCAGTGGGTTTCATTTTAGCTCACCTTGACCAGGTGGGGACCTCGTGGTCTTTACTAGGGCCCCCCCCCGAAAGAGCAAAAGAGGACCCCCTCATTCCCCCCTCATTTTGTCGTTCAGGATAAAGCAGCAGTGGGTAGAATTGGAGCAGATATGATTTAAAAAAAAATTATTTTTATAAAACGGTCACTATATCCTGACAGTAGTGCATGAGACAGGTATAAAAAAGTAATGTGCCTCTGGTGTCCTCCGGTGCTTCTAATGGCATCTGCAAGATTTCACAGACCGGAGGAAAACAACCAATCAGAGCCGAGCTGGAGCCTTGCCGTCTTTGAGCAGCTGTCAATGCCTCGCGAACTCCGATCAAACGGTCAAACTAGGCAGCGCTGATCCAATATGAATCAATATTCTGTTACTGTAACGCCTATTTCTCGCATAGAATGTCCTCAGAAACATCTTGTAGTGTACTGTTTAGCTGTAAAATGAGAAAGTTTGCTCCGGCTGGTTGGCGGTGCTTGGTATTTCCTCAACTGATCTCAATATGGCTGCCGTGTCACAAACTACAGTACACTCTAAGATGTTTCTGAATACATTTGAAGGGAGAAATAGGCATTACAGTAACAGAATATTGATACATATTTGATCAGCGCTGCCTAGTTTGGCCGTTTGATCGGAGTTCACGGGTGATTGACAGCTGCCTCCGTCGAACGAACAGCCAATAGGAACGCTCTCTCTCTGAAATGACCTGTGATTGGCCAAAGTCTCCCATCACAGGCTAGATTTTTTAAAGCCTGAAAACAGTGCCATGATGAGGTGCAGAAGTCTAGTTTTCTCTCAGAACACTTGAATTACAATATGCTGAATGGTTATAATGGAATTTTTGCCAAAATATTCTGCCTACTGCCACTTTAATGTGCGTATTTATGAGGGGCACATGGGGCTACAGGTAAAACGAACGCTAAAGGTTGTCGGAGAACGAAAACTTGACTGCAACGTTCAGGGGAATGTGCTGTTGATCCGTTCTTTCTAGGTCTCAGTGATGCACGGCTACTCAACCCTCGTGCACGCACACACTCCGCAGCATAACCCATCCCTGTGCTTCCTTACTACATCACACCAGTGGCAGCTTGACCTCTTTGATTTATCCGGATTCCTGTAGAGGGCAGAAATACAACAGCGAGCCGCTGTATTTCACCTACATCTGTTCCAACACCACAGAGACCAATTCCCCTGCTTAGACAGAGGCAAGATGGCTGCTTTCATAAGAGGGTGTTTCTCTTTTTTATTTAAACCCCAGTCCCAGCCCATTCGTTTTAGTCCCTGCTACAGATATGAAACATTTTGAGTACGATTGTATATCAGTCATGATACCACAAATCAAGCCACAGGAAACCTTGCTATTGTTTTTGTGCAGTGTAAATGTGTATACTGCTTATGAAACAAAGCGACACGGTTATAGGTGGACGCCTACGGGAAATCACATATCAAAAAGTGTTGAGTGTTTGTTTGGATTTCTTGTATATTTGTATAGTTTGCACAATCATTACTATTAGGGCTGTCAATCGATTCAAATATTTAATCGTGATGAATCACATGATGTCCATAGCTGATCACGATTAATCGCAAACTAATCGCACATTTTTTTTCTGTTCGAAATGTACCTTAAAGGGAGATTTGTCAAGTATTTAATAGTCTTATCAACATGGGAGTGGACAAATATGCTTGCTTTATGCAAACGTATGTATATATTTATTACTGGAAATCAATTAACAACAGAAAACAATGACAGATATTGTCCAGAAACCTTGACTTGACTATGACTTGCCCCAAAAGTGCATGTGATTATCATAAAGTGGGCATGTCTGTAAAGGGGAGACTCGTGGGTACCCATAGAACCCATTTTCATTCATATATCTTGAGGTCAGAGGTCAAGTGACCCCATTGAAAACGTCCATGCCAGTTTTTCCTCGCCAAAATTCAGCGTAGGTTTGGAGCGTTATTTAGCCTCCTTCATGACAAGCTAGTATGATGGTTGGTACCAATGGATCCCTTAGGTTTTCTAGTTTCATATGATGCCAGTATCTTCACTCTAGCTTTAAAACTGAGCCCGCTGCATTAAAGAAATTAGTGCTGTTAAAATGAATTTGCGTTAACTTGGACAGCTAACTAATAAATAGTAGTAATAAATAGTGCTCTCAAAGGGATCAAAATCACTAAGAATTGTGGTTAAGAAATGTTTATCTTCTTGAGATTGCCATGTAAAACACTCTATAAACAACAACCATATAAAGTGTGTTCAGTTTTTTTTTTTTTTTTTTTTTTTTCCTGTTTCCTTTCCTTTATTTTCCTTTCCTTTCCTCCTTTCCTCCCTTCCTCCCTTCCAGTTAATTAGGAAGTGGACACATATGGTTCAATTCATTTAGCTAATGAGCACCTCTAAATGGTTAAGGCGAGACACTATCCCTCCTCACTTTCTCTTCATCTGTCTTTCCATTTCTTCACATTTTCCTCCCTCATCCCTCTTCCTTTTACCCCTGCCCCCCCCCCCCCCCCCCCTCCCTTCCTTTGTATTGACGCCCTGGGACCCCATCTGGGCCCTTTGGAGGCGTGAAATGCACAGTAATTATTAGTAATCATCACACACCATCAGAAACGGATCCTAGTGCTGTAATTACATGATAAATGTCTGCCTAACACATGCCCTCTATTTAGCAGCCCCCTGGAGACCGCGGATAATAGACAGCTAACAGGGATCCGCAGAATGGGCCTTTCAGCGCTGGCCGGGGCTCATTGTCTACGCGCCAATACACCCTCACCCCCCGTTTGGCAACAACGCAGACCCCGATCAATCCCCTGTACTGCCCCCCTCCACCGGCCCACTGACCCCTCCCCGCACACACACACATCCCTTGTCAATGCTAAGTAGACAGCGACGTCAATCACTGGCGTTACACCGCATTGCTAATGGCTGCCAAACAATTTCACAGGAGAGAAAAGAGTTTTGTTCAGCCGTTCATCATGTAACGGTGACTTGGTTTAATGCTGCTGCCTCTGACCCCCTGAGCAAAATGTGATAATTGGCATTATTATCATCGGCGTGTCTTTTGTTGCTTTTTTTTTTTTGTGTATCGTTCTGATCAGAATGCTGTTTTTGATTGTGTTTTGCTGTCTCCAACCAGCAGACTGACGTTGACCGCCTTGCATGCAATAAAAAAACAAAAAAAGTGATGGAACTTGATTTTACCTCACACGAACAAAGCAAATTACCGCAAATTAGATGTCACTTTTACATTATCAGGTGTGTGTTGCACACTTTTAATCCTAAATTATTAATGTACAATATATACTGTACTTGGGCTGTCAAAGTTAACGCTTTAATGCAACTCACGATTTGTAGGTAGTAGCGGGCTCAGTTTTAATGCTAGAGTGAAGATGCTCGTATCATATAGAAACTAGAAAAACTAAGGAAACCATTGGTACCAACCATGTCATACTAGCTTGTCGAGAAGGAGGCTAAATAACGCTCCAAACTTGCGCTAAATTTTGGCGAGGAAAAATTGTCATGGCCATTTTCAAGTCAGTGAATGAAAATGGGTTCTATGGGTACCCACGAGTCTCCCCTTTACAGACATGCCCACTTTATGATAATCACATGCAGTTTGGGGCAAGTCATAGTCAAGTCAGCACACTGACACACTGACAGCTGTTGTTGCCTGTTGGGCTTGAGTTTGCCATGTTATGATCTGAGCATATTTTTTATGCTAAATGCAGTACCTGTGAGGGTTTCTGAACAATATTGGTCATTATTATGTGTTGTTTATTGATTTCCAATCATAAATATATACATACATTTTCATAAAGCAAGCATATTAGTCCACTCCCATGTCAATAAGAGTATTAAATACTTGACAAATCTCCCTTTAAGGTACACTTTGAACAGATAAAATGTGCAATTAATTTTCAATTAATCGTGATTAACTATGGACAATCATGCGATTAATCACGATTAAATATTTGTATTGATTGACAGCCCTGGTTTATACAGTAGCATCATCATCATCATAAAATGAGGAACGACTTTCAAAAATTAGCCACAATGCAGAGAACACACTTGATACAGAATATACATAAAAAAACGATTTAATACTACACACATTACATAAATTACAGTATTATTTGATGTACTTTACATGAGTTTTAGTAATTTAGCAAATGTTACACACAGTCTCACTGCCTGAGTTCAAAACTCATATAGTCACAGTTCAGGTTGGGTGTGGCATTGAAAGCAGCAGCCAGAGCTGATGGTGACATAAAGGAGAATGAAAGCGAGGGGATGTCAACTCAGGCCACCAAGCATAACCGAGACTCTGAACCTCTCTGCAGCTTTTAATGCAAATAAGGCCTCGGTGAGTAAATAACAGAGACGTGCGTGGCTACTTTCACACAACGCTTTTATATTATTTTTTTTCATCGAGTGCCTCTGTACTTGTGTACCAACCGTGATGGACGGTCATCGCAGTTTGAATCTAAATACGGGATGATCAGATATGCATGCAAAGGAGGATGCTCTTATCTAAATGCATACAGTAGAGCGAAATGAGGAATTCGTATTTGTGAACAACAAGGGGAATTTGCCTGAGATTTGCCTAGCTGGCTCAAAACAACGGTCGACTCTTCGGGGACATTTTATATATTAGCCAGGCGAGGCCACAAGGATGTTAGCTGTTATACAAATTTTGTAATATACTGTATTGAACCTTGTTAAAATATTAACAGTAATTGCTTTAGATGCCGGCGTACTTGCTGTTTATTTCTTGTTCCTGTTCATTCATGAATACGTGATATAACCGATTTACTGGCCGAAGGGCGTCAGTTGGTACCACGGAAAGCCCAATTTACCTGTTAACCTCAAATGACAGTTGAACTGGTCTGTTACAGGGAGAGGGTCGCATTTTAATTAGACAAAGGCGGTTTGAGTTTAAAATATCTGCAACAATGGCTTATCTGCATCAACAGAGGCTCAGGTTTCCAATGATGCCAAATATTCTGACAGTACTTCATTTCACCTCCAGATGGCAACAATCTTCCTTTTCTCTGTTTTTGAGAGGAGGATTTCAGAGACCAAAACAAATAGGATACACACATTGTTTTTTTTAATTATTTTATCGATGCTGCGAAGAGCTTAATTTGTTCTAATCTCTTAATCAATATTCATCCTTTCATTGGTCGAGTCTTTATCATCTTGGGGTTATTGCCCGTCATTGCCATGCCAAGACCACACACACACACGCAAAAACTACAAATACAGCTCCGCCTCAGCACAAAACCAAAAGCAGACATCGAATGAAAAGCAGCGCAATCTCAAGCACGAGTCTGACAATAACAGACATATCAACTATCTCCTAATTGACACAGCGAGGCGGTCAGTCAGCCACTTAATGAATTGCTAATAGCCCTCAGCAATGCTGTGAGTGACAGGGGCCGAGCATTCCACCTGGCGGAGGCTGCCCGGGGACCGCGGCGGATGTGGGATGCTTCTCATTAATGGAGGCGGGGGATGCCTGGCGATTGTTCAGTCTTGTGTGGAGAGGCCTCTTGCGCATGGAGGCCACGCTTCTCCCTCAGCTAAACCCCCCCTCAGACAGCCGAGCATCACGGAGTCACCGATAATGAAGACTTGATCAAAGAGATGTAGCATTCCACCGGGCCGAGGCTGAGCAACCGGACGGGGTGAGGGAGCCGGGGCAGGGAGAAGGAGTGAAAGGAAGACGGGGAGAGAAAGGAATAGAAAGAGAAGGGGAGGAAGGGGTTGTAGTCCACTCTGCATAGTAATGCTGCAATTAGAGAGTTTGCAAAGCATACTTCTGCCGGCAAAAGAAAATGCATTGATCTGGAAGTCTCACCATCGAGATTTAGAAAGCGCTCGACAAAATGGGTTGGTGTGTGATGGTCAATAAATTGGTTTTAATGGTGACAAACTGTGCACAGAAAGCATGTTGATCCCTTTTCTTTGCATCAGTCGAAAGCTACAGTTAGTATGTCTTTAGGTTTTCAGCTAAATGCAACCTGTAAACACATTTTTGTTTGTGCAAAAAACTCCTTGATTTACGTTAGGGCTGTCAAAGAAAACACGCATTAACGCAACTTATCTTTTTTAGGTTGTAGCGGGCTCAGTCTTAGAGCTAGAGTGAAGATACTGCTATCATATGAAACTGGAAAACCTAATGAATCCATTGGTATCAACGACCAATGACATGCTAGCTTGTTGCGGAGTAGGCTAAATAACGCTCCAAACTTGCGCTAAATTTTGGTGAGGAAAAACTGGCATGGCCATTTTCAAAGGGGTCCCTTGACCTCTGACCTCAAGATATGTGAATGAAAATGGGTTCTATGGGTACCCACCTGTCTCTCCTTTACAGACATGCCCACTTTATGATAATCACATAAAGTTTGGGGCAAGTCATAGTCAAGTCAGCACACTGACAGCTGTTGTTGCCTGTTGGACTTGAGTTTGCCATGTTATGATTTGAGCGTATGTTTTATGCTAAATGCAGTACCTGTGAGGGTTTCTGGACAATATTTGTCATTGTTTTGTGTTGTTAATTGATTTCTAATAATAAATATATACATACATTTGCATAAAGCAGCATATTTGCCCACTCCCATGTTGATAAGAGTATTAAAAACTTGAAAAGGTCTTCCTTTTAAGGTACATTTTGAACGGATAAAAAAAATGTGCGATTAATCACGATTAATATTTGAATTGATTGACAGCCCTAATTTACATATATCGGGTCATTAAAAAGTAATATCATTAAAAAGTGACACAATTTTAAAACCCAAGAATCAAACTCATTGTACGCATTAAGGCTAGAAGTAGAGATACATATGCTACTCATTCACTTCACCACAAGCAGCAGCGTTATTTATCTTAATGCATAGCCCTTCAACTGACCCATAATTTGCTACTAATAACTGTTGTGGGCGGAGTGATTATAGCTTTTCATTAGTGCCAGCAGCTTTTTTACTAGTGCTACCCCAGCTAAAGGGCCCTTGCTGTAATTGTGAGCCATTATAAATATAGTATGGTGAAAGTATAGGGGGGGTGGGGGGGCTCTGACGCCTCTTTGTTAACTGCTGGTGATTGAGCAATTAAACTTTGGCAACTTAATTACCCTTCCGCAACGACGCGGCTATGAGGCATTAAGACTGACATTATGGTAAACATTGTTGTCAGAGAGCGACGGCCTTGAACTGGGTGATGCATGAGTCTGTGTTTATCGCCAGCTGCTAGCGGAGGTAAACAAAAGCATATGATGCCAGGTGAAAAGCAACTAAGTATTTTTTTTTTGTAAAATTATTAATTTAATTTGGTAAAAAAAAAAATATTATTATTAGATTTATAATAGTAATTATATTATTTTATATTTGTATTATTATTTTTTTTTATTTTACAGTAGTGGAAGAAGTAGAATGGGAGTAGTGGTATTTTTTTATTTATATTAGCACTGTTATTACAATATTTATTCATACCTGACCACCAGTCTATTAATTAATCGCCTACTTAATGTGACTTATTGTGGAATACACAGAGAGAAAAATCCGGCGGCCCCACAAGTACCGCCCCGGCTAGCTCTCAGCATAGAAAGGCTAACAGATGTTTCGCGGAGCCAAACAAAAAACACCAGAATAAAAACCAACACCCATTTGTCAGCCCAAGTAGGAATCGCACTATGCAAGCTCCTCATTAAGTGGCATTAAAACTGTGAAGGTCTATAATTATCGAATAAATCCTTTCCCACATGAATGAATTCATCTGCGTGCCATAATTCTTCCCCAGCGCGGAGCACGGCTCTGGCGGTGAATGAGTCTTTTGTGCGCCACTGTGGGAAGGCTTTTGTGAAATTACACTACTGCATAATGATGCTAATCATAAATTAGCATTTCAAGATGGACCGGCGTGTTTGTGTGTGTGTGTGTGTGTGTGTGTGTGTGCATACGAGTGTGTGCATGTATAAAAGTAAATAAAAGCAATCTAATTTTAATTTTCATCACCAGTTCGCTCAATTTCAGAGTATCAGAAGACAAATATTCAGATTAGCCTTTTTTCTTAATTTTTTTTCTGATTGTGCCACGTTCCTGCTGTTATATCACAATCAATCCAAATATTTTGTCGAGCAAATGCTATCACTGAGGTCTTTAGATCAGAAAATTAGGGCTGTCAATCGATTAAAATATATATATATATTTTTTTATCTGTTTAAAATGTACCTTAAAGGGAGATTTGTCAAGTATTTAATACTCTTATCAAAATGGGAGAGGACAAATATGCTGCTTTATGCAAATGTATGTATATATTTATTATTGGAAATCAATTAACAACACTGAGAAATATTGTCCAGAAACCCTCACAGGTACTGCATTTAGCATAAAAAATATGCTCAAATCATAACATTGCAAACTCAAGCCCAACAGGCAACAACAGCTGTCAGTGTGTCAGTGTGCTGACTTGACTATGACTTGCCCCAAACTGCATGTGATTATCATAAAGTGGGCATGTCTGTAAAGGAGACTCGTGGGTACCCATAGAACCCATTTTCATTCACATATCTTGAGGTCAGAGGTCAAGGGACCCCTTTGAAAATGGCCATGCCAGTTTTTCCTCGCCAAAATTTAGCGCAAGTTTGGAGCGTTATTTAGCCTCCTTTGCGACAAGCTAGTACAACATGGTTGGTACCAATGGATTCCTTATGTTTTCTAGTTTCATATGATGCCAGTATCTTCACTCTCGCTACAACCTAAAAATTGCAAGTTGTATTAATGTGTTAAAGAAATTAGTGGCGTTAAAATTAATTTGCGTTAACGCGTTATTATCACGTTAGCTTTGACAGCCCTACACTGAAGTCCTTAGATCATTATTATGGAAGCATGTCTCTGGTATAATATCTTAAATTAAACTCATATAGTTTGTTTCTATGTTTTTTTCGTCCTTCAAGGCAGCTGCAGGCCAGAGAGGATTCACCGCAGACTGTGAGAGAAGTTGAACCCAGAACTGACCTCCCTGCTTCAAAGTAAGCTTCCTCCCTTCATCTCTCTCCGTTCCTTTTTCGCTCTTTTATTCCTCTCTTTCACTACATATCTTCTTTTTTTTTATCTTAAAACTGCAACACAAATAGAGAAACGAGCCCCGCACGCCGCGACACAGATGAACGCAAAAACCAACACAAAACACGGGCATTGTACACGCTAATAGAAGCCACATGACGGTGGTATTAGATTCAAGTTTCCATTCATTGGCTGAGAGTAGCAGGTGTGTGTTTCATTACCCAGCAAAAGAAAACACGACTCCAGTGTGAGCTTCTTAATGTCGGGGCTTGACCAACTAATGAAAGCAGACAAAGGGGCCGATCTAGAGGCGGCGCCCACTCTGTGTCCACTTAGCACCAAGCTGGAACCTTTGCCAATTAGGACCTGTTTGTTTGATGTGACAATTAACAAGGAGGCGCTTGGTCATTAATCCCAATATGGTTTCACTCCTGCTCACTATTACGACGTCCACCTTTTTGTTACGAACATCTAGTATGTTTAAGGGAAGAGACAAATGAACAATTTCCATCTACGTGTGTTTGACTATTTAGATTATTTGTTTGGCATTGTTTACTTCCTCAAAATAAGACATTTTATTGAATATAAGCCCTGCATAAATATGTAAATAGACCTGTTGGCTTTGTTCAGATGGACACTTGTCAGTCACAAATGATGATTCAAACTCAGGGTGGTCAAAAAGTTTCTTGATATCTACCCGCTGACTCGTAAACATTGTTTTCGATTACTGGAACAATGCCCGATACGGTATGTGTCAGCGTTATATGGAACTCATTTGCATGAAAAAATCCTCTGTGACCTCAGAATGAAGACCACATGTAAATGATAACTGATGCAGCGCATGGCACAACAAAAGCATACTGAAAGTCTCCGCGTTTAAATTTCAATACCATTTACCTAACCTTTTCTCAGGAAGGGAATAACTCCAAAACACATTGTTGTACATTGTTGTACATTTACAGTAAGTCATTGGTTGGCCCTTTTATTCCACGCCAGTGTGACCACAGTGCTTTGCATCTTTCTCAGCTCTGCCAAACAAGTGGAGCTTGTATATGCAAAGCGTATGACTTTTCAAAGTCTATACTTGCGTACAAACAAAAGACATCAGACATGTTCCTATGTGTTTTCTAATATGATTCTTGAGCAGAGTTTGTCAGAAATCCCTGACGTGTTTTTGCCAAGAAGAACATCATTAAAGCATGTTTCGCCACTTTTGGAGAAACATTGGTTTTAGGATTGAATTTAAGATTTTACTTATTACTTTTAAAGCTCTTCCTGGCCTGGCCCCAGGATATATATATATATATCTGAGCGGTTGTTCCCTTACCAACCAGTGTGCAGCCTTAGATCCTCGGACAAGAACCTGCTGACTGTTCCCACCTCACGCTTAAAAACTAAAGGGGACCGAGCGTTTGCTGTTAGGGCTCCTCGGCTGTGGTACGACCTGCCTGAGGAACTCAGGTTTGCAATTACGACATCAGTATCTTGTTTTAAAACACGCTTAAAGACTTACCTATATCGAAAGGCTTTCCTATAAATATTTAAATGATTTGCTTAACTATCGGTTTGCACTGTACATTGCAGGGTGCAGTGTATTCATTCATTGTTTTAAGTTTATCCCTCTTTTTCATTGATGGATTATGATAATTAGTGTGTTTTATGTGTTTGCTGTAAAGCACTTTGTAAGGTGAGTTTTGTGCTATATAATTAAACTTTATTATTATTATTACTTTTGGATGTGAGGGAGGAGATGGGGAAAGTGGCTCAGTTTGGAGGGTTTCCTGCTTAATGCAGATGTCTAACACCAACTCCCATCATCTATAACACAGTCGACCTGGGCAGAGAGGCAGAAGCTCACAAAAAAGGCAAGGGGCTTCTAAAAGTTCATTTTACTGCAGGTGTAAAAAGTGACAGCTGACGTTGTTGCAGGTGTCCACATGTACGTTGAATGTATTGTGTGTAAAAAAAAAAAATGTTTCAGTGGAAGGAATAGATGGCTGGAAGCGATGGCGGCGACTGTGCACTAGGTGGCGCCCCGTCTCTTCACCAAGACAAAACCACACGGCGGTGCTTTGCTGCTAAACCCAGCACTAAAACCTGTGAGCTGTGCATGTTAGCAGCAGAGTGATGAAGCTTTAGTCATGAGTGACAGCATATCAAGTAACCACCACTGATAGATGTTTGTCAATTGATTCGTTCTTATATATTTTCAGACAAAGTAAACATGTGCAAAAGGTTACTTAAGGTATAGAATAAGAAAAATAATATTTGTGCTAGTGCGTGAGCACAGATTCAAACACTCTTAAACACATGTAAGTGTACTAACAAACACACACTTTTACATAGCTATCGACGCACTCGCACATATACAGTACACAGAGCTCTGAACGCTCTCTGTCTCCCCCCCACCCTCTCTCTCAATAACTCATAATAATGTGATCTGAGGAGAGAAAACTAGTGCCGCTTGATTAAAAGGGATTCAGGTGATGAAGGCTCCGGTCTCGGTGCTGAGGGCCTATAGTTTCAGCCCGGGCCCAAGGCAGCAGCTGGAAGCGTAATTACACGGGCTGATTTATACATCATTAAGGCCTCCATATAAGTCACCCCCTTTTGAAAAGAGCAGTTAAGCTACTTATACTTTTCACAAAACAGCGGCAATTCCGTATAAAATGAATGTATGCCGTTCCTCGGAAAGCATATGGTATATTTCTCGCCTATTAATAATTCAAGTTGAATGAGCAAAAATTAGTTGGCTCGGTTACCGCCGCGTTTGTCCCACATTAATTCCGCCGACATTTTGTAAATGGGGCTATTACGCTAAAAACAAAGCAGAGTGAATGGCCGCGGTTTGCCGTACTTAGGAAAAGAGAGGGCCTCATTCGTACACCTGTCATTTTCAAACAAGGCACCATTATGGTTTCGCGGAGAGGAGGATATCACACCTTTCATTGTGGCTGCGTCCCTTCTGTGGAAGAGCGGTAGCCCTGAAATTGTTACCTGCGAGAGAGAGAGAGAGAGAGACATTTGTGAATCTGTAAATCCAGACTGTTGCTTTTCACTTCAGCGTCTGCATTTCGGTCTGCTTTTCAAATTTGAAAGAAGCAAATAATTAGCATTTCTACTGAGGCAATTATGTGTGCTTTACCCTTCGCAGTCTTTCATTCTACACAATTCACACATTGAGTTTCTCCTAAACTCTTAAACTCATAACTAAGGTTTGATTGAAATCAAACGAGGCCCTCATTATTTGCAGAATACGCGAGTGAACAGGTGTTCTTTTAGCTATGTCAGAGGATATACGTTTTAACAACCCTCGACACCTTATATTCACACTGATTTTGAGATACGCACACACACACACACACACACACACACGCACACACACACACACACACACACACACACACACACACACACACACACACACACGCACACACACACACACACACACACACACACACATACACAGACATTCACCAGCAACACAGAAGGAGCAGCTCAATGGGACTGAGCACATTGTTGCTTTAACCTTCTGCGCCAGTTATCCCTCTCAGAGCTCCAAGCCTTGGCAGCTAACTCTATTGGCTTTTTGTCATGGAGCCTTGGCTTGTACAGTGGCTGGGGGTTGGATGGCAGAGGGGGGAGAGATCAGGGGAGAACAAAAAACGGGAAGGAAAAAAATTCCTTTCTTTGACATTATTTCTGGAGTGAAGTGAGCGCGAGCAGGGGCTGGAGGAGGCCTTGTCGAGGCTCGTAGGGGCCCCCGTCGTCTTGGGGTCATTATGCTGGGCAGATCATTAGGCTCTGAAGAGGAGGCACACGACACAGCAGCCACAATCTCTCAGCTGTGCTGCCTCCCCCATACCCCCCCCCCCCCCCCCCCGCCCCCCCGCCCCCCTTACTCGACCCCTCTACTCCTCACCAAGGCTGAACGGTGAGTAAATGACCTGACCTCTGCCAACCCCTCTGCTAAATAGTTGCATTATTACGGCATCTGTATGGCTGCGTGACGCTGACATGGATGGAGCAGACTTCCTTTCTAATCCCCAGCACAAATCAGACCGGCACATACGTGTACTTCGCAAAAAGTCAAGGCCGCGCCCCCTTTTGGGGGGAAAGAAAAACCCCAAATCCCAAAGATGTCAATGCAATTTGACGTATGTTTGGATTGTAATTTTGACACGTTTGTATGCATTCATCTCTTGTTAAAAAAATGTTTGTTTCATACACAATTATTTTGCCTGAATCCTGAGCGTTCGCGACACCTTAGTAAATTTAGGTTGATCGCCGCCATGTCCCTTCAGTCTTCCCCCGTCAAACATATTGCTTATCCAGACTTCTATACATATTTGATTGAATCACGTTAGGCTAAGTTTTGTCTGTAAATAACCAACGTGTTAAAAGCCAGCTGTTTGATCTATAGGCTGAGATTTAGTTGGAGACGACAGTCTGATGCTGCTATAACGTTAATGTATGACTGTATTACTGCAGCAGGCTCCCACTCAAGCTAACGTTAGCTAGCCATGCTAGTCGCTGTCACCAGCATCATTTAGCCATTTACTAGGCCATTGACAGCCTGCTATGCCGCAAAGTGAAGCTTTGAATACCAAAAAATGGTATTCGGGTCAGCCATACCATTTACCACACTGACAGTGAATATCGTATGCGCCTGAAATCTCAGAGTGAACGCCTCGGCTAACCCGCTACACAACAGCTTTTTGTCATTTTCTCTCCTGTGACAGAGAGTTTCTTTCCCCCAAAAGGGAGCGCAGCCTCGGCGATGACGCCATGCTGGTCTGGTCTATAGCTTGGAGCCATAAAGCTCCTCTATTTTATCTTTTTTAGGACATGGCAGGGGAACAAATCGGAGATCAGTGTTTTTGAATTTATTGTTGGTGCAACCACCAACTACACAGCAACTCTTCAGCATAGCGGTATTACTATTACCAGTTTGTTTAAAATAGAAGTTTGGAGACATGTTTCAACTTCTTCTGTTTACTCTTCTGTTACCGTCTATGAGGGACATGAGCCTACTCTGGATGACGTATTGCCGGTATGATGTGTAGCGTAGGGTGAAAAACAGGTGAAGAACTGGGTGTACACATTTCCTTTTGTCCCCGTTCCTCTCCTACTTGGTGACCTTCTGCACCATGAAAGAGTTTTTTGTTGGGGGTGAACGTTCCCCAGCCAGGTCAAGTGAGCTAACATGGAAATCAGGAATCCGTAATTCAACACTCACGCGCGCAGACTGAACGTGTTTGCGTCATTATGATATTTTACATGATGAATCCTGTCCTTAATGGACCCATTAGCGCGCGGGAAGAAACCAGTCGTACAGGGGTCATATCTCAAATGGTTCGCAGTCGTAAATAAAAGGCCAGTGACAAGTGTGGAACCGTTAGATCCGTATTGGCTGATACATTTACAAACTCGGCCCTCTCTCTCTCTCCCTCTCTCTCTCTCTCCGTCGCACTCCTCCTCGCCTCCCTCGCTATCTCTTCCTCCGTCGCTTGAATGTCACCACTCTGCGGGAGGATTTAACGTTGCTTTTAACCCTCACCGCCTCATAATTACCTTGACATTTACCCTGCATTCAATCAAGTTTTTAACAGCAGATTTATTGCAATGACTTTTTTGTATTGCAGAAGGCAGCAGTAATTATGCAGGTTATTAAGAGTCTCCGCGTTAATGCAGTTTTACGTCGGCATTGCCTGTTTTCCTGTGTGGAAGAGCACCGTGTCAGCTGCCTTAAGACGGAGTGACACAGGAAAGGACAGAAATACTATTAGATGAAGTATCAGATGACTTGGGGTATGAGGAGTGGAACAGGGTAGCACTGCCTCTCCCTCCTTTATTGCTCAGGTTATTATCACAACTGCTGGGGAATTGTCGAGACGGGGAGATAGGAGTGGCAACGATCCATCCGGGACTCGTTCATCACCATGCGCCGCAGCCCCCCGAATAGAAATTACATCTGCATCTGAATTAGTAACATTATTCGCCAATTTGGCTCAGAGTGAACATTGTTCCATTGAAGGTGGAATTAAATTAGAAAATGAGTGAGTCTTTAATTTTCAGATTATAAATCAGGGAATATAATTCACCTCCTTGTACCTTAAGGGCAATCACATTATCCTAAGCGACATTTTATCCCCAGCCCCTCCAAAGTGATCTCGTCACGACGCGCAGTCACACACACCAATCACGCTTCCCGGGGAAGCAGGAAATACATCTTCTCCTCCAGAATTAGACATAAAATATGAGTGTCTCCTCCTGCGTGAGAGCTTATTTTACATGAAATTTGATGGTCCTTCTGAACTCATAAACACTATAGAGAATTACTTGGTTCAAGTGATATAGCTTCCCCCTTTTTCAGCACGGTGAGCGCATCATTTTGTTGGTTGAAAATCTGGTGAACATATAGAATATATAAGTCCTACAAGCGTAGATTATATGACACTCGGAGAGATTTACAAACGGAAAACACACATAGCAACCGCTAGGGGTGGGAAAAAAAAAATTGATTCACCTATGTATCGCAATTTTTTTTTTTTTTTTTTTTTTTTTTACGATTTTGAAATCAGCTTTTCAGTGCCAGAATCGATATAAGTGCTTCATTTGAGTCTAAGCGGAGGTAGAAGGAAGTTACCGCTTTTATTGTTGTAGTCTGAGTAACGTGGTTTTCAAAATAAGGTGTTAACAAAGGGATCTGTATATACAAAATACATATATGGAAAGATTTTTTGGATTATATTCACCACAAGTATAAAACATTACATGTCCCTTATAAATTAAAAAAACAAAACTCTAATTTGTGAGGGAAATGCCTTTATTCTTTGATTTTTGGGTTGCCGGAAAAAAATTAATAAATAATTCCTGACAATTACTGATATATTTGACTTCAGGACATCGCTGACCACATACATGCGGAAAATCAAACGTTTTTACTGTATCAATTTAGATATTTTCCTACGTAAAAGTCCCTAGAAGTGTATGACTTTTTCCCATTGTGTAGTGTTAAAAAAGTTTACAAAAATTGCAGTAAATGATAATATTGAATAACAATACTAGCAATTCTTAGAAATACATATCGAATCGGCACCCAAGTATCGTGATAGTATTGAATCGGGAGATAGATATATCCTCCTAGCAACCACTAAGTTTATTCAAAACCTCAATATTATGTATTTGAAACCACTCAAAAACACCGTTGTGCTTTTTGTTGTAGTATTCCATCTTTTTAACACGACCCTTTGACGGTTCCTACTAGGAGAAAAAAATCTTCTTTAAGAGCAACTGAGCTTTACACCTTTTTCTAAACAGCTCTGTAACATTATAGCGAAAATGCTGCTTGGCTGTAATAAACAACTTAGCAACTTATAGTCGCACATAACCCGGTCAAATTAGAAGGAATGGATCGACCTTTTACTGCCAGCCGCTGCTATACTGTGGCCCAAAACTCTCCGCCTGTTCATTTCATTCTGGCCAATGCCCAGACCTCATTAAAAATGAATGCACTCCTTAAACCCCAACACTAGGCCTTTTCCATTAGGGAGAGAGATATGAGGGTGATAAACATTATTTGTGATCGGATATGAATCGTGCGAGGATTGGCTGCAATATTGGAAGCCACATTGGAAAGTGATTGTGCTTGAATTCCCCCATGCAGTTTCATGCCATATCACGGCTCTTGTAATTTGATTCCTATTCATTTTGGCCATTGTTGTGTGTTATATTGAAAGCCCTATCACGCTGATCTAGACCAACCAATTTGGATTTTTGTTATTCTGTCCCACTTGGTTGATTTTAAGCTGATCAGGATATTTGCCTGGCACAGTCTTGGGCATTCTGAATGGCCTTATCTCGCATTTAATTACCATACTGCCTTTGTTGGAGCAAAATTCATCTATTTTGGTGCGTAGCGGCGGGGAGCGTTTCTGCCTGTGTGTATAAAAGAGAGAGAGAGAGAGAGAGATGGGGAGTGTTTGGTTGTCTTCACTTTCCGTGTGTAGCTCTGATGTCACGGCCTCTTTGATATACTGTACAGGTGTATTTTCACGGAAACAGCGCATTGGTGGATCCCCCATAAAGGGCAATAAACCTTGACAGGCTATTGGAGATTCACCCCTGAGCGCTCCGCTGACAACCTCCCAGACATATACATTTAATATTCCATTGATTGATTGATTTTATGGGACATGGTTAACATTATCATCAATACCGCCCTCGGGACCAAGACACCAACTTAGTCGGAAAAGAATAGTGCTTGTCATAGATTATAAGGTGCCTGATAAACATCAGTATGAAGGGATTTTTTTTTTTTATTACAGTACACATATGGTATGCTTTTTTTATGTTCGCATGTGAATGTGTGCGTAAGGCAGTGTGTGGGCCTTAAGCACGTATCCATATGGGTATGCATTTCATACAGAATTGCAGTACAAATCGTCATTTCGAGCATTTTACAGTATCCTCCACACTCCTGGTGGTTTGAGCTGTATTGGCCTGACTGTTTGACCCCGGCACGGTAATCCACGTGCCTTTCTTGCTTTCCTCCGGGTTCACTGACAGTCAGAACGGGATGATAATGGCCGCCCTTGGACACTCTGCACCAGGGGGCAGGGGATGTGATGGGCTGCAGCTCAGGCACATATTAATATTAATACGTATAAAAGCCGTCCGGCTGGCACAGAGTCATCAGCTGTAGACACACACGGGAATGCACTCGTGTGCACATGCGGATACACACACTCTCTCTCTCGAGCGCACATCTGCATGCTTGCGGACGCACACATATATACACAAAAACAAGTAAAAGGCCCATTATGGATGCGACTGCGTGGCGTTTGGCGGATGGACCGCTTCCCAAGGTCAGTTTGAAACATTTGCCAGCAGGAAACCTACACAGAGTGCCGGTTGTTCACACCGTTTGGGGAAAACACACATTATGTAAATGATTCTTCTTTTGGAATGGAACGCACACAACTAGAAACAGTGTGCTAATGGCTATCGTGTCAGCCAAAGCTAATGGTTGTTGTGTGTGTTCGTGTGTATGTGTTCTGTATTGAATTACACATGGGATAGCAAGATGTAGCCTACTTACAGGGTTTCCGCTGGAAGAGTTGTTAGGTCCGGCGACCAAGTGTCTTTTTTTGGGGGGTAGTGGGGGGCTCGTCACTAAAATGAGAATATCGGATCCACCTTAAAGGGATAGTTTGGGTGTTTTGAAGTGGGGTTGTATGAGGCACTTATCCATAGTCAGTGTATTACCTACTGCAGGTGACGGTCGGCACGCCCCCAGTTTGGAGAAGCAGACAGGAGTTACCGCAAAGAGGCAAAGCAATGTGCTGCTGTGGACAGGGCCGGCTGCAAAACGTATTTTAGCCGCCTAAACGAAAGGACCCCACCTAAAAAAATCAGTAAAAGGGAACGTTCAATTTAGATTATTTTCACCGCTCTACCTTGCCATCAGACAGCCCTTTCCAACAGAGAACTGAAGCTGTATGTATCCATCTATGCTCTCGCCAAAGCCACCAGACTCCATTGAAAAAAACAGTTATTTTATATGCAGAACACGGGGGTTGCTGGTCTACCGCTGCCTTGATCAGTTAGTTTGTTTGTGCTATTGTGTGACTTTGATGAATCCGAACTGATCAAAGTCACACAATAACACAAACAAACTAACCGATTGAGGCAGCGGTAGACCAGAAACTCCTGTGTTCTGCATATACAATTACTGTTCTTTTCAATGGAGTCTAGTGGCTTTGGCGAGAGCATAGATAACGGCTTCAGTTCCCCGTCGGAAATATTGACTGTATAGCTGTCTCATGGCAAGGTAAACAGGCGAAAATGTTCTAAATATAGCGTACCTTTAAACTGATACTGATTTTTTTTTTTAGGTTGCTAAAATACGTTTTGCTGCCGGCCCCGTCCATAGCAGCACATTGCTTTGCTTTTGTGCAATAACTCCTGTCAGCTTCTTCAAACTGGGGCGTGCCGACCGCCATCTACTGTAGGTAATACACTGACTATGGATAAGTACCTCATACAACCCCACTTCAAAACACCCAAACTACCCCTTTAAAGGTCAGCCCACCTTAAGTGAGCCTGGGCCAAAGTTGTTTCTAACTTCGGGGCTAACCCCTTGACTTTAATCAGCAGGTGGCAGGCAAGACACGGGAAGCTTGCTTGTGTCTTGAGGATTTGTAGCATTTATTCACTGACAAATAGCCTAAACTGTACACACACTGCACTGCTACGTTCACAGCTATAACGTTACTGCTAACTTCATACTCACCGTCACTCTCTCTCTCTCTCTCTCTCTCTCTCTCTCTCTCTCTCTCTCTCTCTCTCTCTCTCTCTCTCTCTCTCTCTCTCTCTCTCTCTCTCTCTCTCTCTCTCTCTCGACCACACACTCATTAATGTTACGCACACAAACTACGCACGAGTTATTCCTTATAGGAGTTTGCTACTTGTATAACATATTTTAGTTAAAAAAAAAAACATCTTTCATATTAATTAATGATATTGTTTCTCTTAATTCCCTGATGCTTAGGCCTGACGGGCGTCAACTTGCAATACACTGGGGGAAACCCTGACTGAGTCAGAGCCATCTAGTCCATGAATGCACGGAGTAATTAAAAATATGGAAAGGTGTGAAAAGCAGACAACAAGGAACAAGTTTTTTCTCGCTTTGCATATTTCGGTTAATTCAAAATTGTGGTTTGTTAAACGTTCAAATAACGTAGACGAGACATGCAGAGAGAGTGGGCCTGCAGTCAGAGGCAATAACACAGCTTTATTCAGCGACTGGGAAGGCGCGCACAATGTCACCCCTGTCTCTCAACCTAACAGAAGGCCGTGTTAGAAATCAATTTATATTTGCATATTTTTATATTGGCTGATAGTTTGGTTTCAACAGCATCTACAAACAGTCTAAAGTAATGGTGCAGTTCATTTAAAGAGTGGGGATTTCACCTGTTCTGTGTTTGGGTAGAGGCCATGACGTTCAAACACAAGGGCGACAAGGAAATAAAAGTGATATAATTTGGAAATGAAGTTACCGAGGGGTGTCTGAGTAGCTGACATGTACGGTGAACTGAAAAGCAGATTTCAATGTCAATAAGCAAATCGAGGAGCCAGGTTCTTGTTTTCCTCTACATTTCAGATGCGGAAGATGTAACCGCTGAGAAGGAAAATTAAATAGCAAATGAAATAGCATTCTACATGGTATCTGTCAGGGATAAGTGTGCACGGGCATAATCTTCATCATATGTCACTGAACTGCATGCTTGAACTTAATTAAATCACCCTGTGATCCGTACTCAAACAAAAATGAATGAAATATTTAGCGAGGTGTTGTTAGATCGCAGAATGTTACAAAAGGGATTAGCAAAAAAATGGATGCTCTCAAGACTAGAAACAGAAAATAGAGGTGTTCAAGAGCAGAGGGGCCTTTGATTTTTCACCCGCACCTGGATGTTCTTTTGTCTGACTGGACATTTGTGACCTCTTCTTATCAACAGGGGGTGTTAAGAAGGGGCGAACACTGTTATTATCTTAATACCAAGCCTATACGGAAGCACAATAAGGCCATACGCGAGTAAATCCCGGCTAAATAGCACTTTTTATTGGAGGAAATTAAACCACGGCTCCCTGGGGCTTTCTTCATGAGGATACTTGACACGGTCACTCCTGCGAAACAAAGATGCACCGAGACCTGTGATTACTCTAGGAGATGACACCCCATGACAGAATGACTGAATTGGAAATAACAGAAGAAAAATAAAGAAGGAGTGATTGGACAATGATGACGAGAAAGTCTAAAAACAAGATATAAACTCCCTGTTGTGTGGATGAAGTGATTTTTTTTGCCATTGTACAGATATGTGACTAAGACGTGTAACAACTAGGGCTGTCAATCGATTTGAATATTTAATCATGATTAATCTCATGATTAATCGCATGATTGTCCATAGTTAATCACAATTAATCGCAAATTAATTAAATTTTTTATCTGGTCAATATGTACCTTAAAGGGAGGTTTGTAAGGAATTTAATACTCTTATTAACATGAGAGTTGGCAAATATGCTTGCTTTAGGTAAATGTATATATATATATTTATTATTGGAAATCAATTAACAACAAAAAACAATGACAAATATTGTCCAGAAACCCTCACAGGTACTGCATTTAGCATAAAAAATATGCTCAAATCATAACATGGGAAACTCAAGCCCAACAGGCAACAACAGCTGTCAGTGTGTCAGTGTGCTGACTTGACTATGATTTGCCCTAAACTGCATGTGATTATCATAAAGTGGGCATGTCTGTAAAGGGGAGACTCGTGGGTACCCATAGAACCCATTTTCATTCACATATCTTGAGGTCAGAGGTCAAGGGACCCCTTTCCTTGCCAAAACGTTGTAGCGTTATGTAGCCTCCTTTGCGACACGCTAAAAATCGCAATTTGCATTAATGCGTTAAAGAAATTAGTGGCGTTAAAAGGTTTTTGCATGGCGTTAACTTTGACAGCCCTACTAAAAACAAGATAAAAATTCTCTGTTGTGTGGATAAAGTGATTTTCATAGCATTTTTTTTTGCCTCTGTACAGATGTAATGTGACAAAAAGTGGAACAACATATATAGTTGTTTTTAGTTTTACCTCTAGACTAAAGAAAACTCTGTTCTTCTCCAGTGCAGGGGGGGTTGGGCTGGGACAGGCCATAATTCACCGTCAGCCTGACTTGCCCCAACAATGTGACAGCAGGTGACAAATAACCTGGCTCATGATTGAAATCTGACAAAATAACACTGTGTTTTTATAATAGCGTCCCCAAGCAGAAATATGGCAGCCGGCAAACTAAACAGTGCTTCATCACCTCCATGCCAGTCCCAGCGGTTCCCCATTAAGGGCCAGATCATTGTGTTTTGCCTCCCCCCCCACCCCCGTCCCAGCTGACCGCCGAAGTGACAGCCCCGGCTTGCCGCCGTGACATTGAAAAATATTTGTACTGACAAGGCCACAAATCACACGCCGACAAGTTTTAAAACTCAATATTCACTCAATGTGCATCTGCTATATTCTCGTTAAAAGTGTAATATGGTAGTCTCTCCCCTCCGCGTTCTTTTATTATTACGGTATTGACAGCGACTATAATAAAGTTGTGCTGTTTTGATGCCAGGGAGGGAAGCGCGGGAGATGGAGAGATTGAAAGAAAGGGGGGGGAGGGGGGAGGGGGGGCTGAGAGCCGTAGAGAATAGCTGGGATGGTTGAACGCTCACACGGCGCTGTAACAAAAGTGCTCCATTTTCATGACAGAACTTCATCTGACATGTTTAGTTTGATGGCCTACCTGTGGATTTCTCAATAAGTCCATCACGCTGTAGATCCAAACACAAGTTTTGAGGCATCAGATGTAATATCTTGCTTATATATTCACATCTAAGTCACTGTTGAACCCTATGTTCAACAATACAGTGGAAACCGCTTATATGGATCAAAAAGCTTGGGACAGAATCCTTCCTATACAAACGCTGTTTAAATAATTTTCTTATATTAATCAAGTAGTCCGCTTATAGTGTTCGTTTTGGGTCTTTTCATACATGACAACATGTGGAAAAGCATTTTAAAACTACGTTAGACTAACGTTAATTGAAATTTGCTTTGTTTTTCACTCCACTACCTTAATTCGCCTCGCGGATCTTTCCAGCTGGATATCTGAGGCTGATGCTGCGTGCACATTGATATCGTGACAGGGAAAAGGAAGTCATCTCTGAATGAGCCGGCCAAAAATCGGCAATGCCTCACCCTCACCCATTACTATGTATTCTTGTAATAAATATACAATTAGATATTAATCTTGTGGTGACCAGGTGTCCCACGTTACGAGGGACCACACAGCATTTTTATCCCGGTGGTTGTTGTTGTCCCACATTTGAGACGATGTCCCACATTTTCATTGGCTCTAGTTTTCAAGAGTCAAACCGCTGCAGGACAGACGCTTTTCTAAAATCTTGGTTTTATCCGATGGGCTGACGAGAAAGCAGGGAAGGCTTGTCATCACGGGGCTGTGTTTGCTGTAAATCAAACTGCGCACACGTGGGTCAAGTGCAGGTTGACCTGTCACCGTCTTTGCTACGCTATGCCGGGGAAAGTTGCGAGTCACAAACTATGCAGATTTAGGCCGAATATGATGGAAACTACCACAAAGAAAAAGAAATGCAACTACAACAAAGACTACTTGTTGTGAAACCGGTGGAAGGCGAGTTTTTTGCAAAATTTGCCAGTTATTTTTCAATTTCACACGGGGGGGATACGACATGAAGCGACACAGTTCACGTGAGTCTCACAAGAAACGTTTGGCTCAGAAAGAGATGTGCCGATCTATGGATGCATTCGGGCAAAGCATGGAGATGTTACGAGGTGTGGGGCAGAATAGAAATGTTTATTTTTTAAGTTAGACATTATATTAAAATTTTAGACTGCATTGGTAACGTGTCCCACATTGTCCCACATTGTCCCACATTGTCCCACATTGTCCCACATTGTCCCACACAAACATACTCTTTGTCGCACATTTGATTAGTTGGGATCTGGTCACCCTAGGGTAATCTGCCTGAGAAATAATGCACAACAACGATTCGGTTATAATAATCATCCAGTGATCGATTTGACCCGGACAGTCGTGGTCACTATAAGCGGTTTCCACTGGACTGTCTTTGATTCTAACACGTCATAGCTCATTGGAGTATAAGCAGTATACCCTTTGCCTGCTCTAGACCCCTATGCTCTACTATACTAGTGCCATCGAGCCAACGGTTACTCTAATATCCCCTTAGTTTGAAGCCTCGTCGACCATGTAGGCCCTAATGTGTGCCCAGCGCGCACGAGTAAGTGTGCTTTAGGCTCATTGTTAACATAAGGCCAAATCTGTAATATAGCACGGACAATTAAGTGCACAATTTTTGTATAAATGCAAAATCCCTCACTGTGAATTATTTAATTCCCTCTCTACAGTTCATTTAATAGAGCCCTTTTGGCGGGCGGTTTGAGTCACAGAAAACTAATTTGATTCTGCTCCTTGATTTAATTAGATTTTATGATGTATGGTATTGCTAATTCGGTGGCTCACCATGCGTTGTCGGCGCCTGTCCCTTGCACTGGCGGTGAGCTGTCAGAGCCCCATTTTTAACAGTATTGAAAAATTCAAGCTTTATTATTGCCCCCTCACTCATTTTCTCCCATCAGGGGGAAAGTAATGAGCTTTTAGTTTCTCCTCTTTTTACTCGTCTCCCTCTCCTCTCTCCTCTCTCCACTCGTACACTGGCTCTTTTTTTTTTTCTTTCCTCTATCTTCATCTCTTTCTTTTTTTTTCTTTTCCCCTCTTTGAAAACAATAAGAGAGGATAAAGAGTTAGGGAGAGCTCTTGGGAAAAGAACTGTAAGAGCAGGGAGGCAGAAAGTAGAAATGATGGCACCTGCGAACGCGATACAACGGTGGGGGGGGGGGACACAGAACGAAATGAACAGGGAACAAAATGAACAGGGAACGAAATGAACAAATAAGATAGCAGGACGGGGGAAGGATGATCGAGTAAAAGAGTGAGAGAAAAGAATAAATGTGTCAGAGAGAAGTGGAATGTGAACGCAGCGGTGATAGTGAATATGAGAGATAAGTAGCAGTTAGAGAGGGAGAAGGAGAGAGTGAGAGGGGGAAAAGGGAGTCACTGAGGAAAATGAAGGAGATCAAGGAAGAAAGAGGGAGAGAGAGAGAGAGAGTGAAGGGGGGGGGGGGGGCAATGGAGATTGTGCCATACGCTTACAGCGCTCCAGGCTTGCTGCTCTGGCATTAGCGCACTGATTCATGAGTTAAGTTTCCCAACTGCCCACGGCTATTAGCTTTCAGTTCCTTCGGCTGTCATTTAGACTCCAAAGAGTCTTTTGGTTAATGCACTGTTTTAATGAGAGTGCACCACTCGCTAATATATTTGACTGTATGAAAGGTCACAACAGGAAGCTAAACAGATTGAGAGAGAGAGGGAGCGCAATGGCGGGCGGCGCTGTCAAGACAGGTTTTTTTTTTTCGAGCAAACGGATTGGAGTAGGGGGCATCAGGGGTGGGCGGCGGGGTTTCGGCGTCAACCCCCGTGAGGCAGCCCGCGCTACGGTGCCGCCGTTCCACGGCTCGTACCCCCTTTACCCAGCATCCAAGTGTGCATAATAGGCCCCGGAACTGATGGGTTACTGCTCCCTCTAATAGTTACGCCCCATCCATCACCGGCGTTAACCAGAGAGAGAGAGAGAGAGAGAGAGAGAGAGAGAGAGAAAAGTTAGAGAAGGAGATGGAAAGAGACAGGCGATGGAAGGGGCAGACACCGGGAGGAGGCACATGTTTCATTACCCATATAATCACCAGTCTGATTGCCACACAAGCAATATAAGAGCGTCTTACAGCAGCCGCGGGAAATTTATGGCTGTCTGACGATGAGATTCCCACCAACCCGTTAAATATCCCTGGAATGCTCAGCCGATATGGGAGCAATGGAACAAGGATGGTTCCAGAAATATGGAATAAGACTTGCAGATTGAAAAATTTTGATCATTTCTGTATGTCTTTCTATTTCTGTCTTTCTATAGACCCCTTTTCTGTAAACATGATGACGTATTTTGTTGGCTGAGCGTTAAGTGGAGGCAGAAAAACACGTTAGTTAACGCTGGCTAGCGAGTTTTGTTGGCTTGTTTTTTTAACAACGGCTGAAGAAAATACTAGTTTCTTTCAATATGTACTGTCACTCACTCCGCAGGACCACGAGTGTTAGTTTAGAAAGCTAACATTAACCAATGGGACCAGATTAGCCGACCCTACGCCGCTGGCAGACTACTTCGGGAGGAGTAGACGGCTGGCCAACTAGCTAGCTAGATTATCTGTCTCCGGAACTGGCTAGTTAGCTAGCTAGCTTGTCCGGACACTGACAATCTAGCTAGATAACGCCTACTCTCCTCCCAGCGAAGTAGTCTCCTTGCGGCGAGGAGTGGACCGTGCAGAGGGACCGTGAACCAGCGCTGTCCGCTGTTGGGCTCATTTTCTGTAGCCTGGTGGAATTAGCAAGGTAGCTAGCTAACTAGCCAGTTGCTAAATGAATAAAATTGAACAACTTAATGCTTCATCCACACACTCTTGTCACAGCGTAGGAAAGCACAGTGCTATCGCCAGATGAGTGACAACTTTGTTCAGCTCATTTTCTGTGTTGCATGACAGCATCATGGAATTAGCAAGCTAAGCTAGCTAAGTAGCCAGCCGTCCGACCAGCAGGCTGGTGGCCAACAGCAGCGCTGTAAAGATAAATTGAGGGTGTATAAATCTTTGGGTGGCTATAGTTCACTATCCTTCAGTAAAATCAGTCAAAAAAAGAGTCGTACAATATCGGCGAAGGGTTGCTAATAGCCTTTGCTAACCGCAGCCGTGAGCCATTGGCCGCGGTTAGCAGAAGGCTAAATAGTAGCAACATTTACTCTTCATCTCTGAAACGTTTCGCCGATATTGTAGCACGCTAGAGCCTTGACTCACAGTTTGTCATCTCAAATTTATGTGAGTTCTCGATTCTGGCACCCAACAAAACAGCAAGATGACTTTTTCGATGTGTAGCTTTAGCCCACTGCTAGTGTTTGCCTCCAGTCTTTCCTTTGTTTTGTCTCCAGCTAACACCATGACATAATCATGACGTCGACACAAAAAAGGTCTATACAGTGTCAACTCCAACTTAAAGAAGTGATATCTCCAACCTCACTGTGCTTCGAACCTTTATTTCCAAATCCAAGACAACGGCGAACAACAGCATTATCAAACATTTTGACAACTCCGCATAAACAAGCGTGGCCTCCGCCCTCCTCCCTCCTCGCTCTTTGTCAACACAACGCGGCCGCCGCTCTGTCACGGGACACCCGTAAGGGACTGTCTCGGAGCAGCAGAGCCACGTCTAGGTTTGGGCCCCAAACCCCGATAATCTAACAGTAATCCATTCAAAACTAATCAAACATTTACAAAGGTGCCATGACGGGGAGGGAGCTCTATTCATCAGCGTCCTCCATCACCAACACGCAGGCCGACCTCGTTACGCTCGCGGCGTCTCAATCTACCTATGCAAATGAGACAGCGGCACGCGGGGCGAGCGGGGGGACTGACAACCAGACTTGTGTACAGAAATTATAAACAAATATTCATCCATTATGGGCGGAGTATGGCGTGCGTCGGGGAAGTGCCTGGCAGTGAGGCAAACTCTTCTTCTGTTCGGACGATTATTCACCGAGCAGGAAGTGACAGTGTTGTCAAGGTGAATTAGCAGCATATGTCAAGCTTTTGTTATAAATCCTGGCCTACTGTAACCCTTATTTCCCCCCTCTACGATGTATGTACACGGTTGATGATATATCAACACCGCTTGGTGATTAATAATTCAGCGAGGGTGATTCCACAGAGGGAGTTGTGGTGGGACGTGTACCGAGGGGTTGAGGGGTTTTTTGGGGGTGAAAAGTGGGCTCCCTTCCCTGTAATCCTCTCCCAGTGCCTGTGGGCCCCGGACCTTTTTTCCCCCCCATTACCCAAACCATTTGTTTATTGTGCAGTAATTACAAACCTTCAAGCCTAAAGGCAAACAGGCAGAGAGGCGCTCTAATGATGGAGACATTTATAACAATATATCATAACAGCAATGGAATCAAACAATGAATTTATGTCACGGGACGTCGATATCAACGAGCAGCAGAACAACCAGGTGGTTATTACTTCACAGTGAGTCAGGGCTTGTTGGAATATGCGCTTGTTAAGGTAGACTATTATTGATTTGTAATGAACCGCATTCCCCCTTAAAAGCTGCAGTGTTAGCAGGGTAATATGTTGCATTTTTATTTAGCAATTTCATGCATGTTTGCTTCACAAGGTTAAAAACCACAATCTGTTCCGAGACAAAAAAAAAAAATGAAGAAAATTTTCTCATTTTCAGCACTCCAGAAGCCATTTAATGCTCCCTGTGTAAGAGTGGCAATCCCTATTACCGCTGGATAAAGTGTACCCTTTTTTATTTGAAATGAAAATGTCAGTAATTTCTTTTGAGATTGATGACTCCTTGCACGCGGGCCCAATAAATGAAAAATTGATGAGGCTCAGTTCTCTCTTTTAATATTTAAGGCAATATTAAAGTCTCTCTTACATCTCATGGAAATAGTTTTATTTAAAAGGAATAAGACCATTGGGCATTGTTTACTGAACACCTCATGCATGTTTT
Organism: Sebastolobus alascanus; assembly: GCA_916701645.2. Taxonomy (NCBI): domain Eukaryota; kingdom Metazoa; phylum Chordata; class Actinopteri; order Perciformes; family Sebastidae; genus Sebastolobus; species Sebastolobus alascanus. The sequence goes on along the minus strand of CAKAOJ020000416.1, from coordinate 166,003 downwards.
ATAAAGCCGGTGGCTCTTGGAGGAATTCAAAGGCCCTTGAAATCGTTACTGTTTTGCAGTAAGTATAAAACGACTTAAGAGGAAGTCATCGGCGTTGTTGTGGAGCTGCTCTCGTGTTGTTGGATGCGGGGCTGCTTTGATGAGGGTGCCAGTGGTGGATAGCGGTGCCAAAAAAAAAGGGAGGAGGGAGTTGCACAATAAATGGCTGAGATTTTATTTCTTCTATTGGGTCGTAATGTGTGCTCGGTGAGGAAATTGATGTTTAATGTGGCTGAGCGGACGAATGGGATGAATTGCCATTTAAAACAAAGACCCATGGGTTGAAAAGCGAGGGAGGAGGGGAGAAGTTAGAAGTAGGACAAGGAGAGGAAGCTACTTGAACTGTTCGGATAGTTTAAAACAAGCCAGAGGCAAGGAGAGTCCCATGCAAAGGCGGAAAATGATACCCAAGTATTACCGGCTAAATTGTCTCGGTTCAAATAGTTCTTCAAATGGGTTGAAACGGGGAGCTCATAGATATGAAGATACACAATGCACCAAGTCGAGCAAAGGAGTTCATACCTCACAACAAAGCCTGACCTGTGATGACTTCCATGGCTTTTATATGTACAAAGAAAGCTAAATAATGCTGAATAAAGCTTTGGCCTCCAGTTAAATTACTGACCCCAAAGGCAGATGGTGGGAACTTCAAGGAAACAAAGCCCTGCCAGGATCATTTAGCGCGTATTTAAAGGGGAACTATGCCCATTTTCAAAATTCAAACATGTTATTCTTTTGGTCTAAGACCAAAGGACCATATTATTAGGGCTGTCAATGGATTAAGAAATTTAATCGTGAGTAATCGCATGATTGTCCATAGTTAATTGCGATTAATCGCACATTTTTTATCTGTTCAAAATGTACCTTAAAGGGAGATTTATCAAGTATTTAATACTCTTATCAACATGGGAGTGGGCAAATATGCTTGCTTTATGCAAATGTATGTATATATTTATTATTGGAAATCAATTACCAACACAAAACAATGACAAATATTGTCCAGAAACCCTCACAGGTACTGAATTTATCATAAAAAATATATGCTCAAATCATAATATGGCAAACTGCAGCCCAACGGGCAACAACAGCTGTCAGTGTGTCAGTGTGCTGACTTGACTATGACTTGCCCCAACCTGCATGTGATTATCATAAAGTGGGCATGTCTGTAAAGGGGAGACACGCAGGTACCCATAGAAGCCTCCTTTGCGACATGCTAGTATGATTGTCATGGTTAGTACCAGGTTTTCTAGTTTCATATGATGCCAATATCTTCACTGTAGCTTTAAAACTGAGCCCACTACAATTAAAGAAATTAGTGGCATTAAAACAAATTTGCATTAACGCGTTATTATCGCGGTAACTTTGACAGCGTTACCTCTGACCTCAAGATATGTGAAAGAAAATGGCTTCTATTGGTATGCTCAAGTCTCCCCTTTCCGGACATGCCCACTTTATGCTAATCCCAATTTTAGGTCAAAACCATGCATTTTTAGTACAATTGTCTTATTTTTGCCTCTAAAATGGTGTATTTCTGGTGTGTTCTTTATACAGTAAAATGAAAGTTGTCCTAAATTTAGATTTTTAAAATCACAATATATCGCCTTGCTTACAGTATCGCAATGTATTGAATCATTACCCCTGTATCATGATACGTATCGTATCGCCAGATTCTTGCCAATACAACTAATGTTTAAAATGCCACTCTGTTCTTATGGCTACATATTTGTTGCCCAGTGAGACATTTAACCGAGATTTAGGTTTAGTAAATTAATTTTTGGAAGTATCAATTTTTTATCACAAAAAAATGGTTGTATACATGTGCGAGCATGCACGCAGTATGCTCGCGCATGTACACACACACACACTTACACACATACACACACACACACAGTCATAAAGGAGGATATAGTGGAAAACCTCCTATACCAGCAGGGCACAATCAGCAGCTCCAAGTTGAGGAGCCCATTACATTGTAGTGGTGGTTAACAGGGACATTCGAACTGAGAACCAAGATACTCCAGCTCCCATTTAGACAAATTAAATCAAGTCCCATGATGCTTTATGTATCTGTTGCCTGGGTTACACATCCTAGCACACCAGGCCCCTTGATGGAGGGCGGAATGAAGCCTTTTATATCAGATGCTTCGACAACAGGGGGTGACTACTACCTGCCAACTATTATCAAAGGCACTGGTTTCATAGCCCTGCCATATTTTTTGATTGATCTAAATTACACGTCAGTGAGTGCTGCGGTAACATGATCTATAAAGAGATAGCGACTACTTGTACATTATTAAACTCCCCGAGCGGCTGCTCTGCTTTTGGATTGCCGTAATTATCTGTGCTGGAGGCACAACAAGTGGCCCAAACACAGCTGTTAGCCTGCCTGCGCACCCGAACACTGGTTGGCATTAATTGTTTCTGAACAGAAGCTACATTTGGCAGAGGTTAACATTAAGAGGAGGGGCAGAAACATGCCTTTATGTCTGCTTCTAAAAATGAAACATGTGTGCAGTTTGTCACTTTTTTAATGCTTTTATTTGAACATCAGAAGAAAAAAAACAGTCTTGTAGTTTTTGGGAAAATTGGTTGCAGACAGAACTGTGGTCCCCAGGTGAAATCCAAAACAATTTGGGGGAGCACAGGATGTGCAGCTCAACCAGTATTCCTCTTTACATCTTCTCTCCAGTATCCCATGAACAGAGATTAATCAGAAATTGGTGCTTTTATACATTTTAAAAAGCAGAAATTCCAGTAAATCCTCCTGGCTTTAACGGTAGCTGCCTGTGGCCTTCTGATTTCCCATATATCCCATCCTGTAGGAGAGAGGGAGAGAGAGAGAGAGTCAGCCAGAGAGGAGGGCATTCTGGGATACCTGAGGGACCTCTGTGGGACTCTGGTGTGGGTCATGTGACCCGTGGTGTCCGACTCTGTGGCACCAGTCAGGGTTTGTGGCCAAGCGCTGGTGTTGTGGTGACAGAGACGGTAAACAGGACGTATCGGTTTTACCGCAGCGCAGATCTGACTCTCTGTATGAGCGCGTGCTGTACATTGCAACTAAGAGAGAGCATGAAAAAGTGAAAACTTACCGGGAGGCGTGGAGGTAATAATAGTTCTATCAAGGATCACGGAAATCACACAATCACCTTGCTATGAGGTCGCTCTGTTGCAGATCTACGTAAAAGCAGAACATGCATGTAAACAGATTTTTTATTAAAGGAAATCCATACACAAGCCTCCCGTAATGTGTTTGTCTTGGTTTACATCATCGCACACCATCAACGTCTCTCGCCCGCGAGCCTTATTCCACGTTTCACCTTTTACGAGGACTGCTTGGGAGTGGAACAGCAGATGCAGACATTGAATTCGAATTCATACAAGGCAGACATAATATCAGGCAATATAGAGGCAGACAGAGAGGCTATTGAAATGCAAATAGACTGCTGGGGCCGCGGCAGCAGGGAAAAGAAATTGGCCAGGATGACAATGCAAGTAAACCACTCCAGTTTGTCAAGAAGGCCACGCTTTGTCACAAAACTGGGAATGGATTTCAGCACAAGTGCTGCTACAGCACTAAAAAGAATAATATTCAAAAATAGGAGGAAAGGAGAAATAAAATAGTTGCCCACTGCACAACTCTCATGTTAAGATTGAGGAATGCCTGTAAAGTTAGCGCGATTTTTACTGTGTTTATTGCCGTGTGTTTTCCAAGGAACCCTCACCATTATGGGTGCCGGTTTATGGCGGACCATGAACGTGAGCGATGTCGAGGGTGAGCGCATGCATGTGCGCGCCGGTGCTAGCGCGCATACATACACGCCTTCTTCATGCTTCATTCTCCTCGCGAGTGGGCCTTTCAGCGCGCGGCGTGTTTTTGTTAGTCAGGTTGGCACGCTCCATCAGGAGGGGGGGGACACAGAACTGGGAGGCCTCGCCGGACCCTCAGCCATAATAAATTACCTACAAGTGCTGCAGAACAATAACACACAAAAAAAGTGCGAGCCATCCATTTCGCCACCATTTACAAGAAATCAATATCAATACTTAATGCAATGCGGATGAAAAATGAGCAGAGATACAGGGGCATAATACAAGCTCAAATGAAAGACCTTGGAGTGCTGCTTCCCAAGGGTTTGGGGGGGATGAGGAGGGAGGCAAGGTGTGAAAAAAACAAAAAACTGAAGTATAAGAAAGCATTATGCCTTTTTGTTTTTGTCCCTCATCTATTTTCTGTAGTTTAAGTTTCATAATAATAATCTCTTTTCTCAGCTCGGCTGTTTAATTGTTAATCAATGCGCAATTTTGGCTCGCCAACAACCCGGGACGGAACATGTACAAACATCTATTTAAGATATTAGAAAACAGAAAGTAACATTTAATGCTGTACTTTTTTAAAAACTTATCGTAGCAGCGTCGGCGGTGACCATCCAACAGCAGATCAGCTGAATGCGCGGACATTTCCTTAACAGATCTCTTTACCATGTCACAAATGAATCATCTGTTAAAGATAAACATGATCTATATTTGTCCTCGAGGCTTTGCCGCATGATGTCATCGCAGCCTTAACCTCCCATTTCATTGTGGTGGTCAGTGATGGATTGCAGATCTTTGCACGCTGCATAGAATTCTTGAGCCTTTTTGACTGAAGGAGGATAAAGATACTGAAGTAAAAAAAAAGAAAGAAAAGAAAAGAAAAATTGCAAATAAATAGCAACCCTGTCTCCCACAAAAATGATGTTCCCATACAACTAAATTGCATAACCAAAATTTTGAGGGAAACGCATTTTCTCCCAGATTACGGTTCCAGTTTTAAACAGTTTTAAACACGTGAATAACGTCGTAAATGGAAACAAAACAAAACGAAAACAAAACGGTTCAGGCAAAAAAACTATTGGGTTAGGTATATTAAAAAATATTGCTGTCAATCGATTACAATTCTTAATCGATTGTCCATGATTAATCACGGTTAATCGCAAATTAATCACACATTTTATCTGTTCAAAATGTATCTTAAAATGGAGATTTGTCAAGTATTTAATACTCTTATCAACATGGGAATGGGCAAATATGCTTTCTTTATGCAAATGTATGTATATTTTTATTATTGAAAATCAATTAACAACACAAAACAATGACAAATATTGTCCAGAAACCCTCACAGGTACTGCATTTAGCATAAAAAAATATGCTCAAATCATAACATGGCAAACTGAAGCCCAACAGGCAACAACAGCTGTCAGTGTGTCAGTGTGCTGACTTGACTATGACTTGCCCCAAAACTGCATGTGATTATCATAAAGTGGGCATGTCTGTAAAGGGGAGACTCGTGGGTACCCATAGAACCCATTTTCATTCACATATCTTAAGGTCAGAGGTCAAGGGCCATGCCAATTTTTCCTCGCCAAAATTTAGCACAAGTTTGAGGCGTTATTTAGCCTCCTTCGTGACAAGCAATGACTGGTTGGTACCAATGGATTCCTTAGGCTTTACAGTTTCATATGATGCCAAATTGTTGTATCGTATCTTCTCTCTAGCTTTAAAACTGAGCCCGTTGCAACCTAAAAATTGCAAGTTGCAAGTTGCGTCAAAGAAATGAGTGCCGTTAAAATGAATTTGTGTTAACGCCTTATTAACATATTACCTTTGACAGGCCTAAATAAAACATTGTGGTTTGGCTTAAAATTACGTAACAACATGGTTAAGAAATGCTTCACACGGGACATGAACAGCGGTGTCCTGGGGGAACGTCTGGTATTTGTTGGACTCATCCACCTCCACTCCTGTACTACGAAGGTATTTGTGATATGTAAAATACAAAAGTATTCCGATAAATAGCAGAGCCATGGAGTATTTTCCTTTGAAGATATCAATTTGTTTACCACAAGGAATATGTCATCAGTCTCCCTATGAAGCCAAATGTGTGTGTTGTTGGAGTGATACATGTTGTATTTCACAGCCACAGAGCATGAATTGTGTCAGTAGGGCTGTCACATGACTGCCAGGTGCATCACCGGCCTCAATTAGACTTGTCATCTAGAGTGAAAGGCCCTTTTTAAATGGTGCTTTTGTGTTGAAGTTGCACATGTCTTGTGGTTTGGTGAAGTTTAAACTGGTTCCCTTGAGGGCTCGCTAGCAGTTTAGTCAAAGTTTATATCCTTTTGTCGTTCTCCTACCTCCACCGCAACCCCCCCTCCCTTTTTAGTCCCCGATGGCATATGCACTATTTCAGCATATGAACCGTAGTTGTGTGGGCGAGATTGCCACACAACTCTAAAATGACATTTCTGCTTTGGGAAAATGCTTATTTTTGCTTTTGAATGAGTGGTACCTTTTTTATGCAGGTTGACCGTGAGAGAAAAAAAAAATTTAGATTGTAAAATCTGAAACCTGTTCAGCTAAATTATGAATCCTTTTTTCCACTGTTGTTTCCATCCACCTCCTGCTTCCCCAGAGCGTGGTCGTCTCAGCCCCGCCGCCTGTCACCAGTAGATGGCACTGCAGCCAAGTCCTCATGCTACGCAGCAGCCACCAATTTCACCTGCCAGCTCCGGCTGCCAGAGAAAAAAGTGCAAATGTATTTGTTTCACCCTGGCTCTGAGGGCTTTTTCAGCCGTTGTGCTCAGAGGCCAGATGCAGTGTGTGTGACACAGAGAGAGAATATCAATAACCAATATGCTCACAGCGGGCCAGTGGCCGACGGTTCCAAGTCCTCTAAGCGCACAGCGGCGATTCCCCTTTTAAAGTCTGTCCCTATTCAAATTACACCCTTGTTGCCCTGAAAACACAAATGATCGCGGCTTTGGTGATAAGCAACCAAAAACGGAGCATTTTTGTTGTCTCTCCCTCTTTGTACTCCAGTTACTCGGGTTACGGGCCATCAAAAGCGGCGCGTATATTCTTTACTATTACGTCTGCCTACCTCTGCCTTATCAAAAGGCGAATAACATCAATTAGTCTTTGGAGGATAGAGTATTTTTTGTATTGTTAAAGGTCTGGTGTCGAGTTCTGAAGGGAGCCATTGTCCCTTCTTGAGCTCGAGTCCTTTAGAGTCCATAAGTGTTTATTGAACTCAATAGAAAGCGCGGGGACAAAGGGACCTGATATTCCTTACTCACTTGCTGCATAGTTTGTATCATAATTTCACTATAAGCTGTTGCAATCGGCGCTGTGTGAGGAATTCTGGCAGCCGTTCAACGTGGCTCTTTGAACCCAAGCCGGCCCCGGTTGCATTGTGGGGTTCCACCTCTTGCAGGCCGATAATAAACCCGAACCGTGGTGTTGACTTTGAGGGTATTTGGGATTTCATGTGTGGATTTAGGAGGTTGTGTGGTGGGGGGCTGAACACTGAAAGGATTGTGGTTTGACATGACATGTGAAGGCTGCTGTCCATTGTTGTGATGTGGAGCTGCAGGCATAGAACTGGAGAGAGACTGTTTGGATTTCTTAAGATTTTGGAGAGCCAAAAATGCTCTTCAGTGCACATATTATATCTGAAATATAGAAGACACTCGTGCTTTTAATCTACGATAACGTAATTTAAGCATTCCAACTCATTCTAGACCAGAGCAATAGAAAAGAATACAACTTTATCAAGCATCCACAGCTGGAAAATCATCTTCATTTGTATTCTACCACAAATCTCTACCTGTATTGTTGATGAGGGATACACCTGGAATCAAACATGTCCGTACATTTCTCTCCCAGACAGATAAGTAAGCGATATATCAGAGTAGAGTGTGACAAAGTTCACTCTCTTGTCCCCCACGTTGCCTCAGGCTGGATGAGCTCATCATGGCTGTGCAGTATTGGAATCAAAGCAAAGTGTTTGGTTGAACTGAGGGGTGGACCTCGGTGTCACAGTGTCAGCGCTAGCATCAGTGAAACGCAACACACTTGTCACTCACCGTTGTTTTTTTTGAATGGCTGTAAAGCTGTAGCAGGTCGTGTAAAACACACCTCTCGGTCACTTCAATTATCAGAGTAACAGTTCAACATTTTGGGAAAGTATGTGTGTTAATTCCGAGAGTTACGTGAGAAGATCATTCTCGTATCTGTCCGTTAAATATATAATGCTGGAGTCAGGAGACGGTTAGCTTAGCATAAAGACTGAAATCAGGGGAAACAGCCCACCTGGCTCTGTCTCAAAACACCTACTGTACCATAGGGCTGTCAAAGAATATTCTATATTCAAATATATATTTGAATAGTAAAAAAACAACAAAAGATATTCAAATATGAAAATTTACTGACTGGAGTCACACAACGTCGCTTTCATTAATTAAAAATGAAATGTAACGTTAGGTCAAACTGAACGAGGAATAATTCAATAACAACCTCAATGAGAGAGAGTGACACCATGTCCTAACAGCAAGCGCCATGTAAACAAACCGCGTAACAGTTGTGTGCTCGAGATCAGACTGGAGCCTTAACCATCTTCCTTCTGTTTGTGCTTTTTAAACAGAAAACACAGAGTTAATTTTGTGATATTTACTGGAAATTATATAGAATGCCAACACTAAGTAGGAAACTTTCAGCCGGCTGCCTCCTTATTTAGGTTTTTGTCGTGAAACGAGGAGGTATCGTATAGGTAACTCCTCATTTCAACTTCACCAATCAGCCGTTCCTCGTCCGTTTCGGCGCTTTCATCGTGAGCGACGGGAATAAATAGAATAAATATATCTTATCGCAATATTCAGCATTTTGCTTATCGCATATCATGATAAAAGCATATCATGGGCCTCTGGTGGTTCCCAGCCCTACAAATTAACACATTATAGCCAGTTTTCTTTAATCCATATGAAAACAGATTAAGTTGATCGGCAAAAAAGTGAATAAGGGTATTTCCCCAAAATGTCAAACTATTCCTTTAAGGAGCACACTGAGGCAGATAGTCTATTGATGTCTTCTTAAATCATGTCCAAGTCTTCATCTGAGGTCTTTATTTTCAGCACTTTGTATTCAAACAGTGAATGTAGCTGAAGGCATCAGCACTCAAAGTCTGTTTGTTTGTGTTGCAATTTGAGATTAAGCGTCGAGGTTCATCGTGTTTGCTCATTCTGAAGTAGTTGGTGCAGTGTATTACAACTTAATTGCAAAAATGTAGCTTCGTGTTGAGTGATATTAATTTCAGCGGTGCTGAAATTCGGGGGTCATCAAACCAAAAATTGAATGACTACACCCACTCGGCTCCATTAATATCATCAAATCTGAAGCTTACTTGTTGCCTCACCTCTCCTGATCTGTTCCTCCTTTCTTTTCCTTTCCTTCCCTCCCTCTATCCTCTCCCTCTCTCTCTCTCTCTCTCTCTCTCCCTCTCGCTCTCTGGCGATGATTTTTTAGATCACTTCCATTAACACCGGCATGCTGAGCTCTAATTACTCACTCACTCAGCGTTCTGGGCTGCCCGCCGCTCGTTTGGGTAAGCAATGTGGCCCGTTAGCAAGATGCTTGTTAACTGAATGCACTTAATTATATAAGAAGATAATTACATGTAAACGTTGCTTCTAAAAGCAGCCATCCAGCCCCGCTTGCTGATTTAATAGGCGCATGTTTAGGATCCCTGTTTTGTTTGTTTTAGAGCGAGGTGATTAATTGCCTGCTCTGATGAATCTGCCCGATGCCGTCTCCACGGTGGCACAGGCCCAATCGCACCAGGTTTATGAATGCATGTTTATTTGCCTTTGTGGACGATTACGACACGGAATGTGCTGAACTTAAGCCCACGATTTTAACTGATGTTCAAGTCTTTTACCCTGAGCTGCTGATGACTAATGCGCATGTGACAGTACAGCCAAGAATGATGAAAAAAGTCACTTGAATTCCCAATGGACATACAAGGCAGCAGCAACATAATCATGGACCAAAATGGAATAATAACTATTAACCCCTTACCACTCCGCCCTCTTTTTTAGACTGGTAGGGGGGGGGGGGGGATAGGGAATGTTCAGGGGCAGATAAAAGGTCAACATTAGATGTCACATATAAGGGGTGTACATCAGGGGTGAAAGTGTTTAAGGGTTTAGAACATTATGATAGAAGTATATGATGGCCATTCCCATGCTTATGTCTCATAAATTGTTGCAGCAATTTTGGGGTTGATACCATTTGTTACCAAGTTTTGGTGCTAAATTTAACCATGTTTTACCACTCGAGAATTGATAAAAATGACAATAATCCCTCCAAAGTACCACATTAAGACACCAAGACCTTGAGGAACACCATAGAAAAAGCCATTCTGTGATTTGGTATCAAAAACTTTTGCCATTTGGAGATTTCTACAAGAATTGCATTTTTCGGTGATTGGATGGCGAGCACTTCTGTTCTGGAAACTGCTCAGAAACCCCCTTATTGTCAATCTACCTAGTAAAGCCATCCATCCTCTGAATACTCTAGGTCTGTAGTTTGTGGCTGTAAAGTTTCATGAGGCTGTGATTATCCTAGCGGTCACCACAGGTCATTTTATACAGTGATGTCAAGTTTAAAAAAATGGTCTCACTACAATGAAAAGGCTACTACACACACATGAACACAATTGGGCTCATTGGATCCTCAAGAGTCTCAGCTTTACAGTGATACCCAATTTATGCAATTCAAATACTGTTGTTTGCATACTGGGGTCCCCCAGTATGCAGAAATATTCAAATACACCATTTTAGTATAGGCCAAAATAACACATTTATACTGCATTCCAAATAACTGCACAGTTTTTGGGTCAAGGGACCCCTTTGAAAATGGCCATGCCAGTTTTTCCTCACCAAAAATTAGCGTAACATTGTTGCGTTATTTAGCGATCTTCCCGACAAGATAGCATGACAGTTGGTACCAATGGATTCCCTAGGTTTTTCTAGTTCTGTATGATACCAGTATCTTCACTCCAGCTTGAAAACTCATCCCGCAACAACCTCTGAAAGACAGAATAACAACCGGGCCCGACGGCGGGCCGTCAGCGTTTTAAGGGGTTAAATAATCACACCAGAACAACCTGCATCTCCTTCCTTCTATCCGTAAAAAAAAAAAAAAAGCATGACAATGATTCATTTATCAATATTCTATGGTCCGGGGCAAATGATGCGGCTCTAAGCTGAATTTCATTCAAGCCCCTGTCAAATGAAAGATTATTTAGTGTGTTTTAAGAAGGCGGAGTGCAGGGTGGAGATAGGGGTCAGAGTTGGAGGGCTCCCCAGGGAGGTCCCGAGGGTCTCGGGGACATCAGTCGTCCATTATGAGCTAATCAGGAGGGGGGAGTGCGTGTGAGACCATGTAGGGGGGAGGAAAGGATGGAAAGAAAGAGAGTCGCCACGTGTTGTGTGTGTGTGTATAATGTGTGTATATGCTTGAGTCCATGTGGTGGCAGGTGTGTGTGTGTGTTGGGGGGGAGAAGAGGCCTTGCTCGCATCTCTTAATCTCTTAAAGCAGCAGAAGGCTTGATCCCCCAGGACGTCATCCACGGAGGCTCATGAACATGGGACAGACACCTCCAGCCTCCAGATGCTTGCAGTTCGATACAGTCCCCAAGACTGACATCCACCCATACTCTCACAGGGCTCTTTGCACGGCCCAGGGGACCCGCTGTGTTAAGAACACGATATGGTATTTACAAAAAAATATTTGTAAATGGCTGTCCGTAATGGGCCCGTCCATGCTGCCGTTTCCCACCCTGCTGCCTCCCCGTGTTTAAGGAGGAGGGCTGGAAATGCAAAACCAGGAGGGACGAATGTCTGGAGACGCCTGGCTCGGACTGCTACTGTCTCATCCAGTCAGCCGACACGTCCACTCGGGCGACTTTAAATCACTCAACTAGAGACAAGCTAACAGCTCCTTCACTTACCGCCACAGAAATGAAATCCCCGAGAACTCTGATGAGTGAAAGTGCATTGACAACATTAAGTCATATTTCATTTCAGGCTTGTTGGAGCAACGCCGCAGCGGATGTGAGGCTGTGAAATTTCCAGTAAAATGTGTAATGTTTTTTTTTTTTTTTTTTTTTTTTAAACAAGCACTTTCTGATAATAAATTGATGTTTCGATTAGATGGGCTTCATTCGTGACCACTCAGGAAACAAATACACCACAAGAAACAAAATATTGAAAGGGAAAACTCCATTGATTTCCTTTTTTTTTTCATAGAATGAGGGGAAAAAGCCCATAGCTATGATGCACTAAAAGGACTAATAGAGCGGCTTATGATAAACTGATATGCCCTGTTTGTGTTACTGTAGTTTAAAATGTCATAGCTGGTAAACCCGGAAATCTTCCAGGTTCAGTCGATTTTGCAATATTCGGGGGTTGTTGGTTGAGAAATTAAAATTGGTGTTGAGCCCGATTCAGTTAAGCTTTTAATAAGACAGGAATGCAACACTCTTCCAACACGCACAAGCTGACTATGCACTTGCGATGACCGGGGAAGCCATTTTTAAGATTACTTGAACAGATAACACGCTTTATTCCAGACAACACTTAATTATACTGCTTGTTTGCAGTGTTCATTTGGAGGATACATGGATTGGTAGCCTGTAAGTAGAGGCTGCTCAGGGAGGATTGGGTGTATCGGAGACACCTGATCCATCCCCAGGCGCACTTTTACAGCCTCTGAAATGAGACGCATCTTTGATTTGCTTGCCCTGTAAACAGACAGAGACATGAAGGAGCTCTGGTCTCAGCCTCTCGCTCCGAGCTGCCAAAGATTCGCCGGCTGGAAAGTGGACACAGTCACCTTCCTGGCTCGGACACATTTTTTTTGCATAGGGCTGTCGATCGATTAAAATATTTAAATGCGATTAATCGCATGATTGTCTATAGTTGATCGTGATTTATTGCAAATTAGTACACATTTTTAATCTGTTTGAAATGTACCTTAAAGGGAGATTTGTCAACTATTTAATACTCTTATCAACATGGTAGTGGACAAATATGCTGCTTTATGCAAACATATGTATATATTTATTATAGGAAATCAATTACCAACACAAAACAATGACAAATATTGTCCAGAAACCCTCACAGGTACTGCATTTAGCATAAAAAATATGCTCAAATCATAACATGGCAAACTCAAGCCCAACAGGCAACAACAGCTGTGAGTGTGTCAGTGTGCTGACTTGACTATGACTTGACCCAAAACTGCATGTGATTATCATAAAGTGGGCATGTCTGTAAAGGGGAGACTCGTGGGTACCAAGCCACCAGGAAGAGCGCCAGGCTGTGAAGCAAATTTTCGTAGTGGCCAAACGGCCGCACTACAACTTCTGTGTCGGTCACGTGATGCCATTGGACCCAAAAAGACTTTTTCCCACAGACTCACATTGGGAAAGAGACGTCTGTAACTTGGCAGATAATTTATTTTTAGGTAAATCAACTTCCCGGTATGAACACTTGAATAGCCCTTATTTAAATCTTTAGGACCTAAAATTTGTAAAATGCACTAATAGCCAAATCCAGAGTTATTCTCCTTCCTCCGTTCATGTGAATGAGACCCAGACCGAGGCTGGAGCGAGGGCTGATGGGCGGGGTTAAAGGAAACGCTACTGCGCCTGCTCTATGGGCCCAATGGATGTGAAAGATCGCCGGATGATCCGGGTATTTTATCACTCGGCAGTCGAGCCATTTTGGCTTCCGGCGCCACTGAGCAACTCTCATAGGAATGAACGGGAGCCCGCTTCCAACGCTGTATCCAGTTCTCTTTATACATCCATGGTGTGTATCCATAGAACCCATTTTTATTTACATATCTTGAGGTCAGAGGTCAAGGGACCCCTTTGAAAATGGCCATGCTAGGTTTTTTACGCCAAAAATGTAGCACAAGTTTGGAGCGTTATTTAGCCTCCTTTGCGACAAGCTAGTTGGTACCAATGGATTCTTTAGGTTTTCTAGTTTCATATGATGCCCGTATCTTGTTGCGTTAATGCGTTAAAGAAATTAGTGGCGTTAAAACGAGTTTGCGTTGACACGTTATTATCGCATTAACTTTGACAAGCTAGTTTTGCTGTAATTGAAAACTTTGTGAGAGAGGGACTATATTCATAACCGCCAGTCGTTTTATCAGCAATGTTCAGATGTTCTTCACTAGTTTCTCTGTCACGGTTACAAGCCATTTTTTTTCCTCATAAGTTTGAAAACAAACACATGCACACACAAACACTGAGACACCATAGATTCTTGTTGTTTGGGACCCCTCGTTCCCTGGGGCCTCCTCTCGGCCTGTCAACACGAGGGCCACGACAGGTCCGCGAACAGGCTGACAGCCTATTGCTGGGGGGCTGCCGGGCCACCGGTTGAAGTCTGATTAGATTGTACAACGCATTCAGAGGAAAGATAAAACCACTATGGGAGAATAGTTATAGCTTTAGATGGGCCGATAGGGAAGTGTCAAGGGTATGTTGTAATCTGGAGAGGTTACAGATTTGTTGTCTGAGTGCAGGATCTAATAACTTGTGTTACAGTTGGTGCCTTGAGCAGACCGAACAGGTTCTGCAGTGTGATGAGATGTCATATACAATGCAGCTTTGTGAGGACTGCTTAGTGCTTTTATGGTGCGTTAACAATCAGCCAAAAAGGTAAGAAAATACATAAAAGAGGTTTAAAAAATCACACAGTCAGGTTAATTAGTCAGTATTTGATATTTGCATTGATTACTCCCAAGTTTTTTTTTTTTTTTTTTTGCTTTAGAAGTTACAGTACAAAATTACGAACCTTTAAGGCTTATTTCAATAGTCCAAAACGTCAATAGGTGTTGACACAGTACAAAAAATGACACACCCAAAACAAAACAAAACCTTCCAACAAGAAATTCTTGCAATACGAAAGAGTGAGGGTCCTGCTTGAGCAGCATGAATAAGTCCAATAACGAAAAACGTTCATGCATCTAAGAGATTTTAGAAATATCTTGAGTTCATTCTTCCATCCATTGATAAGGGGCTTAACCTTTAAGTACTCACATATATGAACAAAGTGTTGACTCAACAAAATGCAGTTGTTTATCAAAAAAGTCCCAAGTTTTTCTCCTACATAAGTACATAGTAGCTTTAATCGACATCACATTTAGAGGGTATATAGCAGTATGTCTTTAGATTGAAGCCAGCGCTGAAACGCAAGCTATGATTACTCCAAGTGTAAGGACAAAAGTAGGAGTTATTATTTCATTATTGACCACTAATGTAATGTAGCCCCGCTGATAATAAATAGCAATGTATAAGTAGAGCTTAAAGAGATTAATATTGCAGTTAATTTATAACAAAGAAATAGGCTAGCTGCAGTTAATTAATATTAATTAACATAATTAATATTAATTAATGAATTAACTATATTTAAGGATACCTCTTTAGTGAAATATAGCAGCTGCACTTCTGTTAAAAAAAAAAAAATCGACTGTTATATATGTATATTAATTTACTGTAGTTGCGGATAAAAGACATAACTTTACTGTTTCGATTATTTAATTAAAAATGTTTTACAGCCTATGCAGCTGCAGAGTATTTTAATACAAGCGATAATATATTATTTGAAACAAGTTATTTGCAGCCGGTAGTCTAACTGAACACAGCAGATATAAGAACGAAGCTGTTCATAATTTTGACAGTTTGCTGAAAAGTGCCATCATGGCAATCTTTAGTTTTTGGGTTATTTAGTTATTAAGTTATTTTGCTCATATAGCTACACTATGCAAAGTTAAATGCATCTGTTTTACCTGGTGTGTGTGTGTCTGTTATGTGTGCTCACATTTGCTTGTTAAAGGACCAGTGTGTAACAATTAGGGGGATCTATTGGCAGAAATGGAATATAATATTAATAAGTATGTTTTCTTTAGTGTATAATCACGTGACAATAAGTATCGTTGGGTTTTTGTTACCTTAGAATGAGCCGTTTATATCTACATAGGGAGCGGGTCCTCTTCACGGAGTCCGCCATTTTGCTCTGCCATGTTTCTACAGTAGCCCAAAACGGCCAAACCAAACTCTGATAACTTTTCCTGCTTGGGCCGGAGTCGATAACGTTACTCTTTCCTGTTGCCGCCGCTCTCTCTCTCTCTTGCTTCACCACTCACTTCCCACATACACACACACACTCTACGCACTGGCTCTGCTCCAAATGACCTATACCACTCTTACAACAACTGGCTCTAGAGAGGTCCATTCGCATTTTTGTGTCAGCCACCGTAGCTCTCCAACATGGTTGGTACACACGAGAGGCTTCAGTTGGTTGCAATCTCCTCACCTCACTGTTAGATACCGCAAGATCCTACACGCTGGACCTTTAAGGCCTTTACACAGCGGGGGCGTGACGAATAAACGACACGAAAATGCAAAATACTCGCCTGCGAATATTAGGTCTAGGGCTTTTATTGTGAAAGGTAAGAGCAGAAGGAGTGGATCTGGTTTGCGCTGCTTTTGTCACGGTTGAAAGGAGTAATAAAGTTTGCCGTCCTGGTTCGGACTACGGAGCCTCTGTGTTGTTTCATAAATATAGGCGCAACTCAACCGGTTCCGCACAACGCGATTGGTTGATGCCTCTATTTGCGGTGCGAAAGCTAGGAATATTGACCTTGTTCCGAAAAAAATTACGTTGCTTTTTCGCCGCTTAATATTCGCGTTATGTTTGAAAGTATTCATGGCAAAAATAACAGTCTAAAAAAATATTGATGTGCAAATTAATGGCACAAAAAAATGCTTCTGGTGTGTAAAGGCCTTAACTGACAACCAAACACAGCATATAATTTTCTCTATTTACTAAAAAGTGCCATCAGAACAATCCTATATATAAGTTATTTTGCTCATAGCTACACTATGCAAAGTAAAATGCGTGTGTGTGTGTGTTTCCGTCTAAGCCGACTGTTTATCACATTAATGCCATGCCACCTCTTGTTTATCCAGACAGATGAATCATGGCTTAATTGGCTGTAATGAGCTCAGTTGTTTTTAATAAACTGGCAAAGTGAACGAGTGGAGTGGTGGGAGTTTCAGGACCGAGCGGCCCCGAGTTAAAAAAATCCCGTTGATGTTTTTATTATTTAAACGCTTCGTGATCTGTCATCGTGTTGAAGGACCGCTGTGCATTTTCCCTCCTTAAATTTGCACAGTAAGATTTTACATCTTCATACATAAATTTGACAATCTGCCGTATGAGCCGAGAAGAGAGAAATGTCATGATTTCGGTGTGCTGTGACCTTTCCTGTTGTGGGCTCTGAGAGAGTCAGAGGGAGCCAGTGATGAGTCAGGAAGGAGGATGGAGGGACGGCGAGCGTTGCTCCTCCTCCAGACAGTCTGCCTCCACTCTGTGAACATGAAGCGGTGCGGTCGGCTAATGTGGCCGGGGAGAGAGCAGCGGAGCTAAGATGTCATGTCTGTCTGTTGGCGAACAATTAAATGTGGCACCTCAAGCAGATCAATTTGACTTTGAGGCTTCAGGTTTGAACTCCTCGCTCATCTCTCACTCACTGGCTCTCTCTCTCTCTCTCTCGCTCTCTCTCTCTCTCTCTCTCTCTCTCTCTCTCTCTCTCTATCTCTCTATCTATACTGCAGTTTTTTTAATTCTCCCTTTTGGCACATAAACACCTCTAATTCTCTGCAATGCACCTCACAGTTAACCGCCTTATCTCTTTATGTTTTCCTCATCTTCTCCCTTTATTAGACACCTTATCTATCTGCTTTTTTTTGAAAAATGACAGGCAGCTGAAAAGTCAGAACTTAAACAGATTCAGAATAGAAACTGAGCTTAAAAAAGCAGAAAACGGCACACACGCGCCAGACAGACTCCTACTCCAGGACGGAGACGAGCGACGCTGCGGGGAAACACAACACCAGCACAAACCAGCACTTGAAATATCAACGCTCAGCCTTCTAATTAAAGCCAAGACTAATGGGCCCTAATTGCATCGCTAAAATGTACCAGTTCTCCTCTCTCTAGTGTAACTTGACTACACTTCTCCCCATATGGATTAATGGGGACCGGAGCTGCAAACTAAAAAGCAGTTAATTTATCGGAAGATCTGTTAGGGGGGGATGAAAAGGGGAAAGGGGGGGGGAGAAAAACAGCAGAGGAGGAAGAGGAGGAAGAGGAGGAGGAGGAGGAGGAGGAGGAGGAGGAGGAGGAGGAGGAGGAGGAGGAGGGGTTGGCAGAGAAGTACATTATCAGCCTCTTGTTATTGAAAATGCATTTCATATCCGTCTCCAGAGGTTTTGCATTTGGATTAAGCTCGTTAATTTTACTTATTCTTCTCGTTGGCCGGCACCCAAACCAGTTTACTCTGTTGTAAAGGAAGACAGGCTCACAGGACAACAGTTACATTAACTACTTGTGCTTTTAATTATATAACGAGAGTGGTTACTTAGTGGAGAGAAAGGGGAGACAAGGGGCTTGGGGGGGGGGGAGGAGGGGGGAAGAGGGTGCTTGTTGATGGTGTAGATATGATGCCGGGCTTTAAAATGTTTCTGCTCCTTTTGTGTGGTTTCTTTTGTTTATCAAGGTAAAAAGAAAGAAGGCCGGAGCCATTTTCTGTGGTGAGCGAGACAAAATGTACTCAATACGACTACAATATACGTGTTTAAATTACTCTTTCCCCCAGGTGGAAAACCATTAAGCCTGGTGCAGCAATCTGCTTTTTTCTCTCCTTCTCTCTCTCTCGCTGTCTCTCCGCCATCCTGATCTTTCTTTGTTGTTGGTTTACTCTTCATAATAGCTTTTTATCAAATCTTGCTATTAATCCATTAGAGGGTGATATTCGTTTGGGCTAATTTCAGTGCACATTTCAGGCACAGGAGGCATGAGCAAGAAGCTTCTGCACTGCATTTAAACTAATGTGCCTTCAATTCGGATGTGATACCCCATTACAATGCCACACACAGGCCGGCGTATTGAGAAATGTGTTTTTAATATTGGCCTCGTTAACATGCCAGTTGACTGAATACGAAAAAAAAAAAAAATAGAAGAAAAAGAACGGTGAAAGCACTCTCTGCATGTATCTCTCGCATTCACACTTCATTACTTTTGTGCAAGCAGAGAAAAATAAGTCGAAATCGAGAGTGGTCTTTGGACTTCAAAAGTAATTTGCTGCAAGAACTTTACTTTGGAGGGCTTCGGTGAGTTTTTTTTGTTGGTGTATAATCTGGTCACTTATTTTTGGTTACACATTTTGGTGTCTCCAACAAGTCCTCCAAATTAAACAACAAAATCTGTTTTTACAGTAACTGACCTCCAGAGGGCAAGGTTACATGCTCATGGTTAAAGGGCGGGTCCAATTTTTATTTTTTTTTTTCTTAGGTTTTTATATCATTCTGTAGCTTCCCAGTGGTGTTCCCTATGTGTTCATATCCGAACATTCAAATTTTGGTCGAAGTGCGTATGTTTTTACATCAAAAGCTATTTTACCAAGCCCTTCTAAAAACCTTTTTGCCACATGACCTGACGTAGGTTTCTGCATGATGACGCTGCTACATGTACAGTATATATACAGCCTTATAGTCAGTGTATTAACGTCACATACAGTAACTTAAATGGCGGTTGACGTGCTCGCTGTTTGGAGAAGCAGACAGAGTACCGGTACGGAAGCTAAGCAATATACTTACTGCTGTGGACGCCATGTTAGTTCAGAGCCGAAGGTCACATAGTAACAACCGATCGATGCAGCGGTAGACCAGCAACTCCCGTGTTCTGAGAGGTAAAATTTAAGTTTTTGTGAATGGAGCCGGGTCTGGGAGCTTTGAAGACAGTGATATAACAGCTTGGGTTCCCCGTTGGAATACCCAACAGGGAACTGAAGCCGTTATATTGCTCTCTTCAAAGCCACCAGGCTACATTCACAAAAACAGTGATTTTACCTCACAGAACGTGGGACTATACATCAGGCTTGCCGCGGTAGTCGGCGTTACATGGTGGTCGGGCACACACCGATTACATCACATACCCACTGCCCCCACCGTCATTTTGCTTTTTTTACAGAAATGTAAAAAATGCCGTGTTATCGATACATAGTCAGACGTCGGACACTACAAACTGAATGTGAAAGTGTCTGCTCCGTACGGAGTCTCAGCTCAGAGTAGCAGGAGTCAGATTTCACACACGGGACGAGAGAGAGTTGACATACAAGATGATGGCGGAGGAGTTGGTGTCGAAGCGAAAAGCAAAAGCGGGAGGTAATCGCCATGAGGAGGACGGAGCGGTCACAGCAGGCATGCACGGCAAAGCAGCGCCGGGTGGAAACCTGCGGCCCCGCAGCGAAAGCTGGACCGGAGAGGTCAGACACACAGCCATCCAACGTTAAAGATCAAAGTAAGCACTACACATATTGACCATCATCTTTTCTTGCAAAATGTCCAGTGTAATCGGTTAAACTGGTGTTGTCGAGGAACTGAAGCCGTTATATCGCTCTCTTCAAAGCCACCAGACTCCATTCACAAAAACAGTGATTTTACCTCGCAGAACGCGGGAGTATACACACAACCCATTTCAAAAAATTCAGAACCAACCCTTTCAGTTATTTCCAAACTTAGCCCAGCTAACTTTGACTCAACCAGTTCTAGCCTTCACATTATTCATAACCTTATTGATAAACTTTGATTAGCTCACTAACCTACGTCATTGCTTTTTGGATGAGTGTGCGTTTCCAGCTGAAAAGAAAACGGAACAGAACGCAGATGAACCCGCCCTTTAAGAAAAAACAACATTGACTGTTGGTAGGACAGGGACAGCGAGCGCTGGTCTACTGGGTTCAAAGTCCAACGATTTGTTGACCCATCGAAAGACCATAACCTCCTTCCTCTGTCACGTCCTACCACTTCCTCCTTTGCTTGTGATGGACAACATTCAAAATTCCTACAGGGCTTTGTCACTTGAATGTCCGTGTAAACATCTTTGGGTCATTTTCTGGAACAACTGATGCCGTTGTTTTTCTAGGGAGGGTTTTAAGTTTTCAGTTCAGTTTTACACTGAATGCAACAGCACGCCCCCATAATATATATAAAGACAAACAACGCATGTGGCAGTGACAGGAAGTCACTTCATGTGCTGATTTGCATATGTGTATGAGTGCTTTGCATATCCAAATGTGTGCTGAAGGAAGAATTTGCGATAAGATGTCAATGAATGCGATACCAGCTATATATACAGTTTACACCACTGAAATGATTTTTACATGTTAGCTGCTTTGTAACAGTTTCTCTAATTGTAGGATTATTTTGGCCGGTATAAAAACCAGGTGGTATACTGGTTGAAAACCATGCAAACAAACTGTATTTACACAGTTACAAGTAAAGAACTGAAAACGTTCAGAAGTTTTTGAATGCACTTGCATTTGCATTTTCACAAACTCTAGACAATAAGCAAACATGGGATTATGTGAATTTACTTGTTTTAAGTAGTTTGCTGTTGAACCTACAATCTATTTGTTTAACCTTCTCGAATGTTGTTGACGGAGTCTCTCACCAGCACTTGAATGCCTCATTAGGCGTGAGCAAGTTCTTCAAATCAATCCACACGTTCACTAACATGCAGAGTTTATCTAATTTTGACCAAAAAAATCAAAAAATCAAATTAAGCTTGAAGTTCACTGTGACACCTGTCTTACACTTACATCTTTCAAGTCAAGTTGACACAAGTACCCGCTGCAACAAAAGGCTGTCTGAAAGGCTGAATGTGGAAGCAAGCAGAAGGTAGAAAAAGCAATGTTTTGTTGGCAGAAGCTACACTGGCACAAGCCGCTACAATTTTTGATAGAAAAAATAACTTGGCTGCTCAACATCAACTACATGCTGAAAAATGGAAATGGAATGACTGGAAATTATAGCTAAATATGCACTTTATAGAGTGGTGCCAAAAACCTGGAAATGAGTTAGCATTTTAGCACTTCCGGTTCACTCATCAGGAAGTCAGTGGGTTTTTTGAATGGGTTTTTATTTGGGCTGTCAATCGATTAACATATTTAATCACGATTAATCGCAAATTAATCACACATTTTTTCAAACTGTATCTTAAAGGGAGATTTGTCAAGTATTTATTACTCTCATCAACATGAGAGTGGGTAAATATGCTTGCTTTATGCAAATGTATGTATATATATATTATTGGAAATCAATTAACACAATACAATGACAAATATTGTCCAGAAACCCTCACAGGTACTGCATTTAGCATAAAAAATATGCTCAAATCATAACATGGCAAACTCAAGCCCAACAGGCAACAACAGCTGTGATTATCATAAAGTGGGCATGTCTGTAAAGGGGAGACTCGTGGGTACCCATAGAACCCATTTTCATTCACATATCTTGAGGTCAGAGGTCAAGGGACCCCTTTGATAATGGCCATGACGGTTTTTCCTCGCCAACATTTTTGAAGCTTTTATGTGTCTTAAGAAAGGCGGTTGCTAAGAAGTGGCTAAATGAGACTACTCAATGTCATCACGCCGACTTGTCCGCCTTTACAGCCTCGTTGTGTATACTCACGCTCATGCGACCGTGTGGTAGTTCGTTTAGCCTAACGTCTTTACTTCTGGCGATTGCATTCACTTCAAAAATCATAAAAGTGGTGTTCATTTGTGAAGATTGTCTTGCTGAACAAAACGTGTTAGTATCATAAACGTATGTTTGCCACAGAGTTTATTTTCTGCAGTAATCCAAAACCCAATGGAAAAATACCATTGGCTTTTTGTCGAGGGAACCAGGGCGATGCTAACTTCCTGATTGGCCTACAAAAATACGTCATTCTTGAAGCACCCTATAACTTTATGTGCATTAAAACTGCAACAGAGAGAGCTTGTGTCACATTTGTGTATTTCAGGTTGAAGGTACTAGTTTAGCTACTTATACTCTATTATATCACCAGCATTAGCTGCTAACATCCTATTTTTTTTTTTTAAATTCAGATTGAAATTCTTCATTCTTCTTTGAATTAAGTGTATAGTTTAGTTACACAGTAGCTGCATCTGAGTCTCTCCAGCTGTGATTCTAGTCAATTGACAGTTTGACTCTGCCCTTCTGCCTGACTAAACCTTTTCTCTTTAATCGTGCTCACATTGGACTTCCAATCAGACCAATTTTGCCCTTAGCAATAGCTCAATCTGGCTAATTGGTTCCAGCGTTTTTTTAAATTGCCAGGTATTGATTACATGAGGTCATCTGTGTTTCACAAATACGAGAGGCTGCCTTGCTTTTGTTTGGAAACTTGTATAGCTCTCACCCATTCAGATTTGTGAGAGGGGAACAGTAGTTCTACTCATTAGCCCACAGACCAGCTGGGTAGTGATTTGCACCCACACACACACAGACACACACACACATGCATACAAGAGCGTGAGCGACACAAACTTGCTACTATCCCTAATGCTGTATGTGCTTAGAGCAATCGTCTCTTAGTTTTTTAATTAAACAGTCCAGTACAATGTACAACCTGGAAGGGAAGAGCTGCACTTTTAACTTGCGTTTATTTCAGGCCTGCGGATGTTATAGGGAGACCAATAGCAAATAAAGGGAGAATCAATGGGGCTTCATTAAAAGCAGCAGGCAGTCTTTTGCCTGGACACGGCTTAATTACAGTTTCACTGGCGTTTGCTTTAATTGGGGGAAATAAAGGGAGTGAAGTGGAGTGAATGGAGGGTATTAGCATATCTATCACTGGGAGAGGCCACAAGGTCCTGTCCAACCTGCGGCTGTACACCCCACCTCTAACCCTGCAGATCCACACACACACACACACACACACACACACACACACACACACACACACACACACACACACACACACACACACACACACACACACACGCGCGCATACAGAACCACACACAATATTGTGTCTTTTTTGGTCTCTTTCTCTGATATCTTACAGTAAATACACATGCACATTTACTTCTTACTGGTGTCTGGTTCACAGACTTATTGGAATGAGGTAGTGTTTCAGAAAACAGAGACAGAAACACTGCATTTCAAAAGGTATTTACAGGCAACCGGTATTGTACATCATGAAAATAGAAGCACTTTTTTTTTTATCATTCTTTTTGATACAGTCTTGATCTGTACTGTGGTGTTATTTAGCACGACAACAGACATTCAGGGGTTGTAGCTAGGGCTGTCAAAGTTTGTTTTCCAATAGGGCCGCCGATCTTTCGGTGGTTCTAGCGGACTCAGTTTTAGAGTGAAGATACTGGCATCATATAGGATGTACAAAATCTAAGGAATCCATTGGTACCGACCATGTCTAGCTTGTCGCAAAAGAGGCTAAATAAATTGAATTGAATTGAAGTAAACAACGCTCCAAACTTGCGGTAAATGTTGGCGAAGGGGTCCTTGACCTCTGACCTCAAGGTATGTGAATGAAAATGGGTTCTATGGGTACCCACGAGTCTCCCCTTTACAAACATGCCCAATATATGATAATCACATGCAGTTTGGGGCAAGTCATAGTCAAGTCAGCACACTGACACACTGACAGCTGTTGTTGCCATTTGGGCTTGAGTTTGCCATGTTATGATTTGAGCATATTTTTTATGCTAAATGCAGTACCTGTGAGGGTTGCTGGACGTTATGTGTCATTGTTTTGTGTTGTTAATTGATTTCCAGTAATACATACTGTATATACGACCTACATTTGCATAAAGCAAGCATATTTGTCCTCTACCATAATGATAAGAGTATTAAATACTTGACAAATCTTCTTTTAACGTACATTTTGAACAGATACAAAATGTGCAATTAATATGCGATTAAATATTACAATCGATTGACGGCCCTAGTTGTAAAACATTACAGTTTTATGGCTTAGCTGCTTAATTACAACAAAACCAATATATTGCTCAATATTTGAAAGCAATGGTTGATTTTGATTAATTAATTTACAGTAAAAGCTCCTTAGCCACAGTTGTCAAAATCTTCAAACTATGTTGTTGCATGTTGTGTTACCCGCCTTTAGACACCGGCGGCATTTTTTTTTTTTTTTGTGCGATTAATTCGCACGTCAATATATTTTTTTGAACTGTTGTTTTTGTCATGGATACTGTCACACGTGAATATTACGTGTCGTTATTCATCACGCCCCCGGTGTGTAAGGGCCTTAACTCTGTAAAATTTGTTGTGTTGCTAGATATCTACATATGAAAATTGCGAGTGAAATATTAATGACAGCACATATAGTGAATGCGATTTTGCTGAAATAATGTGGGCTTCAATTAATACCCTGAAGTCAAGGTCAACTTGGGATGTAAAATACATAAACAGCATAACACTATGTGATCCATGTGACTCGTGAACAAGCAACAACTGGAACCGTGTGATAACCATCTAGCAACAGGAAAATCTTGTTGAACTAGCTACTACTGTGGCGCCACCTTAGATATCATAGCTAATGTTAACAGGAAGTAACATGATAGTGATAGACAAATACTGCAGGAGCCAAGTCAATGCTAATGACAAGTCTTAAGATTTATTCAAGAGTTACATATAAATCAACATTTTTTATTATTAGATCATTTGATGGGTAAATAAGAGACTCTAAGAAGTTACTTGTCCTGGCCAAGAAACAGTGTGGCACATAACCGCCAGAAAAAACGGCAAAAAGGTTGTCGTGTGGATCAAACAAACGAGATATAACGTGTTAGTTATTGAACTTTACAGGTGCTTGTAGGCAGATTTAGTTTGTACCTTCAGACAGAGACAGTTTAGCTGTCTCCAATCTTTGCGCTAAGCTAAGCTAACCAGCTGCTTGCTCCAGCTACATATTTACGGTACGGATGTAGTAGTGGTATTGATCTTCTCACCTAACTCTCAGCAAGAAAACGAATAAGCGTATATCCCAATGTGGCCTATTGTTTTGGGGTGCTGACTGTGGGCCGCAGTGTGCGCAGTTCACGTCCAAACCCTTACTTCCTGTAATCTCTGTCAAACGATCAAGTAAAGGCATAAAAAATGCCCCCAAAAATTATTTAAAAAATCATTAGAGAGTTTCTCTTTGGACTTCAGCACATAAATAACTATGAGGGTTATTTATGAGGGTGGAGCTAGCTGTTTCCCAAAATTAAACTAATATCACTCGTACACGGTTTCAAACAGTAACAAAAATTAAGGACAGAAGACAAGGTGGTGGTATTCATTTTATATTTTTCTAAATAAATGTAACACTTTGTTATAAACCCACAGCAATAAGTTTTTTTCTTTTCCTTGGTGAACTAGATTGGCAAGCAACGATCCATGTTTCCTTATATAGATTTAGTCCAGTTACACAGTTTGTAAAATGCCAAGCATCCCTTTTTGTAAGGGAGTGTAATGGATCCATACTGTACCGTTAAGAGTGGACATGAAAATATGTCTCATCCACTGCAGAAAAAGTCAATGCAGCACTTGATGGGACTCGTACCAAGTGAAGCATTTTGTTGACATGATGTGACAAAATACGAGACACTGAAAACACAATTTCAACCAAAACATTCGGTAGAAAGAATTCACCAGGGTCCCTCCGTATCCTAGCTCTGTCTTTGACAATGACTGATAGCCAGCCGGGATCAAACCACCCTCAGCGGCGCTTCGGTGACAGGTGAGCGGAGACAGTTTGAGTCCCATTCTCTCCCTCGGCAGTTAATAACAATTTGAAAAAGGGTTCAGGGTTAATAACACAATCATTACCTGGATGAGGACGGGAGACAGCTGTAAGCATGTATGCAGATGGACGGCCGTCATTAGTCCTTGTCAAACAAGCTGAATAGGCGTGATCTGAGAGAGCACTTCAGGTTTTTAGTCATGAATGAATACCAGCTGAGAGAGGTCCAACATTTAGCTTGTTTTGATCACACGATAGAGGGTGTAATTTTTTTACAAAGTCAAACCAGGATCTGCTTTATGACGGTAAAAATTCAGCTAAAAATGGTTTGGTACAAACTGTACATTTTGCGACAACAGACGTGACCGAGCGAGCACACAGCGGGGTCCTTCATTATTGAAAAGATTCATTTGTAATTTGTAGTGTTCCCATCTGTCCTGGTTACGCAAAATTACGGCTAAACCAGTTAGTAAACACTTTGCCCCATTGTCTGTTGTTTTGATAATCACCCATAATAGCATCCAGCATCAGTATGGTCTTTAAACCTGATTTAGGAGTTAATGGAATAAGAGGGAGAGGCAGTCAGTATATGCACCGGGCCTAATGTCATTAGAAATGTTTGCGGAGGCTAAATTAAATCAGTCGTAAATTGCGCTCTCAAGTAAGCCAGAAAAACCCTGCCTCGTCGAGGAGGGGAGGGGGCGGCGGGGATTCATATTTTAACCTCGCGTAGAAAATGCACTTAAACAGATTAAAGTAAAATAGGGACCGTGTGGATGGATGGGAATGGTAATTGCCGGTGCTTTAATGGTTTCCTGTTAGCCAAGTCGGGCTGAAGGCAGAGCTATTTTAAAGTTGGAAACGGCGATTGAGGTCATAACTTTGCAAATCTGGTGATTAAGCCGAAGGGTGCATGTCACCAAACGGCACCGTTACGCATCTAATGGGGCTTTGGCTGAAAACAGATGTTTGTGGAGAGACTTTGTACATGCTAGGTCGTGTCGCAGAGCAGGTGTGGGGTTGGAGTGGATGGCTTTTGACCAAACAATGCACTAGAATGTGGACTCTAAGTGATCTAGCCTGCCATAATGTAGAAATCTCTGTGTGTGTGAGTGTGTGTGTGCACGTAAAGCCCACCCATGTGTGCGCCTCATTCAGTTTCCTTAATGCTGTCAGTGCAGGCACACTGTTGTCTGGTTGCATCAGGTAGCTCATCACACAACGCAGCCCAGACAGTAATGATAGCCGTAAATACTCTGGGAATTCCCAAACCTGGATTAAATTAAGGCAGTGTCTTTCCCAAAATCTGACAAAAGGCTGGGGGGGGGAAAAAAAACACAGTGTCCATATCATGCAGTATAACGTCGTTACATATCGCACATGATGATATTATAGTGATAAAGTACATTTCTGGGCACTGCTGTGTGACGTATCTCCCTTTTCCGTAACACTATACCTGCAGATTTCTACCCTGATGCGCTGAACTTTAATGTCACCCCACATACCTCAGATGTTATAATACACTGACTTCATAACACACATTTCCTTCCTCGAGCTCTCTCTGCTTCTAAGACCTCGCTGCACGGTGTGGCTTTACCTCTCCAACCCGGGTTCACTTGTAACTCTGCACTGTTGGCTCCAGGTGAAACTGCGGCCCCATGCGTGCTCATGTTCGGCTATTGTGTAAATTAACAAGGAAAAGGCTGTGTGGATTGAATGGCAAACATGCAGGTGATGACACATCCCCCGGCACCACACAAAGTATGTGTCATTACTCAACGCCAGTTAAATTTGTCAAGTCGAGCAACCGTCTGTGACATCGCTCTCCAATCTGTTGCGTTCACTCGTAGTTTGGCTGCGGTGCACAGCTTATAAAACAGGCAATCGAATCAGGAAACGAGCTGTTAAGAAACATTTAAGACAGCGATCCAAAGATGAATTTGTTTGGGTGTGGAGGATGGAAATAGATTACCTACGCCTGAAACTCTATGCACATGGGTTCAGTTTCAGGTCCCGACCTCTTATCGCCATACCTCCAGAGACTATTGTATTGTCCATCGGTACAATTGAAACTAAATTCAGAGAAGAAGAAAGTGTCACCTCCGTCCCAAAAAAAATTCCCTTGAATTGGGGAAGCATCTTTCTGTCAACTTCTTTAGTTGATTGCAACAGAATAGTTCATGACACTTTTCCTGTTTCCTACAGACAACGCCGTCATGAATTTCACTAATCAAAACCTGTGAACTCTTTATAGAAAGTTCTTCTTGGTATGTTCGCTCTGTAAATTGAAACCCGGGACTTGGTTGTCAGAGTGCCAGAGGTTGATGTCACTAAGTAGCACAGGGTGACAGAGACAGAGAGTACAAGTGTTGAAAAAAAGCAGGACAGGAGCATGTGTAGAATCACCTGTGTCGTTCCCTTTGTGTTTCGCGCCGCAGGGCACATAGCTCGCTGGGTCACAAGTGTGAGCTAAAACTCTTTTGTCCGATGTCTGCGCCCCGAGGGTCCCCATCTCCTGGCAGGGAAAGATATCTCGGTGCGCTTTTTTTCCCTTCACACTTTATTTTACCTCCACATTGCCGGTAGCCTGGGTGCAATACACTGGAATGATCTTTGTAACCCTTAAAGGATAATTCTGGTGAGATTGTATGTTTTTCTTATTGTCAACAAATCCCATAAAAAAGACCAAAACCAACAATGACTTGATCCATAGTATTTCCTGTGTAGCCAAAGCCTGGTAAAGCTTATTCATACGTACAATACTCAATAGTGCACCAAGTCTGCAGCTGAAAATAGTCCCCAACAAGTACAAAAAATCTATTCACAATACTTAAAAATCGCAATACATGTCGAGTCGGCACCCAAGTATCGTGATAGTATCGAATCGGGAGATGAGCGTATCGTCCTAGCCCTCCTATTTACTCCTGTGTGAGTTATGTTTTCTAAGAACTACAGTGCTTAGCTGTGTAGGAAATTATCTAGCCTTTTTTAAAAATGGAAATATATATTCGTGGCCAATTTGTAAAGATTTATGATGAAGTGATGATATTTTATATCCTAAAGGTCAAAGGTCAACTTCGCTGTGACATCATAATGTTCTGCAAAAACACTATATATCATGAATCTGGGCAGACATGGATGTTAACCGCAACTTGACTGGTTGGCGATCAACCGAACCGTGAGGCGGTACTTCTAGTTTGACGTCACCAGGGTTTTGTGTTTGTGGTGAAGTCTAAAGTAGTTGTTATTAAAGCATTTGCTGTTGTAAAAATCTTCTGCCGCACAGGTGCAGCAACAGCAGCTTGTCTAGAATAATTAGTTAGCAGTTTGTTGCAAGAAAAAAAAGTCTCAGACTACATTATCAAAAAAACTAATATCAAGACATCACTGTACCAAACACTGTTTATTTGTAAACAGATCTGTGGGAAATGCATTGCAACAAAAACTGTGAATGTTTACTCCTTAAAACTGACAAAATCTAAAATTTGAAAGACTCCGCAGAAAATATGCACTTTTACCTGATGAACAGAAACCATCTCGTCTTGGAGAAAAGTCTTTTAACAGAGTAGAAGAGAAGAAATATGACTCCATAGCATGCATACATCTGTCTACATCTAGACTCTTGCTCGGCGATAAAGAAGCAGATGTTACTTTCTAAAGAACGCCCGTGCCATAGTAGTTGAGCGTCGCGATAAAGCTGAATGGCTTTCTGCGTTCACCTTTTACACTTTGTTACACTTTGGTGTTCATGAGTCCAAAAAATATCTCTGAGGTCGACTCGCTCTTCACAAACACCTTATTCACTAGCAACAGCCCGAGCCGTGATTGAAGGCATGGGGAAATTCACAGGTAAGAGTAGTCAGCCATCTAGTTCATGTCCCTTGGAAGCGACCCAGACAATGTTTAGGCACACAGTCAACAACTCCTGTCCTTGCTTATCTTAAGAATGTTAACCTCTATAAGCAAGCGCTTCATCTGTGATTCTATTGTGAGTTGGCCGGTTGTCTCAAAGTGTCTGATTAATCTAATGTAATGCAAAACCAGCTTTGTCTGCGACACCGAATACTTGCGTTAACGCAGGCGTCTCCACTGTTGGCCTGCACCGTGCGGAATTCGCTGGCAGACAGGATGGCTAGACCACACCAAAACCTGCCAGTTACATTCTTTGCGTGATTCAGACGTATCTCTTTCCACCCATCGGGACCGACTTGAGAGGTCTGATCAAAAGAGCCGTCATCCCGTGGAGCTGGGATTTGGACGTGAGGTTGAAGAAGAGGAGGCACGGCGAACTTGTTGGTTGTTGTGTTGTTGTGTGTTATTATTTCCATTTGTTGGGGAAAAGAGAGATGAATGGAGGGATAAATGGATGACGGGTGGGTGGTAGAGAGAAGGAAATTCCCTTGTCTGGATGGAATTGGATGGCGAGCTCGGAGGGAGGGATGTGGGGGGTGGGGGGGGGGGGGCACCTGATGTAGAGGGTGCTGTCAGGCCCAAGACAGCGGGGTCTTTGTCTTCTCAATAATCACTTGCTGTACCTCTTCTTTCCATTCCTTCTCTTCCCACTGCCATTCTGCCTTTACTTTTCCAATTCTCTCTGCAACTTTGGCTCATAGGTCAATTGTGTTCAGTCCGCAAAAATGAAAAAGAATAAAAAGTAGGGCTGTCAATCGATTGAAATATTGAATCGCAATTAATCGCATGATTGTCCATAGTTAATCGCAATTAATCACAAATTAATCGCATTTATCTATTCAAAATATACCATAAAAGGAGATTTGTCAATTATTTAATACTCTTATCAACATGGATATTATGCGAATGTATGTATATATTTATTATTGGAAATTAATTAACAATACGAAACAATGACAAATTGACCATAAACCCTCACAGGTATAGCATAAAAAAAAACATGCTCAAATCATAACATGGCAAACTGCAGCCCAACAGGCAACAACAGCTGTCAGTGTGCTGACTTGACTATGACTTGCCCCAAACTGCATGTGATTATCATAAAGTGGGCATGTCTGTAAAGGGGAGACTCGTGGGTACCCATAGAACCCATTTTTATTCACATATCTTAAGGTCAGAGGTCAAGGGACCCCTTTGTAAATTGCCATGCCAGTTTTTCCTCACTAAAATTTTGCATAAGTTTGGAGCGTTATTTAACCTCCTTGGCAACAAGCTAGTATGACGTGGTTGGTTCCAATGGATTCCTTAGGTTTTCTAGTTCCATATGATGCCAGTATCTCAAACTGCGTTAATGTGGTAAAGAAATTAGTGGCTTTAAAATGAATTTGCGTTAACACGTTATTATCGCGTCCTATGCTATTATGTAATTTCAAATAAAGCACAAAGAATAAAATCAGTTTAATAAACAATTTGAAAGAGATGATTTTAAGTCACTGAGCACATTCCTCTATTATTAGATCAGTCTATAAAAACGTTTTTTCCCCTTGTGGTGCAACCAAGGCATAAGAGGAGAACCCCTTGTACAACCGCAGTAATAATCTGACCAGTTGTCTATATTTTCAGTTTTCAGCTGCATGGATGAACAAATAAATATCCACTTTACAAACAGACACAAATAAGAATTAAACAAGATTCCCAACTTAACAAAACATCCTGTCAGTCAGTGCTTTTTGCACTGTCAAATATTATAAAACAAGCAGCAGAATTTGCTCTCAAATAGAGTTGAATGATGAAATTGATGTGGAAATGTATTAGTGGGATCGAGCATCGTTCCTCACGACAGCCATCAATAAAGTGTTCATCCTCTTTATCATAGCATTTTTAACTTACCGCTAATTTGTCTGTTTCTGTAAATGTGCTCTCATGTCTGAATAAAACCATGAGGAACATTAACATAAAAGACACATGTTTGAATTAGGGCTGCACGATTTCTTTCTAATTGCGATTTTTACGACCGATATTACAATTGCGATGTTTGAATGATTATGGTGTGATTTTTATGGGGATCTGTACCAAACAAAGATGTTCTCTTAAACCTATAGAATATTATGTGTAGGCCAGGACATCTCTGCAGCACCACAGTATTTAATTTAAAATGGTATTTTGTAGGGCTTTCCCGAATACCATTTTTTGGGCTTCGAAGCTTTGGTGAGAAATATTCGAAGGTATTAAAAGCTTCGGGACAGTGCTGCTGCTGCAATACTGTACTCACATGCACCTCTACACATAACATAACAGCAATATCTGTCTGAGAATAACTAATAATGATTAATGTTGAATATTAATAATGTTGTGGGATTATTCCTTATATCATGGGCTATTTTGTGATTAATACATTAAATTATTATTACTTATATATATATATATAATAAAAACAAAAAAACGAAGCATTCGAATACTGATTTGGAGATAGATTACCATGGCAACGGTCGGAGTTGTGAAGCTTCGAAGCATTTGGGTCAGCTCTATTTTGACACACATTTCGCCAAATACTGCGATTTTAAGAAATACTGCAGTTTATCAAATTGCAGTAGGCCATGTTGCGATTTCGATAAAATTTTGATAATTGTGCAGCCGTAGTTTGAATGACAAAGGCTGTTACATTTAACTTTGCTGTGGTAACAGTAACAGGGACAGTTAAAGCTCACCTGGCTGTAAATTAATACATTATGAGATTAAAGTAAAACATTCCAGAGTGGTATTTCTTTACAGACAATGTGTGATATACTACAGATACAAATCAAAAAGTCAAAAGTAAAAATAAAGTCATAATCGAGACATACTTTTAAACCAATAATTTTAAAAAACCCCGTCACTTTGGCCTTTGAAGGCAAAGATGATACATCCTGCGTCAGGTCACTTTATCCAGGTGAGTTCATAGCTGGAAGACTTGGTTACCTTATACTGTACTTTCCATCCCAGACATGCTCTGCACCACCAGACAAAACTAAATATATTCATTCACACTTGCCAAGGACATGACCAAATGATCAAAGTCCTTTGATTAAATACAATAGAAACTACTACAGTAGAACGTCATTGTTTGTTTGTGAATGTATGTGCGTGGTTGTTACAGTTTTACTTTCTCCTACTCGTTCTGGCGAAGGAATACATACATTTAAAGACCAGTTAATATTCTATGTCATGTAATGTCACAGTGGTTTTCAGGCTATTCAGAGAAGTCGCGGCACAGCTACAGACATCTCTGGAATGTGAGTTTTCTCCTCGTCGGTGTGAGGCGGTCGGTGGACAGCGGTAGTTAAAATAATCAGACTCCCATTATGGCGCAACCCACAGGAGCCGAGACATAATTCACAGCTCACACGAGCCGGGGAGATGACAGCTGCCTCTCCTTCATGAATGGGAAGACTTGTGTTTGATTGAGGAATTCTTTGGGGTTTTGTTTGCACAAATAACGAGAACTTTATTTCTGAGACGGCTTTCTCTCTCCTCTAATGACAGTTGCGGTTAGGTGTTGTAAAAGCATTCATATTCATGTTAAGTATTGTGATGCAGTCTTTACTTTCTAGGTAATACCTGGGATATAAGCGTGCATTGTTTTTCTTTTGTTTATTGTATCCTAGCGCTGCAAGCTTTTGACAAAGCGGCTTTTCACATTTTGGCATGTAATTAGGGCTGTCAAAGTTAACGCGATAACGCAAATACATTTTAATGTAAATTTCTTTAACGCATTAAGGCAACTTGCTATTTTTAGGTTGTAGCTGGCTCAGCTTTAAAGCTAGAGTGAAGATACTGGCATCATATGAAACTAGAAAACCTAAAGAATCCATTGGTACCAACCATGTGAAGGAGGCGTTATAACGCTCCAAACTTAGGCGAAATTTTGCCGAGGAAAAACTGTCATGGCCATTTTCAAAGGGGTCCCTTGACCTCTGACTTCAAGATATGTGAATGAAAATGGGTTCTATGGGTACCCACGAGTCTCCCCTTAACAGACATGCCCACTTTATGATAATCACATGCAGTTTGGGGGCAAGTCAGCACACTGACACACTGACAGCTGTTGTTGCCTGTTGGGCTTGAGTTTGCCATGTTATGATTTGAGCATATTTTTTATGCTAAATTCAGTACCTGTGAGGGTTTCTGGACAATATTTGTCATTGTTTTGTGTAGTTAATTGATTTCCAATAATAAATATATACATAAATTTGCATAAAGCAAGCATATTTGTCCACTCCCATGTTGATAAGAGTATTAAATTAAATACTTGACAAATCTCCCTTTAAGGTACATTTTGAAAATTGTGTGATTAATTTGCGATATTTTAGATATTTTAATGGATTGACAGCCCTACATGTAATATGAGTTTAATCTCTTATTCTTTTGTATATTCCAGCTCTTTCTACCTCTGAGCTGCTTCCATACCAGGACCAATGCCTCTTTCTTAAATTCACCTGACCCAATCAATTCACCTCAAGCTTCTCCGAGCTAATCGTAAATCACGAAAAAAAAAATGGCTGAGAAGTGACAACAGCGACAGTAAATAAATGTTTGTTGTTTCTTTCCCTTCCTCGTTTCCCACCCTCTTTCTTCCTCTACTCTTTGTAATGGATGGGCTATTGTTGGTGTTGCCCTCTGGGCAGGGAGAGTTGTTTACTTGGGTGTAAAGTCCCCCATCCACCAAGGGTCTCTGTAGGGGATGTTCCTGTAGCAGCCTCCCTCCTAACCTCTCTATAGCTCCAGAAGTTAATAGCATGGAGGAGACGTGATTTATATCAGCTTCGGAACCACCACCAACAGACTTGACTTCTTTGTGCTCATGGCCTGTTCAACCAGCCCCGTTCATCAATAAAGATCACATTTAGAATTAACTCCAAACTCTGTAGATGTGATTTCATTTCTGGAGAGTTTCTCTAAATAAACAGTTGCCCACGTTTTGGAAGTAACTCCAGGCCCTATGACTGAATTTTCACTGTTCGTGGTGTAAAACTTTTGCAAGAGGGGATTCAACGAATTGATGTACAATATCAATATGTCAGAGCTCCGATAGAACTCATTTCTGTCGATTCAGGCTTTAGATTTTGGAAATGCATGCATGAAAAGAAACTGAATATTGACAGTGATAGGGCTGTCAAAGTTAACACAATAATATAGCGTTAAGACACAATTCGTTTTAACGCCACTAATTTCTTTAACTTATTAACACAACTTGTATTTTTTAGGTTGTAGCAGACTCAGTGTTAAAGCTAGAGTGAAGATACTGGTATCATATGAAACTAGAAAAACATAAGGAATCCATTGGTACCAGCCATATCATACGAGCTTGTTGGGAAGGAGGATAAATAACGCTCCAAACTTGCGCTAAATTTTGCGAGGAAAAACTGGCATGGCCATTTTCAAAGGGGTCCCTTGACCTCTGACCTCAAGATATGTGAATGAAAATGGGTTCTATGGGTATGAGTTTGCCATGTTATGATTTTATTATATTATTTTATGCTAAATGCAGTACCTGTGAAGGTTTCTGGACAATATTTGTCATTGTTTTGTGTTTCATATTATTATTTATTATTATTTCCAATAATATATATATATATTCATTATATATAAAAAATGTGTTTGCCATTATTCGCGATTAACTATGGACAATTATGCGATTAATCACGATTAAATATTTTAATCGATTGACAGCCTTAGTTGCATACTTTTAGTGGAAGTTGACATTTGTTGTAAGCCTTGTGACCAACGATACAGAAAGGCATCTCAACTGCCAATTCACACTAAAGGTCATTCTCATGTTGACTTTCACATAATGAAGTGCTGCCTGTTTGGTTCACCTTTAGAAAGACCCTAATTAAAAGTTTTACACAAAACATTTTACTCTTTCAATTCCATTCAATGAGCACAATGAAGGTAGCATGAAATAACCCTTTAATTGCAAGCCTAATGCCGGGTACACTACACGAGAATCAAGCTGATTTTGGGCCCGATTTCCCCCCCTCCCGACAATCGTCAGCAAAGCCCCGATTTATGGTTCTAAAGATTATGTTTCCAGATATTCCTGTGGTGTGAGGTATGTTAAGAGAGTTTTTTTTACATCCCCCAATCGGCCCGGAAGTCCATCCTGGCCGCTTCGATTTCAAATCGCAAATATTAAATATGTTCAATATTTACAATGGGATATCCTGTTGTGTGTGGGGAACCCAGAGGACAGCCGATGATGCAGTCACTTGGGAAAGAATGATAGACAATTGGGAACCAAGCTGACTGAAGCGGAAGGAGAACCACCGCCGTCATGGCGGCCGCGGCTAATGCATGAGCTAATGCAAAACATGAAGCATAAAGTAGTAGTCAGATGGAGCTCAGAAATAGAGGACCAACTTGTTGATTTGTGGCAACAACGCTAGTGTTTATTTAATGTGTCTCCATGACTTCATCCATCCATCCTTCGTGAATTTTTAATACAAATAGTGAAAACTAACATCGCTAATTTTTCCTGCCCGTTGTCCGCCATGTTTGTTTACAATAAAGCCACTCCATTTACCATTTACACTAAAGTTAAGTTTGATCGCGAGAGTTTTTACGAGATTTAAGTTTTTTTTTTAGTAGTGACTTTTTTAGTTCATGAATGAATCTTTTAGTATGTGGTGTGCTGTTTTGGCCAAATCGTTGCTCTCCACACACTATAGGAACAAATCTGTTAAATTTAACATAACATGTCATTATGTGTGGGGTCTCTCACATTTTCAACATCTGTTAAGATTTGAAAAATCTTTTAGTGTGGTTCAGCCTTAAGACACATTTCTGTAAGCATCAACATAAAAACCATACTCGCACGCAGTCACAAAGCACCAGTCATTAATTCAGACATCTACATCACTATGACATATTCTGCAGTGCATGTATGAACAATGACACATTTTTCACTGTGTAATCTGTCATGTAAGCGTTACCCCTGAATAAGATAAACAGA
Organism: Sebastolobus alascanus; assembly: GCA_916701645.2. Taxonomy (NCBI): domain Eukaryota; kingdom Metazoa; phylum Chordata; class Actinopteri; order Perciformes; family Sebastidae; genus Sebastolobus; species Sebastolobus alascanus. The sequence goes on along the minus strand of CAKAOJ020000416.1, from coordinate 128,551 downwards.
TTAGCACATCATAAGCAGCTCTCATAAAGGTGTTATTTGGTTATCTATTATGACTGCATTGCACTTGTTCCAACAGGCCTTTTAACTGGATATCTCGAGTCGAGATTACAAGGTGTCTTGTTCAGGAATGGAAAATGAGTAGTTCATGCTTCTTGGCAGTAATAGTTTTCATATTAGGTTTTTTTTTGGAAGAAAGATCTCGGGCGCTGACACTAATCCCTGTTGTGTCAGCCTGTGGTTGCCAAATGATAGTATATCATCTCCCTGTACGTGTGTGTGTGTGTGAGTGCATTCTTTTCATTTTGGAGTATGCCAGCACATTTCATACACACACACAGTCACTGTCACTGTAACATAAGCTTTACCATAGAGAACCACGGCAGGGGCTGCAAGATTCAATTTAACCACAACTGTTTACAGCTGTCAATATGGGGACCAACACCACAATAAATGCATTAAATTGCCTCTGGCCTCATGTCACGGAAAATAAGGTGAGTGGACGGGCTGTGTAGGTGATGCCGGCTCTCACTATTATTATATGGCTGTGTCTTAAGGGTTGTCTGGGCTGCTGTCCATTGGATTTAATCAGCCTCTATTACCTGCTACCCTTTTCACAGTTAAAATAATCACCCACAATTACTGACATAAAGGGGAGAGCTGACATGAGAGTCAGAGGCAGAGAAATCACACACAAAGTAATTTCTCTCCACCTTGGTTGCTTACGTGGCTTTTGATGTTTTTGGGGTGTGTAATAAAAGGATTGAGGGGTGTCTGGCACGACCCCCCCCCCCCCCCCCCCCCCCCCCCCCGGCACGACCCCCCCCCACACACACACACACACACACACACACACACCCGCTGCTGCAGTATGAACAGTAGATATGGAAATGCCCTTTTAAAAACACACACACACACATACAAGATACAAACAGAAAATGCATAACATACAGCACACACTCGCATAAGAAAACACCACATATTTACAGTATGGAGAGGCAAAGTCCCGCCCCTTCTGGTGGACCCCATGGGACCTTATTTCAGAAAAAATATGTACGATGGTCAACGGCGAGTGACAAATATTTTTTTTTATTCCGTTGAAAATGCGCCGTGAATTGCACGTATGGTGTTTGTCAATTTAAAAATAATTTAAAATTTCAATTTTGCAAGTCAAGAAAGGTTTGTTGTAGTTTCATTTAGTTTTGTATAAAACCACTCAGTAAACTACATCTCCCTCGTCTCACACAGTATACATCACCAACACTAACTAGTTAATTTATCGGGCTGGGACGATACACCGATCTCCCGATTCGATACTATCACGATACTTGGGTGCCGATTCAATATGTATTGCGATTTTTAAGTATTACAATTCTACAAGTATTGCAATTTGATATTACGATTTATTGCGATTTCTTATTTTTTATTTTTTTTACTTTTTTTACACTAGACATGAGGAAAAGTTGAATCATACACTTCTAGGGACTTTTACTTTGGAAAATCTCTAAATTGATACAGTAAAAAGGTTTGATTTTCAGCATGTATGTAGTCAGAGATGTCCTGAAGTCAAATATATCAGTCATTGTTAGGCAGTATTTATTTCTTTTTCCAGCAACCCAAAAATCAAAGAATAAAGACATTTCCCTCACAATTTAGTGGTATTTTCTTTTTAATTTATGAGGGACATGTAATGTTTTATACTTCTGGTGAATATAATCCAATCAATCTTTTTTCCATATGTGTATTTTGTATATACAGTTCTCTTTGTTAACACCTTATTTTGAAAACCGGACGTAGTCACACGTGTATACTTCCTCTAACTTCACCAAGTCTGTCGCTAGCTCTCTCCCGTTAGCTCTGTTCTCTTTATACATCCATGGTCAGCTCCATCGGGGCCATTTGAATGCATCTAACATAACTGTCAGTATATGGGTGCGCTACAGTTGTAGCGTCGGCCGATTTGACCACAGAAATGCGGCTGGCTGCAATACGTTAACGTTTCCATACTTTACTGTATGTGTAGTGTTTAAAATGTGAGGGTGCAGGTCGTTTCCATGCAGACCCGTTTTCTGCTTTGTCATTTCGGCCGGCTGCGGTTTGTTTTGGTTTACAGATACGGAACGGATATGACGTCACGTTACTCAGACTACAATAATAAAAGCGGTAACTTCCTTCTACCTCCGCATAGACTCAAATGAAGCAAATATATCAATTCTGGCATTAAAAAATCGATTTCAACATCGTAAAAAAAAAAATTGCGATACATAGGTGAATTTTTTTCCCACCCCTACTAACTTAGCTATGTTCCACGCACAAATGAAACATTATCTTACCTGATGTGTTTTATCCAGTGACTTCTGCTCTTTTTATCAGCCGGGAAGCAAAAGAACGAGCAAAACCAGTTCCTCGTGTGAGTACATCTCAGTACTAAACAGAGAGAGAGACGTCACTTCTACAACTTTTAGGTGTGTAGTCTTTCTAATTACGTATTTTCACAGTCTGATACTTCAACAGTTTTACAACAAACTGTGACCTTCTTGACTTGCAAAATTATGTTTCAAATTGACAAACATCATAAGTGTGATTCATGGCGAAATTCAAACAGGATCAATAAAATATTTGTCTCTCGCCGTTCATATTTTTTCCGAAATAAGGTCCAATGGTGGTCCACTGGAAGGGGCGGGACTTTGCCTCTCTATACAGTACATAAAGACACATAAAATCACATGCACAAAAACGGACTCATGCTCATACACAAGGCTGCATGGTGCACACACATACACACACACATGCACATGGACACCCACTGCCACCTCCACCATTAACTAAAGAGGTCCGTACAATTTATTGTATGTTGCAGATGAAAGAAAAAGTGAAAATAATTCAATAATTGACCACCTCTAAAATTAAGAAAATAGAACCAGGAGAAAGGGGGCATTGTGATCTACTTTAATCCTCAGCACGCTGCTGAAAAATAAGAGACACCATTAAATGTACCTTTGAAATAAATGGGGCCCAATTACCGAGATGGCTGGGACGCTCTGATGAAGCTTTTGTAAAGGCAGACAAACATGGTGGAGGGACACTCAAAAAGGGGGGTGAGGAGCAGGAGGTAGATACGGGGGGGAAATCATTCCACAATGATCTTTTACATGAAAGTTAAATTCACATAAATGTTAGTGGTAGCAGAGTTGTGATGCAGGGTTCAGAGAAAACACTGAAAGTGAAATTTGCCTATTTGGAGAGATAAAGAGCGAATGATAGCAGTCACAGCCACATGAGAGCGGTGAGCGAAAAAATGACCCACACAATTAAAAAAAAACATGCTAAATGTAGACAATATGAACATTAGCAGCAATCATCACCCGGAGGGTTGCTCAGTTACATTAGCTGTTATGTGTTCAGGAAATAAGTCATGTTGAATGGGTTTAGGAGAGTTGTTTTGATAATAGCGTTTTGTTGAATCTCTCCTTTTTAATTATCGGGTCAGAGGGTAGCAGCTCAAACTCCCTCTCTTTCATCCCTCTTCACAACAGTGAGTGCTGCCGACCCTTCCCACAGCAATGCAGCACGCTCTGTACCTCCGCTGTAAAACATAGCTTCAATTACTTTCGTTGGAGCTCTTTTCCGAGGGCAATTTGAACAAAGAAATAGCATGAAAAGCATATAAATCAGGTGTTACTTGTTGCGATTGTCTGTTTCTCAACCGACAACTTACCTTTCTCAGAATTAAAAAAGAAGTGTTTATCTGAAGAGTGATGAAATCCCCAAATAAGAAAAATGAGATGCGACTTGTCGTCTGATGACCTCTATATGCCGATGACCTTGTTCTTTTCCTCGCTAAAGTTCATTCCTTGTGTTCGATCGATCCAGGAGAGGACCAGACCTTACACAGGGAGCTCATAGATGGTTTCGGACACAACAGCTTGTCAGAGGGTAAAGGTTAAGGCCATGAGTGTCTGTCGAGGCCCAGACACAGGTCAGAAGGTCTCAGTCAGGGTCGGGACCCCAGGTGACCCCAAGTCTGCGCTCACAGTTGCCTGTTGCATTCATGTTTCTGTGGACTGTGTACTGCTGCCGCTGTGGTTTCCCTAGGAGGAAGTGAATGAGACTATAGATAGACAACTTTTAAGGATATTAAACCCTAATGTTGTCTTTGGTGTCCGGGAGACCCTGGGCCCTCTTTAATAGCTAAAATAACATACAAAAACACGGTTCAATACAATGAATCTTCATATGCTCTATATCTGTGATTGGTGTTGACTAGGGCTGTCAATCGATTCAAATATTTAATCGCGATTAATCGCATGATCGTCCATAGTTAATTGTGATTAATCGCTAATCAAACACATTTTTTGTATCTGTTAAAAATGTACCTTAAAAGGAGATTTGTCAAGGATTTAATACTCTTATCAACTTGGGAGTGGACAAATATGCTGCTTTATACAAACGTATGTATGTATTTGTTACTGGAAATCAATTTACAACACAAAACAATTACAAATATTGTCCAGAAACCCTCACAGGTACTGCATTTAGCATAAAAAATATGCTCAAATCATAACATGGCAAACTGAAGCCCAACAGACAACAACAGCTGTCAGTGTGTCAGAGTGCTGACTTGACTATGATTTGCCCCAAACTGCATGTGATTATCAGAAAGTGAACCCATTTTTACTCCGATATCTTGAGGTCAGAGGTGAAGGAACCCCTTTGAAAATGGCCTTGCCAGTTTTTCCTCGCCAAAGTCTAGCGCAAGTTTGGAGCATTATTTTGCCTCCTTGGCGACAAGCTAGTATGACATGGTTGGTGACAATGGATTCAATGGATATAAATCTGCCTACAGCTACAACCTAAAGATCGCAAGTTGCGTTAATGCGTTGAATAAATTAGTGGCATTAAAATGAATTTGCTTTAACGCGTTATTATTGCGTTAACTTTGACAGCCCTAAAAATAACATACAAAAACATGGTTCAATACAATGACTTTTCATATGCTCTATATCTATGATAGGTGTTGACATAACTTTTTACACAGCTTTACCCCTCCTAAATCTCAAATGAGTCTATTTGGATTTCTATTGGAGTTTTACAATTGTTTGTTCATTAACACTTTGAACAGGAAGTTAGACCTCTCCAAAAGTAATGTCACTATGTAGGATAACATACTGTACATTTCTTCATCTTCTGTCTGTCTGCAAATGAGTTTTTTGGCAAGCAAAAGGAATATTTGTTCATACTAGCCCTTATAACTTATAAAACATATTTCTTTATTTGGTGTAGTATCAAGGTTTATAATCACATTTTTATCAAATGCATATGCTCATTTTGTGACAAGGACAAAGGTTACAGCTTCAACACTTTTTTATACATCAGGTTTAAATAAGAAGAAAATATATACATATTAAGGAAAATAATGGTTGACTTTGCATGGTTATTATAATTACATAACAATGAGGAAGATAAGCCAATATCAATCAACATACGGGTTATTATTTCATAAAACCACCACATTAGCCTTAGAAATCACTTAAAGAGTGTCTAACAGGTTAACAAGTGAGATGTAAGCTGAACGCATCATCTGCAAAGCAGCCATTTCAGTCTCAGCTGGTGCGTTAAACATAACAGAGTGTAATGTGTACTGCCACCCTACTGTACTATTCATTCCTTCATTACTATTTTATATATGCGTATGATTAACACTCATTGCGTGGCTCGGCTCCCAATCTCTCTGTCGGAGGCCCTCCACTAAAGACAGCTCAAGCTTGAGAGATTTTTTTTTTCCCAGTCATTTAAATTTTTGCACTTCCATTTACCCGCCTTTTAATTTAGCGTATAATGATGCCATTAGAACAAAATCCATCTGGAAGTTCTGTTGGGAGCGGTTAATGTTCCATGGCTTTTTGCTGCTAATGCCATTGCGCCTGCATTGGCAACAGATGCTCTGAAAGCAACAGATACATTCTCTCCCAACATCATTACAATCATGCCCATGTCCAGGATAAATGTTGCTGCTTGTTCGGGACTATCATACCTGCAATGGGACTGTAAAACACAAAGGATATACAGCAGTCTGCATCGCTGCCAATGAATTCCAATTTTTCAAGCCATTTATTCATGAACCAGGGGTGTAAAAATGGGTCTCTTGTCCCATACAAAGGTGACAGGCAGTAAAATTCTTTAAGAGGTGAAGCTGAGGGAAACGAATGAGAAAAGTACTCCAAAATTAAAGCAGCAGTAGGCAGATTGGAGCAAATATGATTTAAAAAAAGTAATTTTTATAAAACGGTCACTGTATCCTGACAGTAGTGATACAGGTAATCTGAAAAAATTCATGTGACTCTGTGTCCTCCAGTGCTCCTAATGGCATCTGCAAGATTTCACAGACCGGAGGAAAACAACCAATCAGAGCCGAGCTGGAGCCTTGCTATCTCTGAGCAGCTGTCAATCACTCGCAAACTCCGATCAAACTAGGCAGCGCTGATCAAATATGAATCAATATTCTGTTACTATTATCCCTATTTCTTGCATAAAATTTTGTCAGAAACATCTTGTAGTGTACTGTTTAGCTGTAAAATGAGAAAGTTTGTGACCCGGCAGCCATGTTGAGATAAGTTGAGGAAATACCAAGCACCGCTCACCAGCCGGAGCACAATTTCTCATTTTACAGCTAAACAGTACACTACAAGATGTTTCTGAAAACATTCAAGGCGAGAAATAGGCATTACAGTAACAGAATATTGATTTCATATTTGATCAGCGCTGCCTAGTATGACCGTTTGATAGGAGTTCACGAGTGATTGACAGCTGCCTCCGTTGAATGAACAGCCAATAGGAACGCTCTCTCTCTGAAATGACCTGTGATTGGCCAGAGTCTCCCGTTATGGCTAGATTTTTTAAAGCCTGAAAACAGAGCCAAGAGAAGGTGCAGAAGTCTAGTTTTCTCTCATAACACTTGAATTACAATATGCTGAAAGGTTATTATGAAATTTTTGCCCAATTATGCCAAAAATATTCTACCTTCTGCCACTTTAAACAGTGTTTTGTCACAGCAAAATCTGAACTCCCTTTGCTCCCTTTGCTCCTATTGCAGCCATTTTAGTGACCCCTCTCCCACCCACCACCAAACACCCTTGGACAGTTCATCTTCTGTGATATGAAAGCGAGACAAAAAGGCAAAAAAATGTTTTCAGTTGCAATTTAGGTGATTAAGTACAGTGGATAATTAATTGGAATAACAAACAATTTCCTCCATGGAGGATTACTGATTAGCCGAGCTCCCATACGCTGCCATGGCCTTTTTATCCTCTCTGCTTCAATTATGTTAATGCTAACTTTCTCTCCCAGAAATTATTGTGATTAATTTTCTCTTGTTTTGAATTACAATTGCACTGGCTGCTAGCACTTTAAAGCATTCATTAATTCCCAATTAGATTGGTGGGCTCATTTGCTCCAGTGCTGCTCGGTTCTGTAGCACTTTGTGTTTAATGTGCTAATTGGGCGAGATTTAAAACAACTAACCTATTATGAGAGGAGAAAAGTTATTCAACGGTTGCATTAGCATAATTTATCCCAGGATGCTTAATTAGACATTGCCACAATAATCAGGACAACCGACTAACAACTGTTGTTAACTAAAACTGAAGTAAGTTCAGGGTTCAGTGGTAATGGATCCAGCGCACGTTGGCTCTCTCCAGTTCTGAGCATCTTGCAAATGTGTTGTCTGTGCTTATCTCCAGTCATCCAACATGTCTAAGACAGTATGGTGTGTGTGTTTTTTTTTTTTTTCTGCAATTTATGTCTCTTCAGTGCTTTGTTACAACCACTCGAGCAGCATTAACAGCTCACTACTCCATTAACCGAAGACTTGGATTGTCGCTAAATCATTTACCACCATCAGAGGATCGACGCTTCAGGCAAACATGAGTGGGGTTGGATATAAGGAAAAAGAGAATGCTTTCATGTCCCGATGTGATCTCTTCAAATGGGACCTGGAACCTGGGAGTGAAATATTGTTTAGCTGTGTGTACCGCACAAGCTTTTTCATCAGAAGATGAGAGATGCTGGTGTGTGCGTTAGCCCGGGAAACTGGTCTTGAGAGGTTTGGTAAAGAACTGGGGTTGTCCAGATCAAAGGAATATAAACCTTGATCATTGCATCTATCCGAGCTCCGTATAGGTTTCTGTAGTCTGAAGTTTTGTCAGATTAAAGAGGCCTTCACCGACAATTCAGTCGTAGTACTATCATCATCAACATTTACACCAGGGTTTTTAGTTACTTATTTGGTTGCAGTGCTTGCCTCCTTGCATATTTCCAACTTTATCCCTTACTAGGTCTCAGAATACCCTGTTTATACAACTACACGAGGACTTCAGGAGATATGTCTCGGACAGCAGATCCTCCAAATTAAACGCCTTCTTTGTCATTGCCCTTATAACAACACATACATGTGTTTTCTGATCATCATTGTCAGTGTCTGCCAATCCATTGTATGATCGGCTATAGAGTGCTCCAGGGATGACTTATTTTTGTTGGCCAACCAGGAAGATAGCATCGCCCTAGGTTCCCTCGACAAAAAGCCAATGGGATTTTTTCATTTATGATAGTAACACGTTTTGTTCAGCAAGATAATCTTCACAAATGAACAGTATACACAACGAGGCTGTAAAGGCAGACGAGTTGGCGTGATGACGTTTAGTAGTCTCATTTAGCCACTTGTTAGCAACCACCTTTTTTAAGACACGTAAAGGCTGCGAAATTCACGAGTGGGATATTTATTGATGTCTTTTATATCGTAGAACAAAACGTTAAAATCTCTTAAGCTTGTGTTAAACACTGACCTTATTTCGGGCATTTAACCAAAAACCCATTCAAAAAACCCATTGACTTCCCGACGAGGGAACCAGATGTGCTAAAATGTTACCTCATTTCCGTTTCGGCAGTTCAGTTTAGGCACTAAAAAGACTTGGTTAGGGAAAGAGCAAATTTCCGGTTATAATTGCTACTTCGTTAAGGTAAGGGGACCTGTTTTGTAATGGTTAAAATAATAACCACTTGGTTAAGGTTTTGGAACTCCAGTACCGCGGTAATGGTTAAAACAAACCAACGTTGACTGTTGGTTGGTAATTGGGAACAAATAGCGGTCTGCCAGATCAAAATCCAATGTTTTGTTCTGCTTTCCTTTTTGACGGACAAAGGACAGTCTCTGTTTTCCTTGGGAGGATAGTCTCGTCTTGGCAGGGAATTTTGTGCAATTTCTAATTTCTCTTAAATTGAAGTTAATAAGAGCTGCATGTGTGTCAGGTGTAAAATAGAAGTTATTAGTCATTTTCTGACGTGTCCACCGCTATAAAAGGTTACCTTGGGTCGTACAGATATTATGAATGCTCAATGGGTATAAACAGGCCATGCGATTTCACAATATGCTCTATACAGAATCCATATTGGTTGCTCATGTAACATTACAAGACCTAAATGGGACAGGATGTGGTCACAAGTGTGGGTAAGTGATAATAATGACATCTGGTGTGAACAAGACTGAAGAGGGACACTGTCATCTCAGTTCCCATCTTGCTTTAACCTCTTTCACGTCTCAAGTGCTCGGACACTGGCAAAATCTATTAGTACCCTTTTAGAATTACAATGCAGTGAATATCATCCTATCGAGTGTTTTGTTCAGGTAATTCATAGAGCACTTCCAACAATACTGAAGCATCAAGATGAAAACCATTGTGCCTTGTGTACAAATGGACACTTGCTTATTTCATTGCGCGCTTTTCATCTATATGGAAATGGAATGATGCGCTCTCGAGCCTTGTTTGCTTGTTTGTCTTGTCCGGCACGGACAATGAAAGGAAAATAAGAATTGCCTGTGTGCTGGGAACTTTTGTGGAGGCAGCTCTCGTAGCATTATTTCAGGGCAAGAGGGAAGGAGGGCTGGATAAAAGAGATGCCCAGTGTCACAGACAGCCTAAATTCTCATTTTGTTGAATAATACACAGTTTTTTTGAGGAGAGTGTGATTGCACTGTTTGTGCACACACATGATATGGTTTAACACAGTTAAGGGGAGGGGGGAAATAAAATGGATTTCTACAAAGTAGTAGAACATTTAAAAAAATGTTCTAATTGTGTGTGACTATATATATATATATATATATATATATATGTATGTATACGATAATAGGACTGTCAAAGTCAACGCAATAATACAATTTCTTAACGCAACTTGCAATTTTTAGGTTGTAGCAGGCTCAGTTTTAAAGCTAGAGTGAAGATACTGGCATCATAATATGAAACTAGAAAACCTAAGGAATCCAACCATTGGTACCAACACAACATTTTTGGCGAGGAAAAACTGGCATGGTCATTTTCAAAGGGGTCCCTTGACCTCTGACCTCAAGATATGTGAATGAAAATGGGTTCTATGGGTATAAGTCATAGTCAAGTCAGCACACTGACAGCTGTTTTTGCCTGTTGGCCTTTAATTTGACATGTTATGATTTCAGCATAATTTTTTATACTAAATGCAGTACCTGTGAGGGTTTCTGGATAATATTTGTCATTGTTTTGTGTTGTTAATTGAATCCAATAATAAATATATACATACATATATTTGCCCACTCCCATGTTGATAAGAGTATTAAATACTTGACAGATCTCCCTTTAAGGTACACTTTGAACAGATACATTGATGATAGATTGATTGAATCACAATAAATGTGATTAATTTGCGATTAATCACAATTAACTTAAATCATTAATCATGCGATTAATTGCGATTAAATATTTTTAATCGATTGACAGCCCTAATATACTGTATATACATATACATATATGTACACACACATAGGTGTATATACATGTGACTGCGTGCATGAAAGACCTGCTGTAGAATTATGTTTCAGATACGATAGTATTATGATTTCAGTATATGAAGTAAACTTGGTCAAAATCTAAATTCACACAAAAACACGTGTGTTGTGTGCGCTCGTGTGTATGGGATCGGATGGGGTATTGCACAGTGAAAACAATTAATTACTTGTAAAAGAAGCAAATAGGGGACTATAAAACAAGTTATCCGAGATCTTTCCTGTTTATTATTGGTCTTATTTGAATGAAGGTGCTTTGTGATGTGTGATGGGCACAGTGGATGCCATTAATGTAGGTTTGCAGCACCTTAAATCTCCTAAAACCTCAATAGTGCGACTCATCTGTGTTTGATTGAAGATCAGACACTTCACATTGATTTTCAAGATGAACATATACAATGGAATGCCTTTATATGTAGCATATTACATATGTTATGTTATATTTTAATTCATGTTGTCGATAGAGGAAGAGAAGCATCTTCAGACCTTTCAGCTGCATCTCTTCCATTTCCTGCCTCAAACAGGGGACAAAGAGACCCTTGTCTACCGGTCGTGGCCAGTGCCATTGGGAAGTTAAGGCGGGGAGAATTAGGAAGGGGCAGGAACAGGGCTCCCAACTACAAGGTAACAAGGGAAAACCAATCCCACCTGGAATTATCCTGATACTGGAGACACAGAGCTCACCAGACAGCGGATCAATGGGTCTCTCCGGGGAGGAGAAGGAAGGAGGAGGGGTCCAGAGCAGGATATTGCACCAAAGAAAGTGTGCCACGCTGTGTCCAAATTACCCCCAAAGTTGTGGGGGATCCTGTTACCTGTTCAGATGTTTTAGTTTGAATGTTCACTTGCCTGTTTTGGCTGTATGCCCGTGCCACACCTACCAAGGATCTGGCTTTGGAACTAGTATTACAGATTACAATGGCACAGAATTATCCAACAAGCTTTGTTCTGTTGAGGTCGACCACATGACGTAAAGCGCAAGTCAAGCTGACGTGAAAAATGCTTCTCGAGACTTACATAGTGATCTTAAACAAAATGAATATTATTGTTGATAGCTACAGTTTAACTGTAGTTTGCGCGTAGTTTGGTTTAACTTAAAGGTGAAATTGCTACTTTAACAGATGATTACATTTTCAATATCCAAAACACAAATACATTCACGTGGTTGTGCAGGTTAGATTTAGAAACAGGTGCATAGTGATTAAGTGACAAACCAGCTGAACAAACAATCAAGCATCTTTAAGTTGGGTCTGAATTGAAGTTAATCGTGGTAAAACATTTTGGTTTATACTAATAAAGGCACCAAATTGTTAGTGTTCATCAACCGAAACACCCAAACTTCCTCTTTGCCTTTGTTTAGGCCTCCATTATGACCATTTTAAAAATGGTTTAAAAAATATGACATTTAAACTTTGAGTTTTTAGACTTTTGTTTAACTCAAAAGGATGCCTCATCACAGAATCTCATTTTCTGTAGAAGAATTATTTGTTATTGTTTGTTATTCAAAATTCATTAGTACCTGCTATAAACAATCCATATCTCCCCCAATCACAACTCTCTGTCTCAGCTGCTGATAATCATGGGGCAGTTAAAGGGCGGGTCCACCTGTGTTCTGTTCAGTTTATTTCAAATGGAAACGCCCACTGACAGCAGTAACGTAGGTTACCAAAGTAAGCTAATCAATAAGATTATGAATAATGTGAACGCTAGCACTAGCTGAGTCAAAGTTAGCTGTGCTAAGTTTGGAAATAACTGAAAGGTTTAGTTTGGATTTTTTGAATCAGGGTTGTAAGTATACTCCAGCGTTCTGCGAGGTAAAATTACTGTTTTGTGAATGGAGTCTGGTCTGGTCTTGAAGACCACGATACAGCGGCTTCAGTTACTGTCGGAACGGGGTGTCTGACGTCGAGATGGAGTGGCTGTGGATGGGAGCAGCAGAGAAAAGTATTTTAGACACCTAAAAAAAACAGTATGTAGTAGTAAGTGTACGCTATATTTAGTATATTTGCATCGCTTTACCTTCCCATCAGACGGTCCTTTCCGATGGGGGACTAAAAGACCAGACCAGACTCCATTCACAAAAACAGTTATTTTACCTCAAGGAATACAGGAGTTGCTGCTCTATCGCTGCATCGATCGGTTATATCATTTAGTTTGTTTACCAAATATCAAAATGTGCATTTAGGGAGGGCTGATAAAATACAGTCTGCCTAATCTATCAATATAATCCGGCTCTGATCTTAGTTCTATAAACCACTGAGTGCTTTGGTACTCATGGAGTACCTTCCTTCTGTATGTCGTCGTCTCACTGATTCATGCAGTTTTCTATCTGAAGCCCAGTAAGAGGCGTCCTCTGGAGTCCATCACTGATCATTCTTAACACGTTATATTTTCAGTTCAGGAATAGACTGTGGCTAATGAAAAATGACGATTCTGCTCCTAACCCTAACCCCAGCTAACAAAGTTCTCTTCAACAGCTTCTCCACCACTTTCCTCTCCAGAGACTACCTGTTAACCTCCCAGTACGACCAGATTCAATGAGACCGAGGCTCTCTTGTTTTCCTTTATCCGCCAGCACACATTGCTCTTCCCCTCGCCTGTTGTCTGCCTTTATGAAAGCATTAGGTATTCTCTTTGAGCCAACACGCATTGGAAATGAAAGAGCCGAAACACTCTTGGTCCTCGCCCTCCCCGTCCCCCTACCGCCATCCCACCCCTACAATGCACTCTTGTCTAGTGCCATGTTTCGAGCGAATGTCATCATCCAACATCTATGAATGACTGGAGCACGCCGCGTCACATATTGATCCGCTCCCTTTGTGAGGCCTTCCAAGCTTGTGATAATTAGCATCGTCCATTAGCGACTTTGCTGAGCTAACGTGCCCATTAAGAGTCAAAGCGTCTGTTCCTTTCTGCGAACATTCATTTGGCCCGGATTTTCTTCTTTAAAGAGGCCTGATAAGGGAAAAGGAAAAGCTGTGTTGTGGACAGATGAAAAGTGGAAAATATAAAGTGGGTGTTTAAATGCATTAAAAGGCATCTAGATTTAATTAACACCCTAGATAGCTGGCAGCTTTGTTCATGTGCTGTAAATGATCATCTTAGCAAAGAGCAGGGCTATAATTTTGAGTATGTTTTTAAAAGGTGCTTTGCAGAGACATTGCAGAGGGCTCTCTCTTTTCACAGCCCAATGCATAACTTCTCTTCGCCCACTTTGATGCCAAAAGTAACCTATTAGAGTCCAACGCAACACAGCACGCCTTCACTCATCCTCTTCTTTTTTTGTAATTTGCCTTCATTAGGTTTAAGAATATCTGCGGTCATCAGGGATTTGCTAGCGACAAGCACACAGCTTCCAGACTCAAGTTGATGATTTCATAAAAGTGCACAACAACAAATTAAACAGGAGTTGAGCTGCAACTATTAATCAATTAATCGATAAGTTGTCCACTATAAAATTAATTGCCAACTATTTTGATAATAAGTAATTTTTCAAGAAAAAAAAAGTCAAAATTCTCTAATTCCAGCTTTTTAAAAGTGAATATTTTCTGGTTTCTTTACCCCTCTGTGACAGTAAACTGAATATCTTTGAGTTGTGGACAAAACAAGACATTTGAGGACGTCCTCTTGGGCTTTGGGAAACACTGATTGACGCTCTGAAATTTTATTGTCCAAGCAACTAATCAATCATTTGAGAAAATAATCGTAAGATTAATCAACAATGAAAATAATCAGGGCTGTCAATCGAATAAAATATTTAATCGCGATTTATCGCAAGATTGTCCATGATAAATTGCACATCTTTTATGCTGTCAGTGTGTCAGTGTGCTGACTTGACTATGACTTGCCCTAAACTGCATGTGATTATCATAAAGTGGGCATGTCTGTAAAGGGGAGACTCGTGGGTACCCATAGAACCCATTTTTATTCACATATCTTGAGGTCAGAGGTCAAGAGACCCCTTTAAATTTGGCCATGCTAGTTTTCCCTCGACAAAATTTAGCGTGAGTTTGGAGCGTTATTTAGCCTCCTTCGCGACAAGCTAGTATGACATGGTTGGTACCAATGGGTTCCTTTTCAAGTTTCATATGATACCAGTATCTTCACTCTAGCTTTACTAGCGTTATTACCGCGTTAACATTGACAACCCTAAAAATAATCTTCAGTTGCAGCCCTAAACAGGAGATACCAATGTTTGCTGATGACACTGTATACTCTGGCAGGAATAAGGTGCTTTGAGAACCAGCTATGCAGAGCATGAAAGCTTCAAACAGAACATGTTGACACTTCATGGGAATTGTTCCTTTGGTGGTCCAGACCTGAGTATTGATCGCAACACAAGAGGTTCACATCTACCTGTTTACTTTCTCTGTTTACTGTTTGCATTTCTCTGGCAGGCAAAGATATTATTTCCTCGGTCGAGGACCCTAGAAAAGCGGCCACCCTGCGCTCAGTGTTCGACCCCGGCACCCGCTGCACCACTACTGATATAATGAGAGTCTGTGGAGAGAAACTATACCGGTGCCCGTAGAGGCTCTCGGTGAGGCATCCAGCAAACAGCGGCTTCCACTCTGCGGATGGCGTTTTTGGGATGCATGCGTGTCACGTTGACCTTGCTGACCATCGGCTGGCTAAGAGGGGAAATGAGCGCCGGGTACGAGAAGGAGGGAGCACCGAAGTAAAGTGCTCACCCTGAGCCATTATGATTAACCATCAGCAGTTTTTGTGTAATCATCGGCGATGTGCACACGGCAGAATCCCGTATGGAAAGAGCCGCAGAGAAAAAATCAATCACATTATATTACTGTGGACATGCTTTATTGACCTCTGTTGGTGTTCACACATTTCATACTTGATTTGTATCTACTGGCGGGCGTTTAGAACAATGTGGGCAATTTGGGCAATGAGGAAAAACAGGGCAGCATTTTCGAGCCCGGAGCTCGTGCTTATGGATTGAGTGCTACTTTATGAAAAAGAGCAACCTATTTAGATGCACTTCCTGCATACATTTCATGAAATACCCAGAAGCGTTGGATGGAGATGTGCCCCTATTCAGGCCCATCAGAGAATATTTGCAGCTTGGGCTGCCTTGCAGTATATGGCTGCATATAGGAGCCAGACTCGCAGTGCATTGTGCTATGAAACCTCCTGTAGCTCCAGCAGACAACAGTAAATAAGAGTCGGACGTCTCATTATCTGAACACCAAGCCGTGACAGCGGCATTCATCCAAAATGCATTGTATCTAAAGGTTAAGAGTAGTTATGAGAAAAGTAATGTATTATTAAAATACCTTTCGGAGTGAAGTACCTTCAGATATATTTTCCTTGGTAATGAAAGCGGGATTCGGTGGAAATGTAGTAATTTGGAGGCCCATTTCTTCAAGCCTTTATTCCCCCCTCTCCCTCTTCAACGACTTATCTGGGGAGAGTGAAGAGCTCACAGCCAGCGAACAGACAGTAAACATTTTGTTATAGTCAGAACCATCTCTTATTACTGGTTTTTCATTAAAAAAAGAAAGCCCTTTTCGAAGCATTCAAAGCATTTCGGCGGATGAAGATGCTTCACAATTTTCTCCCTCTCACCCTCTTTCTCTCCTCACTATACCTGAATCCTTTCTCTTTTTGATGCTGTTAAGGGAGTAATTGAGTGCAGAAAATGGCTTGGCTTATTTGGACTGAGCCTGATCCAGAAATGATTAAAGCTAAAGGGGTTTGAGGTATTCAAAGAGAGAGAGAGCGACAGAAAGAATATGGTTAATGCTTTTTTCTTTTTCCATTTTGTGAGGAGAGAAGGAGACGGGAGGGGTGGTCAGGCTGAGCAGCCAGACAGGTTGGTGTTTGAGGGGAGGGGGGTGGGGGGGTGTGGGCGCACAGAATAGCCCCTACTCATACACCTATTAAAAGCATCGGGATTGTCAGAGACGGTAAAAAGACAGGAAATCACTGTAAGAAATGAAGCTTCTTTTACCAATTACTGAATACCGAGTGCACACCTTGGAGCTCTTTGTCCTCTGTAGCACCAGTTCTCTGTCTCTCTACCCTTTTCTCTCTTTCTTTTTTTCTTTCTTCCCGCCTCTCTCTCTCTCTCTCTCTCTCTCTCTCTCTCCCTCGCCGGCTTAAAGCCTTTGAGTCAGATGCATTAGCACCAAGGCCCGGAGAAGAGGCAGCGTTTTCAAAGCCCAGTTGGACTCACTTCTAGCCTGTCGTTGTGGCTCCTTTTCAGGCTTTTATTCGCAGACAGTAGGGGCAGGTCTGAAAGAGACGCCCTCAACCTCTCCACTCAAACATTTATCTCTCCCTTTTTTTCCCTCGCTACAGCAGAGATGATTAGCGGAGGGAGCCATTTACCGATCCGCGGCGCCTTTTTTCCGCACAGCGTGTTGAAAAATAAAAAGGGAGCATGTTCAGCTTGTCTGATTAACACGCACCTACACAGTCGTTCAAACGCGTACTCTCGAACAAACATACACGGGCACAGTGTAAAGTATGTAGTTATGAGGGCTGGGATGATGCACCTTTCTCCCGATTTGACACTATCACGATACCTGGGTGCCGATTCGATGTGTATTACGATTTTTAAGTATTGCGATTCGATATTATGATTTTTGTGGGAAAAAATGGGAAAAAGTTGAATCATACACTTCTAGTGACTTTTACTTTCGAAAATATCTAAATTGATAGAGTAAAAATGTTTTATTTTCAGCATGTATGTAGTCAGAGATGTCCTAAAGTCAAATATCTCAGTCTTTGTCAGGCATTATTTATTTATTTTTTTCCAGCAACACAAAAATCAAAGAATAAAGACATTTCCCTCACAAATTAGTGGTATTTTCTTTTTAATTAATAAGGGACATGTAATTTTTTATGCTTCTGGTGAATATAATCCAATCAATCTTATTTCTATATATGTATTTTTTGTATATACAGTTCCCTTTGTTAACACCTTATTTTGAAAAGTGGACGTAGTAGTAGTATACTTCTGCTGACCTCGCCAAGTTTGTCGCTAGCTCTCCCGTCAGCTCCGTTCTCTTTATACATCCATGGTCACATCCATCGGGGTCGTTTGAATGCATTTAATATAAATGTCAGTATATGGGTGCTCTACAGTTGTACCTGATTTGACCTCGGAGATGAGAGTGACGGCTGGCTTGACCGCACGTTACTGCAACACGTTAACGTTTCCTGTCCATGACAGAGTTAGCATGCAGCTTCAGCTGTGATGTCTAGCCTTGCTTTTCCTGACAATGTGTGAAACCCAAAGTGTTTCCATGCTTAACTGTATGTGTAGTGTTTACCACTTTGGATTTAATATGTGAGGGTGCAGGTTGTATCCATGCAGACCCTGAGCCGTTTTCTACTCTCTCGTTTCGGCTCGCTGCAATTTTTTTTTGTTTTTGACGGATATGGAACGGATGTGACGTCACGTTACTCAGACTACAACAATAAAAGCAGTAATTTCCTTCTACCTCCACAAAGACTCAAATGAAGCAAATATATCGATTCTGGCATTAAAAAATCGATTTCAGAATTGTAGAAAAAAAAATTGCGATATATAGATTAATCAATTTTTTTCCCACCACTAGCAGTTATGGGTGACAGCAGTATTTTTTTTTTTTTTTTTTTTCTAAATAAAGTCTCTTTTATCTTATCAATAATGGATATGAGTGTGAGCCTTTAGTGGAGCCTGTGTCAGGTCATTGAGTTTGGATAGATGGGCTCTGCCGTGCCCTCTCACCCCTCTTGGGACTCTTGGGAACCATAAACACCTCGCAGACTGGCTCTCCATCCCACCTATTGACCAAGCGAGTTAATTACTTCCCAGTTAAAACAATACAGGATCGCTAATGTAGTCAGCAGAGAGCATTTAACGCCTGTGGTTGTGTGGGGTTTTGTAGCCCGTTCACGGTGTGTAACAGCACAGCAGCACTCCGATACGAGTCCACGGGAGCCATCTTAACACGGTTTCACATTATGGGTTTTGTGAGGATTGTCGCTGTGGATGCGGTTATGGTGATAGCCGCTGGTAATGGTGTCGTTAAAGAAGATATAGCAGCCAAATTAGAGGTTCACAGAGCATATTTGCCGGGGCAATAGCCGCCTTCAGGATCCATAACGTTGTTAGTGAGTTTTCATAGAGCGCGCTGACGGATGCTGTCGGCTTGTTCGGGGTTTGCTCTTATCAAGACACATGAGGATATTATTATGTAAGATTACTCATTTTGGAGGGATTTAACTCTCGCTCCCAACCCCACACCCCCATGCTCCACACCAATCCCTTCGCATCGTCCTCACCTCATCTGTCATCCCCGCCAGCAGACAGCGGGGGGGACACTTTTCAAATCACCCAGTGTTTTGCCACGAGCGCTGTTGCGATGCTAATAAGACTTTCATTTATTTGGAAATATATGAGCTCCCTGCGTCGAGTACAGGTATTTTTAATGGTTTGAGATTTTTAGCTTGGTGTTAATGTCAACCATCAGGAAGTTGCCAGAGTTGACAGCGAGGGTGTGTGTGTGTGTGTGTATGTGTGTGTGTGTGTGTGGCGTGAGGCGTGAGGCATCGCTGCTCTCTGGCAGCCATTTGCAAGGTTAATGTTGTAGAAAACATCCATCTCTCCGCTCCCCCCCACACTCTCAAAACAGTTTCATTAGTCCTGGGCGCTCTGACCCCTCTTCTTATAGTGTTGTCAGATGTGACATGCTTCATATTATTGGCGAGTGATGCGATCAATAAAATCTGAACGTCCGTGCTGCTGCCAAGTTGCCCGGCCTGATGTGCATATTTTAAAACTCAGGGTCAAATTGGCACGGCGTACGCCGCCCGGCCGTCTCCCATTCATCCCCCAGTTGGCTAATAAATAAGACAGACTGAAGGCACTGACTATCAATAATAATAACAGAGTGAGTTTAGTTTGGGACCCTATGATGAATGAAGCCTGCTCGTGGTTTTGTACAGCTTTGTTTGGCGCTGACACGTCGGCGTTCTGAGCGAGCGAGTCTAAGACAAACACTTTGATTCAGGGGATTACATTAGTTAAACAAATATGCAACTGAATCAAGGGGCTCCCTCTCTCAGTCCATCAGCATGCGCTTCATATTTAAACCTCGTTGGAATGAAATGATGTACAACCACGTATAGTTGTGTTCACCCACCCTTTGTAAAAAGAACATTAAACAAAATCATTAAACAGTGTAACGATAAAAAACTCTGCTGTTTCTCCGCCAGAGTTTGATGGAAACAAGCCGACGGGTCGTAATGTCACCGCTGAGAATAGTTCATGAAAACAACATAAAATCCACGTCTGATGACTAAAAACCTTTATACAAGATACATTTAAAAATGAACAAAATTTAAAAATGACATCGTAAAAATGTGGCTAAAAGCTGGGTAAAAAGTAGGGATGCGCCGATACGGATACCAGATTGGATATCGGGCTGATACTGACTCAAACAGCTGGATCGGGTATCAATGACAATGGGGACGATCTAGTCAATTCAATTCTATATGTATACACTATATACATTTAGATTTCCCCAATTTGTTGCTGCATTAAAAAGGTTGACACTTGAATTGTAATTCATGTTAATTTTTAAGATTGTATACCAAGCTTCTGGTGTCCGATTTATTATTTTAATGATAAATTACAATTCAGTAAATTTATATCTGAGTATTTATTTGTTACATTCTGTTTTACAAAGTTAGGAAAGCAATATTGAAGTCAAGCCTGACATTGTGTTACACATTAAAGAATGATTCCAGTCACCTCCACACAGTGAGGCATACAGCTTATTAATTAAACACTGGTATCGGATCGATACTTTGTATCGGCCGATGCCCAAAGCCCAGTTATCGGTATCGGGACTGAAAAAGTTGGATCGGTGTATCTCTAGTGAAAGTCAGTTTCTGACAGTCCTTCTGGCGAGTGAGATGGTTGTACTTCCGCATTCTCAGGAATGTGTTGTTTACAACATTTATTTCATTTTGTTCTAATAAGAACCTTTTCTAGATACGTTGGTGTGTTGTTTTGAAAAATGCTTTAAAAAATTCAATGTTATATTGAGAACAAGATCCAGTGAAGTCTCAAGACACTGTCGCCTATATCGATGGAACTAGATACATGATTAGGTTTTATTTCATGCTTGTGATGAGAAAAGGTGAGTTTCTCCTACAGTCAATTGCACTGTCTTTAATGTGCATACTAAGAAAACATTTAAAATGCATGGGGCTGTACAGAAAGAGGAAGTGTTATTTGTCACATTCTAGTCCTGGATTAAAATACACCATCAGTGGGTTTTCTACCTTGAGGGATTATTAAAATAGGGTGATATGTGATCAGGAAACCCTCAAGGTTTAACTATAGAAACAATATTGTAACACAACAAACCATGACATGTTGCACAAATTCAAATGGCAAAATGCTGAACAAAATACATCATTTGATGTGTCTCCCATTACAATGTATTCTCTGATTAGTAAAAACCTATTAATAGAAATGCAAAAAAAAAAAAAATCATCAGTAGCAGAACAAATACAGATTAGAGAACACAGACACAAGCAGGCTTTGACTGGATGTCACAAACATTCCTTCTACTAACAATAGGACTGGGCAATATGACGGTATTTATCGTCAAAGCGATATAAAAATTCTATATTTAGTTATTTTTTTCTCTATAATTTCACTTAAAACTGTTGAGAAAATACTCACTACCTTTCATTTGTCAAGTATTTAATTCACACAGGAGTATACAGAAATAGGCTTTACCATGGGGATATTTCATATAGGCTATTTATTTATTTATTGAATTACCAGAAAACATGCTATATCGTGATATATGTTGTTATCGAGATATAAATGACCTACATTGTGATAGAAGATTTCGGCCATATCGCCCAGCCCTAACTAACAATATAGTTATTATGGCATTATACAAAAAGAAATGTTCTTGTTAGACAAAATGAGCGTCTTGTTAAAAGAAAAATATATCATTAAAAGTAGAATATCTTGGTATAAAAAGCAATAGGGCAAATTGTTAGTGTTGGTGGTAGCAATAACCTGCCGGACATTCCAGTAAAGTGAGTAATTCTAGATAAAAAAAAAAAAAATTGTATTGAAATGTGCACAAATAATACTGTAACAGGGCCTTTATAATAACATCCATCTCTTTAAATATTTAACAGCCGATGGGCTTCAGTATACTCCCGGCTGGTCGTTGTTATTTCCAGCTTAGACGCTGTCAAAATATTGGTGCTGCTGTTTTGTGTGTGTGTCAAATGTATTTTTTTAAAATGGACAAAACAATGTAGTGAAGGTCTCGTGTTCAAACAAAGTTAGAGACTGACGCATTTATGAAATGACCTGCGGGTAATCAGTAAGTAAAATATGCTTAAGCCTGAGCCATCAGAAATGGACAAAAAAGCACTGATAAATTGCTGTGCTCATTGTGGATTCCGCACTCAATTGTGGCATTTTCCAGGGTAAATGGAATTGTGCATTAAAGTCTGAATATGCCTGACTTTGGGGGGGGGAGCGATGCATTTTACTCTCCCTCTTTCTCCCACAGATGTGGCCCGTAGAAGCCACGGTATTGCGGTGCTTTCAGGGAAAAGGCCATCTTTAGGACCTCTTGATCAATCTGTGACCTTTAAGTACATAGCCATCTCGTAAATAAGAGGGTGCGCTTACAGAGACTTCAAAAGCAAGGGGACCCGATAATTTCAAAATGGAGCGGAGTGGAGTGGCGCTGGTGGGGAGTCCATAAAAGCCTGCCTTGTTCTCTGCACACCTCCTCTTTGCTCCACAACAGCCAGTTAGGGTAATAGCTCACGGGAGAAAGGGGAAGAGAGAGAGAGAGAGAGAGGAGGAGGGAGGGAGGGAGGGATGGATGGAGGGAGAGAAAAACAGGTAATTACTGGTAATCATTGGTCGAGGAAGAGCTGATGATCACTACAGTATAACAGATTGTACTGTTCCCCGTTGAAAAACACTGAGGAGACCGGATGTGGCGCTGTCGGCAGGTAACGACTGGGAAATTAGTCGGTAACCTTAAACCCCCCTCGCAATCATAGAGAAACTCTCTTTCTCTCCTTTTCTCTCTTTCTCTCTCTCATTGAGAGGAGTTATATAAATCTCAATGTTCCACTCAATAAGTACAGTATAAGTAGGGACTATGGGTCCTTTATTATATTACAATCTTTTTTATTTAGATTGGACATCAAGTAGAGGCAAGTAGCTGTGGTTCAACAAGGAGGCAGGGTGATGCAAACAGAAATATCAGAGCGAGAGATGGAAGCACTTGGGAGTTGTACCTCAGTCTTGATTTAAGGCTGAATTATTATTCATGAGACCCTTCTGTCTGATACCTGTCAAAAATGTCTGTTTAGTTAAGACAATTCAGTTTAGTTCAGTCAGATTCAAACTGTGTCCACTAGGCAATAAAAGCCCTGCAGTGAAATGTGATTTTTTTTTTTTTTTTTTTTTTTTTCCATCCCTACACTGCAGATTCCCCTGTAATTCGCCTGCAAATAGCTTTGGTTTTGTGAGCCTGGCTGTCCAGCAACATTATCAATTTTCTGCTAAAACCGTGTACGTTAAACACAGACATACAACGTTAATTAAATGAAAGTGCCTCTAACCATTTGGTAGAATGTGCCTCAACCTTTTCCAGAAATTATTAAGCATTGATTGCAACCACTATTGCTTTTTTTTTTTTTTTTTTAGCAAATTTTAGTCCCTTACGATAATAGAGGGAAGAATTGCGTTGCAGACTAGATAAGCCAAGCAGCAGACATATTTATGAAAAAAGTGTGACCTTTGGTTACAAAAACATTAGGGCTGTCAATCGATTAAAATATTTAATCGTGATTAATCGCATCATTGTCCGTAGTTAATCATGATTAATCATAAATTAATTGCTCATTTTTTATCTGTTCAAAATGTACCTTAAAGGGAGATTTGTCAAGTATTTAATACTCTTATCAACATGGGAGGGCAAATATTCTTGCTTTATGCAAATGTATATATTTATTATTGGTAATCAATTAACCACACAAAACAATGACAAATATTGTCCAGAAACCCTCACCGGTCCTGCATTTAGCATAAAAAATATGTTCAAATCATAACATGGCAACTGAAGCCCAACAGGCAACAACAGCTGTCAGTGTGTCAGTGTGCTGAATTGACTATGACTTGCCCCAAACTGCATGTGATTATCATAAAGTGGGCATGTCTGTAAAGGGGAGACTCGTGGGTACCCATAGAACCTATTTTCATTCACATGTCTTGAGGTCAGAGGTCAAGGGACCCCTTTGAAAATGGAAGCGTTATTTAGCTTCCTTCGCAACAAGCTAGTATGACAGGGTTGGTACAAATGGATTCCTTAAATACTGAGCCCGTTACAACCTAAAAATCGCAAGTTGCGTTCATGCGTTAAAGAAATTAGTGGCAAAGGAATTTGCATCAACATGTTATTATCGCGTCATTGACATCCCTAGCCTCAACCTTTTCCAGAATTTACAAAGCATCGATTGCAAGCACTATTACTTTTTATAGCAAATTTTAGTCTCTTACGATAATAAATTAATGGGAGATTTGAAATGTTTCATGCAAAGGAGTGAAAAATCAAGTGCATATCCTGATCATTTCCACTGGTCAGAATGAAGCCAGTTTTTCAAAATGTACGCTAATTATATTTACAGCAGTAGGTTTCAAATCTCTTCATGCAATTAAAATCATCAATGCAGCTGTATTGTATCACTTCTATTTCAATGACTTTATACACTCACATTCACAGTGATGAGCTACTAGCAGTGTAGACTTTAGTAGAGCCAGTGTCACAGGAAGACTCTATTGATTCGGAGCGGTGTCTTCCTTGGCCTCTGTGTGACTAGACAGTGGCCTCATCACGGTGGGAGTCTTTAGTGGATCAATCGGGAGCACTTGCGCTGCTTGTACCTGTTAGTAACTGATAAGAACAACACTTCGGAGAACTGATAATGATTAGCTGAGGATAAACACAGAAAATCAACATGAAAATATGGAAGAGAATTAGCCCGGGGCATTGATTGTCCACTTGTTTTTACAACACAAAATAAAGCTGCACAATTTATTTCACAAACTTATTAATAATTATTAATCCAATTATACATTGGTATATTTAACTCCAGACAAAGAATCACAATCACTGACAAGAACCTAAACCCTGGAGCTGAAAATCGCATTGCGACGTTTCCTCTGAAATGCGTGACAAGGTCTACTAAGTGGCCGCGTTGTTGTGTCACTTAAGACTCATGAGATCATTGCCGTTTTCATCCGCATCCCATAATGGTGACACGGTGAGCCCATATCCTGATCCGGCCCCAGTTGAAAAGGGAGGCATGAGATCATTCAGTCTTGACCTAGATGCTGAAGAACATAACGGAGAGGACCCTGCCAGACACAAAAGTTTGTTCTAAAACGGAGGCACGGAACGTTTGAATGAAGACGACCTTTTATTGGTTGAATGTCGGGGCATGAAATATGAATGAAGTCAATGAGGGAGTGACGCTGGAGGGCAGATGCCTCTTGTGTTGACATGTGACAGCGCTAACTGTTGTCATGGGAAGCCCCGTCACTTAAAACAGGTCGGATCAAAATGTGCCGCTGGGAGTTAAAGCCTTCCGTCAGTGCTGCCAAACAATGCCTCGCCAACGGAGGCGTAATTCTCACTCTCTGTTTGTTTTCAAAATTACAGTATCACTAGCACATTGCCCACACCCATGCGGTATCCTGTTTTTTTTAAGTCCTCCTTAGCCGATGCATAGTTTTTGTCGTGGCCATTCAAAGGGAATTACCAATAACACTGCTAATAATAAATGGCTTGTAACGGATACATAGGGGGGGGGGGGGGGGGGGGGGTTTGTCGTCTCGCTACAGTTTAATCTGGCCTGCAGGTACTCCGGCAGTGGAGGACAGGTAACGTGAGACTCAAAGATTCGCTGCATTAGTTCTGCTTAGCTAACCGTGAATGCTAATTGCAGGAAGAACAAACTACTACTCTCCCCTCCTTTTCCTCTCTCCCACCCCCCCACCCCCCCCCCCCCACCCCGTTGGCCGGCAGTAGAGCCCGCTGAGAAGCACAGAGGGTGTCATACAGCTTTGCTCGGAGCGGGAACAAAGAAGGTTGTTCTGCAAGCGAGATTCAATATGTAGAGGGAAAACACGGTTGAACATGCTGCAGTTGATTTCCCTGTAGCCATCATGTTGTACTATCATGGATACTATGGAAGTGAGCGGGGTGAGAGTTCACTCAACATTCTAACTTTACACAAACTCTTATCCAAATCGGTGGAAATCTTCCCTTTTTAAAGCAACCGTGTCTCCTACAAAATTACGTTCCCATACAACAAAATTGCATTCTCAATTGAGTTTCGAGGGTAACATATTTTCTCCCGGATTACGATCACACTTTTAAACAGTTTTAAAAATGTGGTTAAAGGCAGGATTGGCGATCTTGAGAAACTAGCAAGAGTACACTAGATTTTTAAAAATGATCCAGCCGAAAAACCGAGTCCAGTGTTGCCAACTCTTTTGCAATGAAAGTAGCTAACAGCACTAGCTGCTGACTAGCTCCAAAAGTCCCTAAATCTAGAGAGAAAGTCGCAAAGTCGGCAACACTGAAAGTCCGTCGCTTCAGGTCTCCCTCCAAAGCCACTCCCCCAAAATTATCATTACGAACATAAACATACAACAATGAACGTGAATGGCGAACAGCTGTCTCCTGGGCCAGAGTCCGGTATTTGTTGACCCATTCACCACCCCGACCTCCTCCCTATGCTGAGTTCCACGAAATATCATTACAAATGAATTTGTGATACGTCAAAAACAAACGTAATCGGCGGTAAATTAGGTTTCCCTTAAAATGCAATTCACAATGCAGTTTCATTGTATGGGAACGTCATTTTTAGGAGACCAGGCTGTTTTAAGGCATCAGTGTCATGCCGTATGTTTATTTTAGAGCCTTCGAAAATAATACAATAATAACACGTTGATGCAAATTTGTTTTAACGGCACTAATTTCTTTAACGCATTAACGTAACTTGCGATTTTTATGTTGTAGCGGACTCAGTTTTAAAGCTAGAGTGAAGATACTGGTATCATATGAAACTAGAAATAATGTAAGGTGGTCGCGCACATCCAAAACTGTAGTAGGCTGGTACTGGACCAATTGAAGACAGCAATGAAAAACGTAGGAGAAGGTTCACACACTGTAGCTCCATTATATGAAACCAGAAAACCTAATGAATCCATTGGTACGAACCATGTCATACTAGCATAGCAGACATGCCCATTGTATGATAATCACATGCAGTTTGGGGCTAGTCATAGTCAAGTCAGCACACTGACACACTGACAATTGTTGTTGCCTGTTGGGCTTTAGTTTTTTTCATGTTATGATTTGAGCATATTTTTTATGCTAAATGCAGTACCTGTGAGGGTTTCTGGACAATATTTGTCATTGTTTTGTGTTGTTAATTGATTTCCAATAATAAATATATGCATACATTTGCATAAAGCAGCATATTTGCCCACTCCCATGTCGATAAGAGCAATAAATACTCGACAAATCTCCCTTTTAAGTTACATTTTGAATGGATTAAAATGTGCTATTAATTTGCGATCAAGCGCGATTAATCAAGATTAAATATTTTAATCGATTGACAGCCCTAGTTTATTGGTCTCCTTTTAAGATGTAGCCTTTGAAAGCTATTATCCCACAAGAGGCTAGTAGTATGCCCTCTCAAAGGCAGAACATATCTAAATGTTTAGGATTTCAGGTGTAATTAGACTATTTGACACTCAACAATTATTATTGTGCAGACGAGATTGCCAGGAACACAAATTTTAAAGTTCTGTTAGCTGAAATGTAAAAACCCTCACCCAGCACTAGTATTGTGTGACCAAACAGCCTCTATTGCAAACACCTCTTTGAAATAACTATTACAGTTTGACCACAGAGATCAGAGTGCAAAATCAAACCAATCACAAAAGTTCATAGCAGAGGGCCAAAATCTCAATTGAAAGAGCGTGCTCCATTCAGGGGAACCCGACCGTGACTCGCCTTTGTGAGAAAACAAGACAATAAAAGAAAGAGGGCGAAGAATGGAAGAGGTAAATCCAGTACTAATACTGATACTGATACTAATCTGTGGGCAAGGTCAAAGACCCGGTTACACACCAGAGGCTATAAAGGCTCAGAGGTGCTGGTCAGCCTGAGCCGCCAAAGCTGTGATCACTCTCTGAGCTTCTGACCTGAGCAAATGAGAGGCCACCACTCCCCTAGTGGCAACCACTATCTCCTATCAGTCTTCTATCCAGACATCTATAGGCTACCTGCAGGCCCTCGGGCCAGAGCTATCATATAGCCACTGTACCAGGCACTCCTGTCTTTACCTTGCAGTGGAGATTTATTGTAATTAGAAGATTCCTTTACAAAAGCTTGGGATCAGCGTTTCTTCAAGGATCTCTGTGCGGTCCCATGGGGGACACCCTTTGATCCCGACCTTCGAACCCTAAGGGTTAAGCCTTCCCTTTGCAAATGAGTTTGACATGATGGGCCACTTCCTAATTGGCCAATTGCTCAGTGCCATTTCTGGGTCCTGCTGGTTTAACAAGTGTATGTTTTCCTTCCCACTCTCCGATGCCTTACCACATCAGTACTGACGGCTTTGAAGTTAGTCTTTTCTCCCAACACAGTCTCACGGACAGTTCGTGAAATACGCACGAAATTTAATGTATTTGATTCGTGTACACAAATTTCCCTTTTTTTTCGTGACGCTCAGCACGACTTTGAACAACGTATTTTTCGGGCATTTTTCCTACGAATGTCCAGCAACACGTAATGCACCTGTCAATTTCAGCTCCAGTCTTTTCAAAATAAAACTACTTAGTTAGGTTTAGGAAAAGATCGCGGTTTGGGTTAAAATAACACCGAAAGTGGCGTAACTTAAGTACCGAAGTTACGTGACAAATCAACTTTGACTTATGGTTTCACGCGGGACACCAACACCGGTCTCCTAGGCGAAGGTCCTGTGTTTTTTGACCCACCCGTCAACCCCAACCTCCTCCCTACGCGGCGTTCGCCGCTCTTTATACTTCCCGGTTCACAATACCGTGGATTACATACGAATTGATTTTGTCACAAAAAAAATGTAAAAATTCGTGTCTATGTACACAAATCAATACATAAAATTTCGTGACTATTTCACGAACTGCTGTGCGACTGGGCTGTTTCCCCGCACAATATAGACTCATACGCTTTGCTATAGATGTATGCAGGGTCATTATCCATGGAAAAGGTTCATATGGCAGAGCCCTTACAAGATGTAAGTGCTACCTCAGATGAAAACCGACAGAAAATCCCATAAATGTGTACAATCTCACCACTCAGGACTTTAAAATCAGTTGAAACCAGTGTTGTTTATATTCCATCGGGATTCCCGCATGTTTTCTCCTTTGTCTCTTTCACTCAACCTCCCACTGATAACGCTGAAGGCTACAGTAGCTCTTAAACCATCAGAGACATCGGAGGAGAGGACTGGCGGTGTCGAGTCCTACCCTGCAGCATGTGGTTTGTAAGTTTCTGCCCCTCCCCACCTCCATTTTTCCCCAATCAGATTAGTTTGTCTAATAGTGAGAGGAAAGGTTGCGGCCAGTGGGCCCTGCAGGCTTGGAAGAACAGGTGGCCAAGTGCTGAAATGGTTTTTCCTGCATTGATCTGGAAAAGCGATGTGGCGGTCTGCATCCCTGCTAGACTCCTAGATCACAAACATCTGAAGGTTGGTTCAGCTATATACGATCAGAGGATCTACAACTTTAAAGCCAATAAGATTTTTTTCAACAATACCTCCAATTTTGTAGTGTAATGTATTTGGTAACTGTCATTCTGCAACAGGATTAATAATCCGTCCTGTTCCCTTACATCTCGACCACAGTTAGGTTCAACAGTTACCTGTACCTGTATTGTGAGACATCTACCTGCAGACCGTTACTCACAGATGGATTACCCAGTAACCTTTCCCGATGACCTCTGTAGCGTTTGTTCACCTGCAGGACCATGGGAATCCCCCCCCCATGCCAGAATACCTCCTCCCCAGTACACCGAGAACGTGCCTCACCAGCCGCCTCGCGCCAAGACGGATTGTTCAGAGGTGCCGAATTAGTCAGGTCAGGGAATCCTCGGCCCCGGGCCCGGCTAATTACTTTCTAATGTGACGACGATTCTTTTGAAGAGCTGTTTTCTCGCTGACCCAATCCCTTTAAAAGCATCTTGGGGGTGCAAAAAGGGGGCCGAGAGGGAGTGCGCTGTGGCAGGCCACACCAGGGCCAGAGGGGGGGCTCGGATTACACTCTGCCTGCCGTGATGCATTGTTGGTGGGACGCCCAGGCTCCAGTGCTCCCCCTCCTCCCCCTCCTCCCCCTCCTCCTCCTCCTCCTCCTCCTCAACCACCGCCACCTCCATCCTCCTCCTCCTCCTCTCAGCACTGCCCCTGCTAGAGAGGCTGCCACAGAGCCTTGCAGAAACTCTGACACCAGTCCAGAGGATGCACTCTGCACATGAAACCCTACACTCAACTAATGGTTACAAATGTGTTTTCAAAGAAATCCCAGGTCTCCCTTATAAACCATAGACTCACACTGCTGGATGGGCATATATGTGTACACACACACACACACACACACACTCATTGTGGGCACATTGGCATACACAATTGGGGACAATCGGTGTTGCTGAACTGGGAGATTTTTAAAAAGGACTGCGTGGATGATGAGATATGAGGTTCTTATTTTACTCCTTTGGGAGACGAGAGAAAATCCAAACACTTTATATTTGATCCGATGTCAGGTTGTTTGATTTTTACCACCAACATTACAATTTACTACGATGACAAAACTAGGGCTGTCAAAGTTAACGCGTTAATGTAAATTCATTTTAACACCACTAATTTCTTTAACGCATTAACACAGTCGAACTTTTGGAGGCTGTTGTGGGCTCAGTTTTAAAGCTAGAGTGAAGATACTGGTATCATATAAAACTAGAAAACCAAAGGAATTCATTGGTACCAAACATGTCATGACAAATGTCAAGATTACACATACGTACATACACATTAGGGCTGTCAAAGTTAACGCGATATCGCGTTAATGCAAATTCGTTTTAACGCCACTAATTTCTTTAACGCATTAACACAACTTAAGATTTTTAGGTTGTAGTAGGCTCAGTTTTAAAGCTAGATGAAGATACTGGTATCATATGGAACTAGAAAACCTAAGGAATCCATTGGTACTAACCATGTCATATACTAGCTCGTCGCAAAGGAAGCTAAATAACGCTCCAAACTTGCGCTAAATTTTTGCAAGGAAAAACGTTCATGGCCATTTTCAAAGGGGTCCCTTGACCTCTGACCTCAAGATATGTGAATGAAAATGGGTTCTATGGGTACCCACGAGTCTCCCCTTTACAGACATGCCCACTTTATGATAATCACATGCAGTTTGGGGCAAGTCATAGTCAAGTCTGTTGTTGCCTGTTGGGCTTCAGTTTGCCATGTTATGATTTGTGCATATTTCTTTATGCTAGATGCTGTACCTTTGAGGGTTTCTGGACAATATTTGTCGTTGTTTTGTTTTGTTAATTGATTTCCAATAATGAATATATTGGGGATGCACCTATCTGACTTTTTCAGTCCCGATACCGATAGCAATACCCGAGTACTGATCTGATACCAGTGTTTAATTAATAAGCTGTATGCCTCACTGTGTGGAAGTGACTGGGATCATTCTTTTATGTGTAAGGCAACATCAGGCTTGACTCAAACATTGCTCTCCTAACTTTGTACAACAAAATGTGACCCAATAAATACATAGATATAAATGTATTTAATTGTTTTTTTATTATTAAAATAATAAATCGTACACCAGCAACTTGGTAAAAAAATCTACGAAATTAACAGGAATTACAATTCAAGTGTAAACCTTTTTAATGCAGCAACAAATTGGTCAAAAGTAGAACAGGAATTTAAATTCCAGTATATAACGTATATAGGATATAAACATAAAATTTAATTGAATAGATCGGTCCCATTGTCACCGATATCCGATCCAGCTATTTGATATCCGATCCGGTATCGGTATCGGTGCATCCCTAAAATGTATACATGTATTTGCATAAAGAAAGCATATTTGGCCACTCCCATGATGATAAGAGTATTAAATACTTGACAAATTTTGAACAGATAAAAAATGTGCGATTAATTTGTGATTAGTCACAATGGACAATCATGTGATTAATCGCGATTAAATATTTTAATCGATTGACAGCACTAAACAAAACATATCAAAGAATCGCTTTTAGTAATCGCAGGTGGCTTGCGGCTCTGACTGACACATCACACGGATTTCAGCGACCTCTTTGCTTTCTTTCTTTCTCTCATTCCCTCAAAGAGAATGTATTCCCTTCCAGGGGGGTGATCCCTAATTAGCTGTCAGGTGATAGGGTGCTGCTCTCATTGTGCTCCCTGCTGCTGTGCTGCAGGCTATGTGGTCAGCAGTCAGTCTCAGACTGAAGTGACAGATCATCTCTCTATACACCAGACCCCTGCAGCTGAAAGAGACCACTTGGTCCGTACAAAGAGATCCCAACTCTCCATATTAAGAAGAACTCGATATCAAGTCTCATAACAAACAGATCACTGACCAAGCAAAGACGAGAGGATCACTTGAGAATCTGTCCGTACTCTCCCTAATAAAAACAATAACAAGTGATGTTTGCCTCCCTCCAATAGATGACTGATGACTGGATTTGGATCTGAATTATTTAGTGGCCCTTTGTGTTTGTCAGTTTGTTCAGTGTAGGTGATTTTAATGGAGGATAGATACTTCTTATATCATGTTCCAACATTCAGTGAAAACTGACAAAAGCTTTTGGAAAATCACAATCACATTTTGCCATATAAGTGCGAAAAATCCTTTCCTGTATTTCCCAATAAAAGCCATATCTTCTAACTTCACAGGATATGGCAGACAGGTAATTCCTGATACAAAAGATATGATTTCTTCCTGTCTGTCTGTTAGTTTCACTGCAGAACTCCTCCAGACAGTTCCAGTATCCACCCGGGCAGCAGAGGGACCTTGTTTGAAGGTCATGTCAGCACCGGGGCGTAAACGTTAGACCTTTTTGTGGTCAGGGTAAATGTACAAGGCCGCCCTGCGGGAGCACTCCTTCCCTCTCTTTAATCGGCGCATAACAGGCCCTTGTAGAGCCAAACTGTCTGCGACACATCAGCACTTAGAAATAAAAACCCCTCAGCCAACCCTGCGACGGCTGCGGTTTGAGTACGGCAGCTGGATCATTTCAGAGGGACAACACAGACAGCTCTGCTGGCAGACGGGAAACAGGAAATCCATTCTAAGATTGACTGCATATCATTTCTGTATTAGGAAATCTTCCAATTTGAACTTCTAAATGTTAAATAGTTATTTGTTGATCACCCATAAGATTACAAAAAAACAAAGACTTGCTGGTCTCCCTCCCTAATGAAAATGATGGAGCTGCTCCACTGACTTTGTTGACACAGTGGCACTGCAGGTGTATTTTATGGCACAATAAATGAACCTAATTTGTACCGTATGAGTCAAGGGTTCAGGTCTTTGCAAAATATTTTTGAGATTTTTCCCTAAATGACATTATAGTTTTAGCTCTCTGATTTTAAGACTGTCTTTAAAATGAACCATAAGAATTAGGACTGTCAGAGTTAATGCAATAATAACGCATTAACGCAAATTCGTTTTGACGCCACTAATTTCTTTAACGCAACTTAAGGTTTTTAGGTTTTAGCAGGCGTGGGTAAAGCTAGAGTGAAGATACTGGTATTATATGAAATTAGAAAAACTAAGGAATCCATTGGTACCAACCATGTCATACTAGCTTGTCGCGAAGGAGGTTAAATAACGCTTCAAACTTACACTAAATTTTGGAGAGGAAAAACTGGCAAGGCCATTTTCAAAGGGGTCCCTTGACCTCTGACCTCAAGATATGTGAATGAAAATGGGTTCTATGGGTACCCACGAGTCTCCCCTTTACAGACATGCGCACTTGACACTGACACACTGACAGCTGTTGTTGCTTGTTGGGCTTGAGTTTGCCATGTTATGATTTGAGCATATTTTTTATGCTAAATGCAGTAGCTGTGAGGGTTTCTGGACAATATTTGTTATTGTTTTGTGTTGTTATTGATTTCAAATATACATACATTTGCAAAGAGCAAGCATATTTGCCCACTCCCATGTTCATAAGAGCATTAAATACTTGACAAACCTCCCTTAAGGTACATTTTGAACAGATAAAAAAAATGTGCAATTAAATATTTTAATCAATTGACAGCCCTAATAATAATATAGTATTCAAGATTAAGGAGTTGTTTTATGAATCTGTAGATGTTTTTGTTGCTCTGTGATCTGGAAGACATGCCCCAATCGTTTTAAAACTGCTCCTTTTGACATTTTTTTCCTAATGCTACAACATTCAGCTCCCCTAACATCCGCTGTTTACTCTGTAAATAAACAGTCTGCAAGGTTAATAAGACAAAACACAGAAGATACAGCCATTTCTCTGTCAGCGAAGCCAATGATTTGAAGGAGCCGAGAAAGCAAACTTAACAGTTCTAATGCTCCAGCCGAGAAACTTAATTTACCAATTTGCAGGAAGACAAGATGGCAGGAAACAAGCCAATTTGCCACGTGTGCAGCGCACAACAAACCCCAGCCTCGCTGCTCGGGCCTCATGAGAGGTAATTACCCCTAAAAACGAATGCCATGCTGTATTAAGATGTTGCCGCATCAAAACGAGGGAGACAGCCTCATTACAAGTAATTATGAGGGAATTAGAAACATCATTTAACTAAACGAGCAAATAATGTCCAGGATATTGAAGAAGCTGCCTGCACTTCTGCCGACCGCTGCAAGTCCCATTACAAAAATTGTAGGTCTTTAATAGAATAATGACATGCTTTATCTTCCCTGCCTCTCTCTGAGAGGGTCTTGGAGCAGAGGGGAGGGCCGAGGGAGGGGGGAGGATGTGAAAACAACTGTTGCAGAGCTCTCTGTCCTCAGTGTGGTCTCACTCTTGAGTGTGTAGCATAAGGACTTCAAGATAATCCCCCTATTATCCTTACAAATACAAAATGGAGAGCGGAGAATTGTATCTCACATCCATTATTGTGTCAAAGGTAATGCTAATGGACTTATCTCTGGCGTAATAGCCGAGTTCTCCACACGTACTGTAGCCTGTAATAGTTTGATGCATAGAATGGCACTTCAGAAACAGGCAGTTCGAGAAATGGTCGGTAATTTAACAATGAAGCGTAATGCGTTTTGCCATTAAAGCCCTTATGCTGATTTTTGGTTAAATATTGTTCTCGGGGAGTTCAAATAACAGAGCTGCTTGTATTTCACTCCGAGTTCTAGACATCTCAAAATATGTCGTGACTTTAAGCAGATATGGATTTTAAGACTCAAATGACTAAATTAAAACCTATTTTTTAGGGCTGTCAAAGTTAACGCGATAATAACGCGTTAACGCAAATTTGTTTTAACGCCACTAATTTCTTTAACGCATTAACGCAACTTGCGTTTTTTAAGTTGTAGCGGGCTCTGTTTTAAAAGGTAGAGTGAAGAGTGAAGGCATCATATGAAACTAGAAAATCTAAGGAATCCATTGGTACCAACCATGTCATGCTAGCTTGTCGCGAAGGACGCTGAATAACGCTCCAAACTTGCGCTAAATTTTGGCGTGGAAAACCTGTCATGGCCATTTTCAAAGGAGTAAACGGGAGATTAAAAAGGACTGCATGTTTTACTCCTGTTGGAGACAAGAGAGAAAAACCAAACACTATATATTTGAACCGATGTCAGGTTGTTTGGTTTTTACCACCAACATTACAATTTACTACAATGACAACAAAACTAGGGCTGTCAAATTGAACGTGATAATAACGCGTTAATGCAAATTCATTTTAAAGCCACCAATTTCTTTAACACATTAACGCAATTGATACGGAGATTGTAGCGGGCGCAGTTTTAAAGCTAGACTTAAGATACTGGCATCATATGAAACTAGAAAACCTAAAGAATCCATTGGTACCAACCATGTCATAGCTTGTCACTAAGGAGGCTAAATAACGCTCCAAACTTGCGCTAAATTTTGGCGTCATGGCCTTTTTCAAAGGGGTCTCTTGACCTCTGACCTCAAGATATGTGAATGAAAATGGGTTCTATGGGTACCTACGAGTCTCCCCTTTACAGACATGCCCACTTTATGATAATCACATGCAGTTTTGGGTCAAGTCATAGTCAAGTCAGTACACTGACACACTGACGGCTGTTGTTGCCTTGGGCTTGAGTTTGCCATGTAATGACTTGAGCATAATTTTTTTACAATAAATGCAGTATTTATTTGTCATTGTTTTGTGTGTTAATTGATTTCCAGTTATAAATATATACATACATTTGCATAAAGCAGCATATTTACCCACTCCCATGTTGATAAGAGTATTAAATACTTGACAAATCTCCCCTTAAGGTACACTTTGAATATTTAATGGATTGACAGCCCTACTATTTTTCTTAAACACTTGTTTTTATGCCTGTTTCAATAACCAAATCATTTCCAATCTATGATTTTACCATATGTCTGCTTCGCCTACTTCAGCAGCATATGCCTCTCCTGTTAAGGAGAAGGGAGGGGTCGGGGGGAGGGGAGGGGGGGGGGACAAACACAATTTCCCTTCAGCTCCTTTATTTCCAGTTGATATAAAACAGAATCATGAAATATCACTTCTGGTCCGAGCTCTCCTTTTTAACCATTAACCCATAAACACAGAGGCTGGTTAAAGCCAGCGGATGACAGGGGCCTGCCTCAAAAACCTTGTTACGCTCCCCTCAAATTCATTTATGGAGCAAACAGGTCTTGAGAGTTGTCTGGCTTAATGCATTGCGATCGCTTTTAAAACTCTTGCAGACCCGAGGCTCTGCGTCTGCTCGCGGTGTTGCACTTCATAACCTTCCCCGCTCTAATGTGAAGCCACACATAGCCTCTTTAAATCAAATGGCTGTAAATATGTTAGGTAGTTGGAAAGCCTTCGTCCACATAAATGATGAAAGGGATTGGAGAAAAAGAGTTCAAATATTAGAACATTATAAATAAAAAAAAGTAATGTTGTTGCAGGCTGTTTAATTTAATGGGGTCTCTATTAGTTTTGATCATTTTATCTCAAGGTGTAAAAGAGGTGATATCCGGAGGTTTTAGTATAACTCATTATGATCCTGTAAATATGCTCTAAAAACTATCCTCAGAATCAATTTGCCCGGTGCTCTCTGTCTCTGCCTCCCTCTCCACACTGTGTGTAGCCCACAGTTTCCATTACTCCCATCATAAATTACCCCACCGAGTGAATTACACTTGCTTTTCACCTTACCAGGCAGGTTTGATGAATCCTAAGGCACAACACATCATCTCAACAAATCTTCATCACCGTGCCAGTCGCTGTCTCTTTGCAGTTTAAACCACTTCAAATCATTTTCATTGCCCCGCTATTAAAATTTGTAATTCACACCTGCCATTGCGGTGATACATAGTTACATCGAACCCCCCCCCCCCCTCCCCTGCTCCCGCCCGTTCCTCTCTTTCACTTATTCTCTCCTTTTGCTCGCCGTCGCCGCCGCATCCCCCCTGCACATCTCTCTCTCTCTCTCTCTTCCCCCCCGTCTTGTAAATCAAACATCCGAAGGTGACAGGTCATGCAGATTTCCCACAAGTCAGTGGGGTGCAAACATCCATCCAAAAGAGCGACGCGTCACCGTCAAACCTGATGACATAATGACCACTTGGAAACTAATAAACAGCTTCATTCAACCAAAGCTATTGCTCCTTTTCATAAGCTCCCTCTCTCTATATCTCTTTTCTCTGTCTCTCCTATCTGTCACAAATTCATCCCCCCCCCCCACTGCGCCTCACCTCTTCGCTGGTGCCGGAGTTACCCATAAATCACTGCTGTTGTCTAACGCTATCCATTTTCCCAGAAACACAGGGCGGCTGTTGCAGAAATTGGGTCAGGCATAATCTGCAGGGCAGCAGAGCCTGGCTAGTCGTGATTCTGCTAGGTAATGTAGCCATTAGCACGCAGTGAGAGATCGGTGGGATGGGTAGAAGGGGTTGGCTGGGTGGTGGTGCTGGTGCTGGTGTGGGTGGGGGTCCCTGGTACATGATGTGACACCCAAGAAAAGCTGGCAGATGACATGGTTTTATCGCTCCCCATCAACCACGAGCCATTTGTGTGTGTGTGTGTGTGTGTGTGTTCTTGGGAGTGAGTGATTCTCTCCAGGCTTGTGTTTAGTATTGAATTGTGATGAAACAGTAAATTGACAATGTGAGCCGGACCTCTTGAAAATCTAGTTTCCGAATTAACAATATATGGTATTCAGAGTGAAACCGGGCAGATGGAGAAAAGAGAAAAGCTTCGATTAATGACGGCGAGAGTGTCGAACTTCGACAATATGCCTCTTTATTATGTTTCCCCTTCCGAGGCCTGATGCTAGAGAGCCAGACTTCAGATGAGAGAAGATCTGGCCCAGAGGCACTATTGGCTCGTGATGGTGTGCACCTCTTCTCCACCCTACAACGCGCTTCTTCTAACTTCTTATTTACCTCTATGTATTTCCTTTACAAGGCAGCGTGCTCAGGTCATACACCTCTGGATTTACAGCAGCGCTGTGCAGTGTTTACGAATTGAAAATTAATCTAAAAGTATGGCTTTCAAGTCTTTGCATCATGATCCATGCAGTTCTAGACACAGCTTGATATTTTATTCTGCTTAATTTACTTAGGAATCGAACAAATATGGAAGTATAGGTCTTGGCAATATATCGATATAATAGCGATATCGTGATATGAGACTACATATCGTAGGTATCGAATATCGTGATATGGCATAAATGTTGTCTTTTCCTAGTTTTAAAGGCCATATTACAGTAAAGTGATGTAATTTTCTGAACTTACCAGCTGTTCTATTATTTGCCTTATACCCACTTAGTCATATCCACATTACTGATGATTATTTATTAAAAATCTCATTGTGTAAATAAATATTTTTTAAAGCACCAATGGTCAACCGTACAA
The DNA here is from genome assembly GCA_916701645.2 of Sebastolobus alascanus. Classification (NCBI taxonomy): domain Eukaryota; kingdom Metazoa; phylum Chordata; class Actinopteri; order Perciformes; family Sebastidae; genus Sebastolobus; species Sebastolobus alascanus. The sequence continues at coordinate 89,473 of CAKAOJ020000416.1, read as the reverse complement.
TATCGTCGCAATATCGATATCGAGGTATTTAGTCAAAAAATCGTGATAACTGATTTTCTCCATATCGCCCAGCCCATAGGGAAGCTACAGTGTGAGCCTGCAGAATGATATAACACATTACATTTCACACTGCATCCCTGCACAGCTGCAATTATAATGCACCTGTCAAGACGCTCACAACTTAATATTCGATGTGATAATAAGAGGTATAAGGTAGGACATGTGAGCCGACAGCCATGTAAACTATGGTACAAATAGTATGTCATATATGTTAATTAACGCCAGTGTGTTCATTTTTTCTCCCTCATGGTTAAAGCAGGTTTTCTTAGTTGAAAAAAAACCTCCTGGTGAGAATTACTGCAGCTCTACAACCAAACTTCACCTTTAATTTCTGATTATATCACGAGCCTTTAACATATAGAGACTACAACACTGGTTATTACAATAGACCGTCTCCTGTTCACATTAGTTTGGACGCTCGGGGGACAAGAAGTGTCAACACAGCTACCTTAACATTAGCCTTGTTTGCAGTTGCTTTAAGTGTTGCCTTCTGTGTTAAAAAATCTAACTGTGTCAATAGTAACAAATGTAAGTACACAAAAACACTACATAAAAAAAATAAAAAATAAAATAAAACAAGCCCAATTTTCACTGAAATAGAAAATTTATTGAATGAGAAGGTTATTATTGAAGGTCTATAATTACAATAGAAACAATGATATTTTTCCTTTAAATGGAATAATTGTTTGTTTTTCCTGTTAAAATGATACTTTGCAATATATGAGAAACTAATGTGAATAAAAAAAAATGTGGAATTTTTTTTCTTGATATGAATGTTAAACTCCATTATTTATCAGTTAAAGGAGGAGAATTAAAAAGAAACAAAAGTACAAAAATGATTGTAATTAATTATACACATGGTGTATTTTATACATTTAGGGAATTGCTTTCATGTGAGTTGTACAGTTGCTGCATAATAACAATTTCCTCAACAAATAAAGTGATACAATTAATATACAGGGGTTATGTGGAGACACTTATAAGGATGTTGTATTGTTTTGTAAATGCTGCGATCTTTTTAGTGGTGGACATACAGAGTCAGAGTCAATCAGTACTCGATCTTGTTGTACAGGTTGTATAAAGGTAACCCTGGCAGGCCGCTCCCCGGGTAATAGAGGGGCGTCGGGAAGGCGATGGACCGGGGAACCGGAACGCGCAGTAAGGAGTTATCTCTGAAAACCAGCGGCATCCCCACTAGTGTCTGTGCGGAGGCGTGGGCCATGTTGGCCGCCTCCAGTTCGGCCGATAGCTGCCGTTTCCATTTGTTCCTCCTGTTCTGAAACCACGTCTTGACCTGAGTCTCCGTCAGCTGCAGGCTGGACGCTAAGCAGGCCCGCTCCGAGCTGCTCAGGTAGCGCTTCATGTCGAAGGTGGACTCCAGCTGGTACACCTGACTCCGGGAGAAAACCGTGCGCGTCTTCTTCTTGGCCGAGTTGCCCTGCTTGTCCGCGCCGTCCGTGTGTCTGTCCTCCGACAGGGGGGACATCTGACGGCACGGTCTCTCCTGCTCCTCCTTATAATCCTGCAGCTGCGGCAGGTGCGGCCGCCGCGCCAGCGCGTCATTCCCGGACAGAAGTCCTTTATTAGCGGGACCTGGAGGAGGAGAAGGAGGTGGTGGTGGTGTGAATATGGCACATTTTTTTAAACAGGGGAAAAAAAATAATAATTTCACACAATTTTTTGCCCACATACTCAGTTTTGAGAGTTCAAGTGTGAACTCTGACTTTCTAAATCGGCTGCTGACTTTTTAAAATAAACAATTCGGCACGATTACGCACGGTGCGTAAAGTAAGCTATTAATAAAATCCTGCTCTATTTAACGCTCAATTGGCGACGTGTAGTGCAGCCGTTTTAGCAACATGTTTCATCAATTAGCAGGCTCAATTAAATTTAAAACGAGAGGAAAGACAGAG